>JAWPHD010004272.1:0-192460 GCA_037043455.1 Cyrtodaria siliqua | reverse complement strand
AGCTTCAATTTAATGTTGTCAATTTATCTTGTATACGACGGCAATTTGTAAGAGAAATTATGACGTCGTTTTGTTGTTTACATGACTTCAGGTACGTTACGCGGCTGTAACACGTTCTCACTACAACTTATGCGACACCTTAAACTAATTTAACGTTACAAACATGCATTTTAGAAAGCAAGATTTCAAATAAGTATACATATTTAAGGTGTCTGAGCGTATCGTATGATATACCATGCAAATAACTGGGACAAAATGTTTTACTGTACACAAGCACGGTGATCCGGTCCTCATTTGCATCTGTAATACACTAGTGTATTACGAGAAATAAGTCATGGCGTTATTAAACTCCCAGAAGCCATGTTATATGATAAAACAGTCGTGACTTTATTACACTCCTTGAAGCCAAGTTATATGATAAAAATAAATATACGCCTACACAGAGGCATGCGATTAATTTCGCATATATAGTGCTCAGGTTTGTATAACATCAATTTTCTTTTGTGTGTTAAAAAACAATGTAAGTTATGAGTCTATCATAGAAAATAACACTGTAACATCGATCTCAAATTTAAGGTTTCATTGTCAAATTGCATTTTTTTTCCAGTATTCATCTTTGTTTACATGTGTTTTAATATGATAAAAATGAACATGCTAGCTCTCCTACACAACTACTTAGATCTTTATAAGGCTTCATCTAACGGTACAGGTTGTTCAAAACGGAACTCATCTTCATACGCAATCAAAAATAGCCGTCAATGTTACACATACATGTAATGTCAAGTTATAACACATAACCGGATGTATCGGCATGACGTTTAGTTGGATAACAATTAAATTTTATAGTATTTGACTTCTCTTCATAATTCCGTTCAGCTCGCCATATTTAATATCAATCTTATCAGTATTAAATGACAGTAGACTAGTACCAGGAGAATTGCCCTTGATCATAGATTATGCAAATTAAATGTAGTATCTTTGTTATTCCTATGTCTTTAGCAGAAACAATGTGTCCATCTTCTTCTATTGCCTTCACTTGAAACAATTTGTCCATCTTAGTCTTTACCTGAAACAACAATCGTATTCCTTTGCCTTTACCTGAAACAGCGTTTCCATCTGATTCCTTTGCCTTTACCTGAAACAATCTTTCCACCTTATTCGTATGCCTTTGCCTGAAAAAATGTTTCCATATTATCTGTATGCCTTTACCTGAAACAACGTTTCCATCTTATTCCTTCGCCTTTACCTAAAACAACATTGCCATCTTAATCCTTTGCCTTTACCTGAAACAACGCTTCCATCTTATTCCTTTGACTTTACCTGAAAAACGTTTTCATCTTATCCGTATGCCTTTACATGAAACACCGTTTCCATCTTATTCCTTTGTCGATACCAAAAACAACGATTACATCTTATCCGAATGCCTTTCCCTGAAACAACGTCTCCGCCTTATACCAATGCCATAACCTGAAACAACGTGTCTATCTTATTCCTTTGCCTTTACCTGAAACAACGTATCCATCTTATTACTATGCATTTACCTGAAATATCGTTTCCATATTATCCATACACATTTACCTGAAATTTCCTTTCCATCTGATTCCTTTGCCTTTACATGAAACAAAGTTTTCTCTTTATCCGTATGCCTTACCTGAAACATCGTTACCATCTGATTCCTTTGCCTATACCAGAAACAACTATTCCATCATATCCGAATACCTTTTCCTGAAACAACGTCTCCGCCTTATACCAATGCCATAACCTGAAACAACGTGTCCATCTTATTACTATGCATTTACTTGAAATAACGTTTCCATATTTATTTATCCATATGCATTTACCTGAAACAACGTTTCCATCTGATTCCTTTGCCTTTACCTGAAACAACGTTTTCACTTTATCCGTATGCCTTACCTGAAACACCTTTTCCTTCTGATTCCTTTGCCTATACCAGAAACAACGATTCCACCATATCCGAATACCTTTACCTGAAACAACGTTTCCGCCTTATACCAATGCCTTTAACTTAAACAACGTGTCCACCTTATTCCTATGCCTTTACCTGAAACAACTTGTCCACCTATTTAATTGTTTTCTACTTTATTCTCTTAATGTGTTTGTTGCTCACAAAGGATCACCTTTATCAGTATTTATTTACCTGAAACAACGTTTCCGTCTTATTTCTTTTCCTTTACCTGAAACAATGTTTCCGCCTTATTCCTTTGCCTCTACCTGAAACAACGTGTCCACCTTATTCCTTTGCTTTTACTCGAAAAAACGTTTCGTCATATTCCTTTGCCTTTACCTGAAACAAAGTTTCCATCTTGTTCCATTGCCTTTGCATGAAACAACGTGTCCATCTTATTACTTTGTCTTTACCTGAAACAACGTTTCAATCTTACTCCTATGCCTTTTTACCTGAAACAACGTTTCATCTTATTTCTTTTACTTTACCTGAAACAACCTTTCTATCTTATCGAATGCCCTTACCTGAAACAACGTGTCCGATTTATTCCTTTGTTTTTACCCGAAACAACTTTTCCATCTTATACTTACGCCTTTACATGAAACAACGTTTCCATATTATCCCAATGCCTTTACCTGAAACAGCCTTTCCATGTTATTCCTTTGCCTCTACATGAAACAACGGGTCCATCATTCATTTGCCTTTACCTGAAACAATGTTTCCATCTTATTCCTTTGCCTTTACCTGAAACAACGTCTCCAAATTACCTGAAACAACGTATCCATCTTATCCCTATGTCTTTACATGAAACAATGTATCCATCATATACCTTTCCTTTACCTGAAACAACGTGTAAATATTATTCATTTGCCTTTACACGAAACAACGCGTCCATCTTCTTTCTTTGCCTTTACCTGAAACAACGTGTCCATCTTATCCAAATACCTTTACCTGAAACAACGTTTCCATCTAATTATTATGCCTTTACCTGAAACAACGGATCCATATTATTAATTTACCTTTGCCGGAAACAACGCGACCATATTATTCCTTTCCCGTTACCTAAAACATTGTCCACCGTATTCCTTTGCTGTAACCTGAAACAACGTGTCCATATTATTTCTTTGCCCTAACCCGAAACAACGTGCCCATATTAATCCTTTGCATTTACCCTTAACAACGTTTCCATATTATTCCTTTGCCATTACCCGAAACAACGTGTCCATATTAGTCCTTTGCCTTTACGTGAAACAAAGTGTCCATGTTATGCGTATGTTTTTAAATGAAACCACTCGTCCATCTTATCCCAATGTCTTTCTTTACCTGTAACAACATGTCCATCTTATTCCATTGTCTTTATCTGAAACAACGTGTCCATCTTATCCCTATCTCTTTACCTGAAACAACGTGTCCATCTTATCCCTATGTCTTTACCTGAAAGAACGTGTCAATCATATTCCTTTTTCTTTACCTTAAATAACGTTTCCATCCTATTCATATGCCTTTACCTGAAACAACGTTTCCATCGTATTCCTTTACCTTTACATAAAACAACGTTTCCGTCTTATTCCAATGCCTTTACCAGAAACATTGTTTCCATCTGATCTGAGTGCCTTTACCTGAAACAACGTGTCCATCTGATTTCTTTGTTTTTACCTGAAACAACGTTTCCATATTATTCCTATGCCTTTACGCGAAACAACGTTCCATTCTTATTTACGTGCCTTTCCGTGAAACAAAGTTTAAATCGTATTCCTTTGTCTTTACATAAAACCAGTTTTCCATCTTATTCAAATGCCTTTACCAGAAACAAAGTTTCCATCTTATCTGAATGCCTTTACATCAAACAACGTGTCCATATTATTTCTTTGCCTTTAGCTGAAGCAATGCGTCCATCTTATTCCTTTGCCTTTACTTGAAATAACGTGTCCATCTTATTCCTTTACCTTTACTTGACCCAATAAGTCCACCTTATTCCTATGCCTTCACCTGAAACATGTTTCCACCTTATCCATATGCCTTTACCTGAAACAACGTTTCCATCTGATCCCTAAGCTTTTATCTCAAACAACGTGTCCATCTACCTAATTCCTATGCCTATTCCTTTTTCCTGAAACAGTGTTCATCTTATTCCTTTGTCATTACCTGGAACAACGTGTCCATATTATTCCTTTACCTTTACCCGCAACAATGTGTCCATATTAATCCTTTACCCTTACCAGAAACAACGTGTCCATAACACTACTTTGCCTTTACCTGATACAACGTGTCCAACTTATCCAAATGTCTTTACCTAGAACAACATGTCCGTCTTATTCCTCTGCCTTTACCTGAAACAAAATTTACATACTAATCCTCTGCCTATACCTTAAACAACGTGTCCATCTGATTACTATGATTACTATGTCTTTACCTGAAACAATGTTTACATCTTAATGCTTTTCCTTTACCTCAAACAACTAACCAATCTTATTCCTATGCCTTTACCGGAAAAACGTTTCCATCACATCTGAATGATTTTACCTGAAACAAAGTGCCTAACTTATTCCTTTGTCTTTACATGAAACAACGTTTTCATAGTATTTTTTGCCTATACCTGAAACATTTCCATCATATCTGAATGACTTTACCTGAAACAGTGTGCCTAACTTATTCCTTTGTCATTACATGAAACAACGTTTCCATCTTATTCCTCTGTCTTTACCTGAAACAACGCTTTCTTCTTATTCCTATGTCTTTACGCAAAACTTTTGCCTTTACCCGAGACAACGTGTCCGTCGTATTCCTTTGCCTTTACTTGTAACAATGTTTCTAGCTTATTCAAATGACTTTACCTGACACAAGGTTTTCATCTTATTCCTGTGCCTTTACCCAAAACAACGTTTCCATCTTATTCCTTTTCCTCTACCTGACACAATGTGTCCATGTTATTCTTATGCCTTTACATGAAACAACGTTTCCATATTATTCCTATGCCTTTACGCGAAACAACGTTTCCATCTTATTTACGTACCTTTCCGTGAAACAACGTTTAAATCGTATTCCTTTGTCTTTACATAAAACCAGGTTTCCATCTTATTCAAATGCCTTTACCAGAAACAAAGTTTCCATTTTATCTGAATGCCTTTACATCAAACAACGTGTCCATATTATTTCTTTGCCTTTAGCTGAAGCAATGCGTCCATCTTATTCCTTTGCCTTTACTTGAAATAACGTGTCCATCTTATTCCTTTACCTTTACTTGACCTAATAAGTCCACCTTATTCCTATGCCTTCACCTGAAACATGTTTCCACCTTATCCATATGCCTTTACCTAAAACAACGTTTCCATCTGATCCCTAAGCTTTTATCTTAAACAACGTGTCCATCTACCTAATTCCTATGCCTATTCCCTTTTCCTGAAACAGTGTTCATCTTATTCCTTTGTCATTACCTGGAACAACGTGTCCATATTATTCCTTTACCTTTACCCGCAACAATGTGTCCATATTAATCCTTTACCCTTACCAGAAACAACGTGTCCATAACACTACTTTGCCTTTACCTGATACAACGTGTCCAACTTATCCAAATGTCTTTACCTAGAACAACATGTCCGTCTTATTCCTCTGCCTTTACCTGAAACAAAATTTACATACTAATCCTCTGCCTATACCTTAAACAACGTGTCCATCTGATAAGTATGATTACTATGTCTTTACCTGAAACAATGTTTACATCTTATTGCTTTTCCTTTACCTCAAACAACTAATCAATCTTATTCCTATGCCTTTACCGGAAAAACGTTTCCATCACATCTGAATGATTTTACCTGAAACAAAGTGCCCAACTTATTCCTTTGTCTTTACATGAAACAACGTTTCCATAGTATTTTTTGCCTATACCTGAAACATTTCCATCATATCTGAATGACTTTACCTGAAACAGTGTGCCTAACTTATTCCTTTGTCATTACATGAAACAACGTTTCCATCTTATTCCTCTGTCTTTACCTGAAACAACGCTTTCTTCTTATTCCTATGTCCTTACGCAAAACTTTTGCCTTTACCTGAGACAACGTGTCCGTCGTATTCCTTTGCCTTTACTTGTAACAATGTTTCTAGCTTATCCAAATTACTTTACCTGACACAAGGTTTTCATCTTATTCCTGTGCCTTTACCCGAAACAACGTTTCCATCTTATTCCTTTTTCTCTACCTGACACAATGTGTCTATGTTATTCTTATGCCTTTACATGAAACAATGTTTCCATCTTATCCGTATGTCATTACCTGAAACAACGTTTCCATCTTATCCGTGTGTCTTTATCTGAAACAACGTGTCCATCTATCTAATTCCTATGCCTATAATTGAAACAACGTTTCCATCTTATTCATTTTCCTTTACCCGAAACAAAGTTTCCATATTATTCCTCTGCCTTTAACTGAAACAACGTGTCCATCTTATTCCGTTGCCTTTACCTAAAACAAAGTTTCCATATTACTAATAGCCCTTTACCTGTAGCAAAAGTTTTATCTTACTTATTTTCCTTTAGCCGAACAAACGTTTCCATATTATTCCTTTTCCTTTACCTGAAACATTGTCCATCGTATTCCTTTGCTGTAACCTGAAACAATCCATCTTATCCGCATGGGTTTGCCTTGAACCACTTTCTAAGTCATACCTGTCTTTACAAGGTGTCCATCTTATTCCTTTGCCTTTTCCTGAATCAAAATTTCCAACTTAATCCTATGCTTTTACCTGAAACAACGTGTCCATCTTATCTGAATGGCTTTACCTGAAACAACGTATTCATCTGATTCCTTTGTCTTTACGTGAAACAACGTTTCCATCGTATTCCTATTCCTATGCCTTTACCTAAACAACGTGTCTATCTGATTCCTTTGACTTTAGTTTAAACAACGTTTCCAGCTTATTCCTTTGCCTTTACCTCAAACAACGTTACCAACTTATCCAAATGTCTCTACCTCAAACAATGTGTCCATCTTATTCCTTTGCCTTTACCTAAAAGAACGTTTCCATCTTATCCATATGCCCATTACCTGAAACGACGATTCAATCTTATTTCTTTGCCTTTTCCTGAAACAAATTGTCCATCTTATTCCTTTTCCTCTACCTGACACAATGTGTCCATGTTATTTCTATGCTTTTCATCTTATTCTTATGACTTTACGTGAAACAACGTTCCCATCTGACTTCTTTGCCTTTACCTTAAGCAACGTGTCCATCTTACTCATTTGCCTTCACCTGAAACAACGTTTCGATTTTATTCCTATGCATTTACCTAAAACAACAATTTCTACAGATCCGAATGCCTTAACCTGAAACAAGATTTCCATCTTATTTCTTTGCCTTTACCTGAAACAATGTGTCCATCTTATTCATTTGCCTTTACCTGAAATAACGTGTCCATCTTATTCCTTTCTTTTAACCGACACTACGTGTCCAACTTATTCCTTTGCCTTTACCTGAAACAAGTTTTCCATCTTATTCCTATGACTCTAGCTGTAACAAAGATTACATCATACCTGAATGACTTTACCTGAATCAATGTGTCTTTCTTATTCCTTTGCCTTTACCTGAAACAACGTGTCCTTCTTATTCCTTTGCCTATATCTGAAACAAGGTGCCCATCTAACGCCTTTGCCATTACTTGAAACAACGTTTCGGCCTTATTTATTTGCCTTTACCTGAAACAACGTGTAAATCTTATTCTCTTGCATTTCCCTGAAACAACGTTTCCATCTTATTCCATTGCCATTTCTTGAAACAACTTGCCCAACTTATTCCTTTGCCTTTACCTAAAATAACGTGTCCATCTGATCCATATACCTTCACCTGAAACAATGTGTCCATTTTATTCATTTGCTTGTATCTGAAGTCATGTGTCTATCCTATCCGTATGTCAATACCTGAAAAAACGGGTCCGTCTTATTTCTTTTCCTTTACCTGAAACAAAGTGTCAGTATTTTTCCTTTGCCTTTACCTGAAACAACGTGTCCATCTTATCCATTTGTCTTTACCGGAAACAACGTGTCCATCGTATTCCTTTGTCTTTACCTGAAACATCGTTTCGATCTTATCCGTATGCCTTTACGTGAAACACCGTTTCCGATTCATTCCTTTGCTACCAGAAACAACGTGTCCATATTATGCGTATGTGTTTACCTGTAACAACGTTTCCATTTGATTCCTATGCCTTTACCTTAAACAACGTGTCCAACTTATCCCCATATCTTTACCTGAAACAATGTTTCCATCTTATCCTCATGTCTTTACCTGAAACAATGTTTCTATCTTATCCCTTTTCCTCTACCAGAAACAACGGTTCCATTTTATTCTTATGCCCTTACCTGAAACAACGTTGCCATCGTATTTATTTGTCTTTACCTGAAACAACGTTTCCATCGTATTCCTATGATTTACCAGAAACAACGTTTCCATCTTATTTGAAAGCCTTTACCTGAAACAACTTGTCCATCTTATTCCTTTGTCTTGACCTGAAACAACGTTTCCATCTAATTCCTATGCCTTTACGCGAAACAATATTTCCATGTGATTTATTTGCCTTTACCTGAAAAAAGTTTTCATCGGATTCCTATGCCTTTACATGAAACAACGTTTCCATCTGATCCGAATGCCTTTACCTGAAACAAAGTTTCCATCTTATTTCTTTGCCTTAATACCTGAAATAATGTGTTCATTTTCTTCATTAGCCTTTCGTACCAGACAGTGCAAACCAACATGTCCATATTATTCCTTTTACTTTACCTAAAACAATGCTTCTATCTTATTCATTTATCTTTACACGAAACAACGTGGCCATTTCATTCATTTGCCTTTACCTGAAACAGTGTCAATCTTATTCCTTTGCCTTTAGCTGAAACAACGTGTCCATATCATTCCTTTGTATTCCATCTTATCCGTATGTTTTTACCTGAAACCACGTGTCCATCTTATCCCTATGTTTTTACCTGAAAAACATGTCCATCTTATTCTTTTGGCTTTACCTGAAATAAATTGTCCATCTTATTCCTACGCCTTTTTCTGACACAACGTGTCCATCTTATCTCCAAGTCTTTACAGGAAACAACGTTTCCATCTTATTCGAATAATTTTAACTGAAACAACATTTCCGTCTTATTCCTATGCATTACATGAAACAACGTGTCCATCTGATTCATTTGCCTTTACCTTATCCGTCAGCCTTTACCTGAAACAACGTGTAAATACATCTAATTTCTATGCATATACTTGAAACAATGTGTCCATCCTATCCACTTTCCGTTACCCGAAACAAAGCTTCCATATTATTCCCTTGCCTTTACATGGAACAACTTGTCCATCATATTCATTTGCCTTTACACGAAACAACGTTTCCATCCTATCTGAATGCCTTGACCTGAAACAACGTTTCCATCTTATTCCTATGCTTTACATGAAACAACGTTTCCATCTTATTCATATGTGTTTACCTAAAACATATTTCCATCTTCTTCCTATGCCTGTACCTGAAACAACGTTTCCATCCTATATGAATGCCTTTACTTAAAACAAAGTTTCCATCGTATTCATTTGCATTTACCCGAAAAATCATTTCCATATTCTTCCTTTCCCTTTACCTGAAACGTTGTCCATCCTTTGCTATTACCTCGAAAATCGTCTCAATATTATTCATTGCCTTTATCCGAAACAACGTGTCCATAATATTCCTTTCCTTTAACGGAAACAACGAATCCAACTGCAGTAAAACGTCTCCCCGCGCTTGCAATCAGTACTGTTATTCATTCGATCTTTGGAGATCGCTGAGCCCGATACTTATAGTTAGTTATCGGTGGTACATTTTCGATTTCTTTTGTTTTCTTACTTAATTTTTGATTCAGTGGTTCCACTATTCCGGCCGATAAAAGGCTCTGGGTATTGTTTAACCACTCATAGGATATGTTGTCTGCTTTTTATAAGCAGGCTTCATAACCGCTGCTCCCAACTAAATTCCATTATATTTATTTCGCTCTTCGGGGCATTTCATTTTATTAGATACTGGGACCATACGCCGTCCGACATGGGGAATACATTTAAGAAGGCTGACTCCATGTCCACCGCCATATGTATGCCATCTTCGGGATGGTTACAATTTTGTGCTGTTGATTTTATTAATATTGAGTTCTGCTCAACCCGGGGGTAGAGGGCGTGAGCGGTAGCTAGCATATTTCACTACCACTCATGAACAGTCTCAATCAAACCGAGACTGCAATATTTCGTATATGTCGTGCTCGGCCGTTTCCAAAGGTATCATACTCTTTTTTTATTCCTTTTCCTTTACCTGAAACAAGTTTTCCATCTTATTCCTATGACTTTAGCTGAAACAAAGTTTCCATCATATCTGAATGCCTTTACCTGAAACAACATGTCCTTCTTAATCATTTGTCTTGACCTGAAACAATGTGTCCATCTAATTCCTTTGCCATTACTTAAAATAACCTTTCCCGTCTTATTTCTTTGCCTTTACCTGAAATAACGTGTCCATTTTATTCTTTTGCATTTCCCTGAAACAGCGTTGCCATCTTATTCCATTGCCATTAATTGACGTGTCCAAATTATTCTTTGCCTTCACCTGAAATAAGATGTCCATCTCATCCATATGCTTTCACCTAAAACAATGTGTCCATCTGATAACTTTGCCTGTATCTGAAGCAATGTGTCTATCCTATCCGTATTTTATTACCTGAAAAAAACGTGTCCATCTTATTTCCTTTCCTTTTCCTGAATCAAAGTTTCCATCTGATTTAATTTTCCTTTTCCTGAAACAACGTGTCCACATTATCCTTATGTCTTTACCTGAAACAACGTGTCCATTGTATTCCTTTGCCTTTACCGGAAACATCGTTTCGATCTTACTCTTTTGCCTTTACATGAAACAACGTTTCCATCTTATTGCTATGTAGTTACCTGAAAAAACGTTTCAAACTTATCCGAATGCCTTTACCCGAAACAACGTTTCCATCTGATTCATATACATTTACCTGCAACAACGTTTCCATCTGATCCAAATGCCTTTACCTTAAACAATGCGTCCATTTTATTCATGTGCTTTTACCTGAAATAACGTGTCCATCTTATCCATATATCTTTACCTGAAACAATGTGCCCAACTTATTCGTTTGCCTTTACCTGAAACAACATGTCAATCTTATTCATATGCCTTTACCTGAAACAAATGTGTCCATCTTATTCCTTTGCCTTTACCTGAAACAACGCTTCCATCTTATCCATATGCCTTTACCTGAAACAACGCTTCCATTTTATCCATATGCCTTTACCTGAAACAACGCTTCCATCTTATCCATATGCCTTTACCTGAGACAATGCGTCCATCTTATTCATATGCCTTTACCTGAAACAAAGCTTCAATCTTATCCATATGCCTTCACCTGAAACAAATGTGTCCATCTTATTCCTTTCCCTTTACCTGAAACAACGTTTCAATCTTATCCCTATGTCCTACCTTAAACAATGTGTCCATCGTATTACTTTGCCTTTACCTGAAACATCGTTTCGTTTTTATCTGTATGCCTTTACCTGAAACATCGTTTCCAATTCATTCGTTTGCATTTACCAGGAACAATGTGTCCATCTTATTCCTTTACCTTTACATATAACAACGTGTCAATCTTATGCGTATTCCTTTAACTGTAACAACGTTTCCATCTTATTCCTATGCCTTTATCTTAAAAAACGTGTCCAACTCATCCCTATCTCTTTAGTAAATGATAATACCTCACGGCGTGAAATGAAATCTCATGGAATTCTAACCCTCCTCCCGGTCCCACGGAATTTTGTCAAAAACTCCCGTAAAATGTTGCTAAAATCGATTTTTCGAAAATCATTAGTCTATTTCCTTTGTTTAGTATATGTTTGCCTAAATCCAACTTGAATGTATTTCTCGCGACTCGCGAGAACCTCACGTGACAAGTTGTGTACTACCTGGATTTGGATGATGCCTGGCGGAAGTATTATTTGCAAACAGTGTATTGGCTTAATTGATCTTATCAAAGGATTAGCAGCACACTTATAAAGTCTTTAATGATGTGTGTAATTAAACAGGCTCGATACGACTTGAAACTAATTGCCGGTATCATTGTTAAACACAGTAATAAGCGAAAACGAAAGTAGACGTTGTCGGCAGGAATTTGTTGAGTATGTTTGATTTAATCAATGAATTTTATAAAGAGTTTACTTCAAAGGAGTTCCATGATTGACAGACATTGCTTTTGTTCGATAATATAAAGCTCAACTATTTATAGTGTTAGATGGTCTTGCATGATTTTTGCTGAATCTCCCTTTAAAAATCACTAAACGCCTAGATTGAGGTCCTGAAAATATCACATGTATGCTTTACCTGAAACAATGTTTCCACCTTATTCCTTTGCCTTTACCTGAAACAAGGTGTCCATCTGATTTCTTTGCCTTTACATGAAACAACGTTTTCATCTTACTGTAACCTTTGCCTTTACCTGAAACAACGTTTCCATCTTATTCCTATGCATTTACCTGGAAAACGTGTTCCAACTTATCCAAATGCCTTTACCTGAAATAACGTTTCCATCTTAGTCCTATGCCTTTACCTGAAACAACGTTTCCATATGATCCGAATGCCTTTACCTGAAACAAGATTTCCATCTTATTTCTTTGCCTTTACCTGATACAATGTGTCCATCTTATTAATTTGCCTTTACCTGAAATAACGTGTCCATCTGATCCATATACCTTTACCTCAAACAACGTTTCCATCTCATCCGAATGCCTTTACTGAAACTACGTTTCCATCTTATTCCTATGCATTTACCTTTACATAAAATAAGGTGTTCATCTGATCCATATGTCTTATTTCTGTGCATTTATTTGACACAATGTGTCCATCTTATTCCTATTCATTTACCTGAAACAAATTTTCCATATTATTTCTTTGTCTTTACCTGAAAAATGTATCTGATTCATTTGCCTTTACATCAAACAAAGTGTCTTTCTTATCCCTTTGCCTTTACCTCAAACAACGTGTTAATCTTATTCCTTTGTCTTTACCTGAAACAACGTTTCCATCTTATCCCTATACCTTTACATAAAACAACGCGTCCATCTTATCCGTATGCCTTTACCTGAAACAACGTGTCTATCTAATCCCTATGTGTCCATATTATTTCTTTGCCTTTACATGAAATAATGTGTCCCTCTTATCATTATTCCTTTGCCTCAAACAACGTTTCCATCTGATCCGTATACCTTTACCTGAAACAATGTGTCCATCTTATCCGTATGACTTCACCTGAAACAACGTGTCCATCTTATCTCTATGCCTTTACCTGAAACAACATGTCCATCTTATCCGTATGTCTTTACATGAAACAATGGTTTCATCTTATTTCTTTGCTTTTACCTGAAATAACGCTTCAATCTTATCCATATGCCTTTACATGTAACAACCTGTCCGTCCTATTCCTTTGTCTTTACCTGAAACAACGGGTCCATCTTATTCCTTTCTCTTTTACATAAAACAATGTGTCCAACTTATTCCTATGCTTTTACCTGAAACAACGTTCCCATCTTATCCGTGTGCATTTACCTGAAACAACGATTCCATCTGATCCGTAATCCTTTACATGACACAAAGTGTTCAGCTGATTCCTATGCCTATACCTAAAACAACGTGTCCATCTTTACCCGCGACAACGTCTCCAAATTATTCCTATGCCTATACCCGAAACAACGTTTACATCTGAACCGTAAGCCTTTATATGAAACAACGTGTTCAGCTTGTTCCTATTCCTTTACCTGAAACAATGTTTCCGTGTTAGTCATTTGTCGTCACACGAAACAGCGTGTCCATAGTATTCCTTTGCCCTTACCTAAAACAACGTTTACATCTTATTAATTTACCTTTACCCGAAACAACGTGTCCATTTTATTTCTTTGCCTTTACCTGAAATAACGTGTCCATCTGATCCATATGCCTTTACTTGAAACAATATGTCCATCTTATTACATTTCCTTTACCTGAAACAACGTTTCCATCTTATCCATATGCCTCTACCTGAAACAACGTTTCAATCTTATACATATGCCTTTACCTGAAATAATGTGTCATATTATTTATTTGCCTTTACCTGAAACAACGTGTCCATCTAATCCCTATGTCTTTACATGAAACAATTTGAATATCTTATCACTATGCCTTTATCTAAAACAACTTTTGTATATTATCCGTATACCTTTACCTGAAACAACGTGTCAAACTTATCCGTATGACCTTACCTTAAACAGCGTTTCCATCTTATCCACATGCCTTTACCTGAAACAAGTTGTCCAACTTATCCGTATGCCTTTACATGTAACAACGTTCCCATGTTATTCCTTTGTCTTTACCTGAAACAACGTGTCCATCTTAATAATTTGCCTTTACCCGAAACAACGTTTCCAAAGCAGTCCTTTGCCTTTACGTGAAACAACGTGTCCATCAAATTCCATTGCCTTTACCTAAAACAACATTTCCATCTGATTCATTTAAATTTATCCGAAACAACTGGTCCATTTTATTCCTTTGCTTTAATCTGAGGCAATGTCAATCTTAATTCTTTGCCATTACCTGATACAACGTGTCCATAGTATTCCTTTGCCATTACCCGAAACAACATGTCCATATTATTTCTTTGCCTTTCTCTATTTCTTTACCTGAAACAAAGTGTCCATCTTATGCCTTTGCCTTTACCTGAAACAAAATTGCCATCTTATTTTATGCCTTTTCCTGAAACAACGTGTCCTTCTTATCCCTAAGTCTTTACCTGAAACAACGTTTCCATCTTTTCCAAATGCCTGTACCTGAAACAACGTTTCCATCTTATTCATTTGCCTTTACATGAAACAACTTCCTTTGCACTTACCCGAAACAACATGTCTATATTATTCCTTTGCCTTTACCTGAAACAAAGTGTCCATCTTATTCCTATGCCTTTACCTGAAACAAAATTGCCATCTTATTCCTATGCCTTTTTCAGAAACAACGTGTCAATCTTATCCCTAAGTCTTTACCTGAAACATCTTATCCGAATGCCTTTACCGGAAAAAGAGTTTCCATCATATTCCGTTTCCTCTACCTGAGACAATGTGTCCATCTTATTATCATGCCTTTACCTGACACAACTCTTTTCCGTATGCCTTTATCTGAAACAACGTTTCCATCTTATTCCTATGCCTTACCTGAAACAACGTTTCCATCGCATTCCGTTTCCTTTACCTGACACAATGTGTCCATTTTATTCTCACGCCTTTACCTGACACAACGGTTCCATCTTTTCCGTATGCCTTTACCTAAAAGAACGTGTCCATCAATCGAATTCATATGCCTATACTTGAAACAGCGTGTCCATCTTATTCACTTTCTTTTACTCAAAACGTTGCCTTTACCTGAAAAACGTTTCCATCTTATCCTTATGCCTTTACCTCGTCTTATTCCTTTGCCTTTACCTGAAACATTGTGTCCATCTTATTCCTTTGCCTTTACCTGAAACCACGTGTCAATCTTATTCCGTTGCCTTTACCTGAAACAACCTTTCCATCTTATCCGTATGCCTTTACCTGAAAAATGTTTCCATCTTATCCGTATGGCTTTACCTGAAATAACGTTTCCATCTAATCCCTATGTCTTTACCTGAAACAACGTTTCCATCTTATCCCTATGCCTTTACCTGAAAGAACGTTGCATGGAGGTGACCTCTGCCCTTCTAGAGGTTCGCAGATAAACGGGTTCTTACTGTTTGTGTTATTCCGTCCCCAAACACAAACACTGTTATTCACTTCAAGAGTATTTAAACCATCTGGAATTCATAATAGTATAATGAGAAAACAAAACATATATTTCTAACGTAGGCTACTTGTCAAAATCCTGCAATTCGATTGGTAGACGTAAATCAAGTTATGTAATGTGACGTTCAACCGTGAATAACATGACGTCATTTATCCTTATTTTAATGGATGTAAAACTCTAAAAAACAATGAAATGCTTTGGAAACCGAATAACAATGAATGTTTCACTTTTGCGACGGTATGTCAGTCGGTTAATGGTCGCAAATCTTGTTTAACGGTTCCGATAACGCGTTCCCATTACATAAATTGCGACCATTATTTTATACGATCTTAAACGTAAGAAAACAACCACAACAATGATTAGGTTATTTTAAAACGACGTTATATTACGTTCAAACACCACAATTGAAATTGTTAAAAGCAGAATACAACTGTATATTGTCTTCGTTTGGTATTGAGTGATGGGCATACCTTGTAAGTTGTGAGAATTAGTTTAAATTATGTTTAATCTTTCGAAAATGTGTGTATTAAATACATTAACATCCATGTCAGATAAAAACTAAAATATTTCCAGCGGGTTTATATTGTGCGAGATCAAAACCTGTTGTTTGGGACCTGAAACACATGGAAACTGCGGTCCTCAACACTGCATTCTGAAATCTAACGGGTTTCAATGGCTTTTAATTATACTGACATTTTCAGTCTATTAATGCAATTGTACATGAACGCTATTTTGAAAACTAGAAAGCCGCGGCTGTTAAATCGAGTCACCGGACACATGTAACCAAAGTATTAACAAAATAAAAAAATAGGAGATGTGCGAATAATAAGAATAAATGAATATTACCAAAGAAGCAAAATACGCGGAAACATTATATATATATAGTTATGTCCTAATACACCAACTTACCAACTTTAAAAGTTGCATCAATTAGAGTTTGAAAGATATTGCTCAATTAACATTTTAAACAAATGTACGCCGACTATGTCCCACTTTTCGCCAAAGCAGCTCGAGAAAAAAACAAAATTATTATACAGTGAGTTTCAAACACATAGATAAGTCTTGGTACAAATGAATGTTACTGCTTTTTATAATCACACAACATGCAATTAAAAATGTCAATTAAAAACAGCGTTTGTAGCAAAAGCTCAATTATTTAAATCATTGGGTTTGCAGTTTATATTTAATATACAATTTCTACATTATTCAGGTATTGAAATAATCCTGAACAAATGAACACTTTTTTTCATGGCCAAATTGTATGCATTTCCTTGAATGTTGTTTCAAGGCTTAGCAAAACATATTTATTTAGAGCTGCCCCAGAGAGAGTGAAAGGATACATAGGGAAACATGCTCTACTCTTAACAACGAATATATTCATATGGTTCTATAACGTGCTCGGAGGATAGACTCAGATACATGGGACCGCCCGGTTTACGTTCCCATTTCGATGAATATATTAATGGAAAGTATCTTGCCCAAGAATAGTTATTAGGATTGAACCCGGGGCCTCCGGTTACAAATCCGGTAGCGCGGCGGATTTGTAACCGGAGGCCCCGGGTTCAATCCTCCGTGGTGCCACTGAGTTCCGTCGGTGTGTTCTTGGGCAAGACACTTTACCTTAGCCTCGTCCGTCGGATGGGGACGTAAACCGGGCGGTCCCGTGTATCGGTCTATCTTCCGAGCACGTTAAAGAACCATAGGAATCTATTCGATAATAAGAGTAGGGCAGGTTCCCGGATTCCTATGTATCCTTCCCCTCTCTCTGGGGCGGCTCTAAATAACCTATACTGTGTTGATGAGCCGTTAAACAACATTCAATTCAATTCAATTAACAATTTCTCACAACTATTCCGATCGTGTCCCGTCTTTTCTCGCTTATCAGTTTACATCTGTCAATAAACTAGAAGGCTGCAGCTGGAAAGTCGAGCCTTCGGAAACGTTAACGTCAAGAAGAGTAAATTATTTCCCAAATCGGAAATAAGATGTATCTCATTTATTTTTAAACTAAAAATTCAACGCAAACGACAGCAAAGCTCGTTCAATGGATTATATGTTCAGAATAATAAGATTATAAGAATCCATCATGAGTATCCATGTGAGATTATAAGAATCTTTCATGAGTATCCTGTCATGATAGGGAATTCCAACCTGAGGTATAAGTGTTTTTATCGGAACCGAGGCTCTGCCGAGGTTCCTATTAAAACACTGAACCGAATACCCATGATAGATTCTTTTTCTTGCATATCAGAGACATGTTGTGCGTTGACGCCGCCAGCTACTAACGTTTTGCATGTTTTCCTGCATACCAGATGTTGGCGCGCGTGGATTTTATCTTGACCCTAGGGTGAGATGGAAATATTTAGCCCCGGTAAAATGACGGACATCCTTGTCCGGTATGCAAGAAAGGGAAATCTCACCCTCGGGGTCAGAACTGCAATTGGTTGCAATTCTGACCCCGAGGGATAAATACTCTCCAGCTCATATTAACTTCAACCATCGTATTCAAAGAACTGCAACCAGCAACCAATTACATCTCACACACGCTCACATAAACTCATACACATGCATAACTAACTTATCGGTATTTGAGGTTCATTCGTATGTGCGTATACAACCGGGCAGTATTGTATGTGTGTATACAACCGGGCAGTATTGTATGTGTGTATACAACCGGGAAGTATTGTATGTGTGTATACAACCGGGCAGTATTGTATTTGTGCGTATAGAACCGGGCAGTATTGTAAGTGTGCGTATACAACTGGGCAGTATTGTATGTGCGTATACAACCGGGCAGTATTGTATGTGTGTATACAACCGGGCAGTATTGTATGTGTGCGTATACAACCGGGCAGTATTGTATGTGTGTATACAACAGTGCAGTATTGTAAGTGTGCGTATACAACCGGGAAGTATTGTATATGCGTAAACAACGGGGAAGTGTTGTATGTGTGTATACAACCGGGAAGTATTGTATGTGTGTTTACAACCGGGAAGTATTGTATGTGTGTATACAACCGGGCAGTATTGTATTTGTGTATACACGCGGGCAGATTGTAAGTGCGTATACAACCGGGCAGTATTGTACGTGCGTATACAAACGGGCAGTATTGTACGTGCGTATACAACCGGGCAGATTGTATGTTCGTATACAACCGGGCAGTATTGTACGTGTGTATACAACCGGGCAGTACTGTATGTGTGTATACAACCGGGAAGTATTGTATGTGTGTATACAACCGGGAAGTTTTGTATGTGTGCGTATACAACCGGGCAGTATTGTATGTGCGTATACAACCGGGCAGAGTGTACGTGTGTATACAACCGGGCAGTATTGTTTACAACCGTGCAGTATTGTACGTGTGTATACAACCGGGCAGTATTGTACGCGTGTATACAACGGGGCAGATTGTATGTGCGTATACAACCGGGCAGTATTGTACGTGAGTATACAACCGGGCAGTATTGTACGTGTGCATACAACCGGGCAGTATTGTACGTGTGTATACAACCGGGCAGTATTGTATGTGCGTATACAACCGGGCAGTATTGTATGTGTGTATACAACCGGGAAGTATTGTATGTGTGCGTATACAACATACAACCGTGAAGTTTTGTATGTGTGCGTATACAACCGGGCAGTATTGTATATGCGTATACAACCGGGAAGTATTGTATGTGTGTATACAACCGGGAAGTATTGTATGTGTGCGTATACAACAGGGCAGTATTGTATGTGCGTATACAACCGGGCAATATTGTATGTGCGTATACAACCGGGCAGTATAGTATGTGTGTATACAACCGGGCAGTATTGTATGTGCGTATACAACCGGGCAGTATAGTATGTGTGTATACAACCGGGCAGTATTGTAATTGTCCGTATACAACCGGGCAGTGTTGTATGTGCGTATACAACCGGGCAATATTGTATGTGCGTATACAACCGGGAAGTATTGTATGTGTGTATACAACCGGGCAATATTGTATGTGCGTATACAACCGGGCAATATTGTATGTGCGTATACAACCGGGCAGTATTGTACGTGTGTATACAACCGGGCAGTATTGTACGTGTGTATACAACCGGGAAGTATTGTACGTGTGTATACAACCGGGCAGTATTGTACGTGTGTATACAACCGGGAAGTATTGTATGTGCGTATTCAACCGGGCAGTATTGTATGTGCGTATACAACCGGGCAATATTGTATGTGTGTATACAACCGGGCAGTATTGTATGTTTGTATACAACCGGGAAGTATTGTATATGGGTATACAACCGGGAAGTATTGTGTGTGTGTATACAACCGGGCAGTATTGTAAGTGTCCGTATACAACCGGGCAGTATTGTATGTGCGTATACAACCGGGCAGATTGTATGTGTGCGTATACAACCGAGCTGTATTGTATGTGCGTATACAACCGGGCAGTATTGTATGTGTGCATATACAACCGGGCAGTATTGTATGTGCGTATACAACCGGGCAGATTGTTTATGTGCGTATACAACTGGGCAGTATTGTATGTGTGCGTATACAACCGGGCAGATTGTATGTGTGTGTAAAAAACCGGGCACTATTGTATTTGTGCGTTACCAAAAAGTTATGTCTATTTCTATAGCACACCGCAGACCGCTTCAGATTTCGTAAAAGGTCAAAGGTCCCTAAAATATTAAGGTATACTTACAAAAATGACGCGGATGGTTAATACGTTAGTATTATCTAACAAATGGCCGAACACCCGGCTTTATGATGGATCTATAGTTATCTACCAAAGAAGAGTTTATATATTAGACACACATTTTAAACTAAATATTTTACAAAACTTAAACTTACCATTCAGATTCATCCAGTACTTCGTATCTAACGTTATCTTTTCAATAAGAGAATTGCAATGATTATCCATTTGCGTATGCCACAACAAATGTGCTTTCATGTGTTGACATGTACTGTCTGCTTCAAGGTAGGTCATGCGGTCATTTTTAATACAATAACACCGTGTATTACATTGAATCCATCCGTTAGTACAAATACACTGAGAACCTGAAAAAGAAGAAGTTTTTGTTTTACTGATTTCAAGCCTGAAATATGGTGATTTGCATACAATGTATACACATATTACATTCCTACTAGTGCTTTATATAAATGACAAGCAATGAGAAATGTTGTTATAACTTGAATGATATGAGAATTTGTCATACTGCAAAGAGAAAATTCTCAGGATGTCATTGGTCAATGCGCCGTAGACATGAGCCCATGATTCGTCTCGAGACGTGAACATAGGACGAACCCCATTACTCAAATACACAAAAACAAAATGGCGACGATAACGTTGCCGATTCGTTTTGGAAACCGCCGATTGCTTCCTTCCTATCGCTTTTCTGCGCTTTCCACTATGTGTATATAATTTCCAGGCAGGGAATGTGAGCCCATGTCCCCTGTCAAGAATCCTATTAACTAATAATATCTTCCTAGGGAAACATATCCTCCTTATCGGAGTTTTGGGAAACTACGTTTTTGACCTATATAATACCTAACTCAGAATACAGATCATCCAAATGTTCTATACATTAACACGACTATGGGGGAAAAGAAAATGAATAGAAAAAATGGAAATTATATGTAGCTAAACAAATAATAATGAAATAAAATGTATTAAACCATTTAATAAATTCATATTTATTGTTTTCTATTTAGAATGAATAATACTTGTATTTGATAATTACACAGAAGAAAATCAGGGTAATGAATCATAAGAGCAGAAACAGGCTTAAACGATGTACAGGAAACGAAGCTTTAACAGAACACAGTCAACCAAAACACGCATTCAAAACAAACAACAATCATAAGAAAAAATTCAAAATATAAAACATCTCCAGCACAAATGGTTAAAAAGAGGGGAACCGCATTGAAACCGCCAGTCGCAAAAAAGCCGCTGGTGGAAAGTTTTTCAATGCCAAAAGACGTATTAAATGAGTCTAAGTTTAAGGAACTGACAATCACACATCAGCCCGTCCAGCAACTATCGAAAGGGCGGTCTGAGCATATATATTCACATTATGTGATGGAACATATTTCTGGACAGGCATATGCAATTACAAAAAAAGAAACAGAGTGACATGGTACTTTTTCTTCGTTCTGGCTTCCACAAAATTAACAGAGGAAGATTGAAGCGTTATCAACATTGATCAGTGTTAGATACCCACTTGGGAACTGTATAGTAATTGTAAGAATATAGCGGATCAGAGTAAGAGTCCTCCATGATACGCGGATTCATGTCTCGACTTGAAAATGAAATATTTTATATATGCGTCACCACTTAAGATGAATCCTATATTTCCTCATAGTAACAATGCACTAAAACCAAAGAATGACATTTATGAAATCACGAGGCCTGTGCTACACATTTAATGAGAGTGACGACTCTCCACCACATTTGGTCAATCTGGAGCACGTGGCATTTTGTCGTGCCTTCGGCATGAGGGTGAAGTGAGCAGCGTAACCTAAACCAAGAAGTGTTCAATTTATAACGTAACAATTTTAATTTGAAACTGTATCAAATATCTTGACATTCCTGCAGAATATGGTTATTTTAATGTCAAGTCTAATGATTCCTTCGATATACAACATTATGACATGAACTATTATATGCTACATAAGTTTGCTACATCCGTATATTTGAAAAAGGGTAGAGAATGATGTTTTCAATTATAAAAATAACTGCCATACAAATTTAAAATCAATTTCTTGTAAATTGTCGATTACAATTACATGTAGATATAAAAATCGAACAGAAAAAGGACTGTCAAGGACGACAGTAAAACACAAACACACATAGAAACAAAGAACAGCTTTAAAGATGACTAAAAGGCAAAATAAGACATCACAAACACAAAAGGGTTGACAATAGCGCTACGGTCAGTGGCAAAAACGTCCGCTTGGGGTGGGCGGTGTGGGGGGGGGGGGGGGGGTGGGGTGGGGGGGGAGTTAAATCAGGTTCTAGGGTGCACCAAACCTCACACTTACCCTACTGTCATCCCAATAAAACGGGACAGTTTAAATAAGAAATCCCCGCCATGAACTCTCACCAACAAGGCAGCAATAATAGTCAATATAAGTAAAACACAAAGATGCTCGTGTATATATAAATACAAAAAAACACAATAGCCTAGAAAGCCGCAAAGAAGGTACTCAATGACTTGGGAGAAGCCAGAGCAACAAGAGAACACACCATTGAGGGTACGACACGACAAGACTGGAGACAAATATCAAAAGTCACTGTCCTTTTGGGCTTTAGGTAGAAGTCATCATAGGGTCCACAGCCTGGCCGGTCATCGCAAAATTAAAGAGCAAAGCATAGTGTCGAACTGTAAATGGGTCCACCACCAAGCATGCAGTGCGTTGCAAAATGATAGGGCCATTACCTCTTTTGATAAACATTTTAACAAGTTTAACAAAGATAGTATGAAAGTGATCATGACCAAGGATCTTACGAAATTTGTAAATCCCGTCACCATAAAAGTCAGTTTGTGATGGTCCTTGTCGCAGAAGAGTTCTTATATTACTTTTATATTTGGAAAGAAGATCAGCAGGGCTTCAATAATACAATTTTGCAAAGGTTTTTCGAAGTTTTTTATGGTAACGGTAGCACTGCTGGAGTAGCATTTTAGTTATACAAATATTACGAATATTAAAGTCCTCAACACGACTACAATATCTAGAGAAACAAAAGCGGGCCTTACAGGGATTTTTATGTAATTTAGGAATCCAGTACATGTTTGGCAGTTTGTTATGCTTTCCGTCTACCCCAGCCTTGAAAGTAGTGCACCGAATGATATGTGCGGAAACAACATCATCATCAGTAGATTGAACTGGAGTATACAAATTAGTGCTACCGAGTTCGAGAGATAAAACCTTGACGTGACATGAAATTTAATGTAACGGTAGCCCTGATGGAGTAGCTTTTTAGTTATACAAAGCTAACGAATATTAAAGTCCTCAACTCGAGTACAAGCTCTAGAAAAATGAATAAGTTGAGACACATACACCCCATAAGAAGTTATAATTACACGTGATTTACGTTTGATGCTACCATTACGCATATGGCCATGAGACCTAGAGTTACGCTTTCGAATAGAAAATATAGAAAAACTGTCAATATTAGGATCTTTTGAAACATTTCCTTGTTGATAAAAATTGTCAATAAGGCCGAGTGGATATGGTGTCTGCACTTCTGTTCTGTAATATGTCTATCTTTTATTTTAAAGCTTTTAGTAGCATCATTATCATACATTTTATACTCAACCGGTAGTACAGTAATGTTGCCAAAAGTATGACCTGACTGACGAAAGTGTTGGTGCAAGTAATTGTTTAACTTTTTAGGATTACCTGCATTATATTTATGTTCACGAAATCGAACTTTTAAAGATCGACCTGTTTGTCCAACATATTGTATACCGCAACGTGGTGCATTTCAGAATATAAATGAGGTGAGATGTACGTTAATCAACATTTGAAGCTAGACATACATTAAACATTATACATGTACCATTAATAGCTGATTTAATGGTGGACTTGCAAGATAAATAATTGCAACAACTGCACCTCTTAGCATTGCACTTATTAACAGAGGGAAACACCCTGAGTCTTGGATGAACTAAACGATTTCTGAAAGGAGACGTTATATAGCATTTCATCAAAACAAGTGATCCTAAAGGAGTAACTGAAACTTTTGAGCCATTATTAAAAATCCCGGTAATATTTTGTGGAATTTGTGTTGTTGATGTAGAGAGTAACCAAAGTGTTGAACGATTTATTTCAAGTGTTTTTATTAATCTTGCTAATAGACTCATATATGGAATTTAGAAAGTAATACCATTCTGTGAAAAGCGAAATAAGGGCCAATAAGTAATTATTAGAGATATCGAATTAGAATCGTATCAAAGATAGATAAGAAATCATGTTTGTAAACTTACGGACGATTAAAAGAGGTCCAATACTCGACAAAAATGTCTAATACTAGATCACGAGGAAGTTAAGGAAAACCCTAATAAAACGGGTAAAAATGTCGATGAGCACAAAACCTTCAACACGGTATTAGAAACACAAGTGTTTAAGGAAAAACTGTATTAAGTTTATAAACTGATTAAGTTTATTATTGTCTCACGTGTCCATGTGTGGAAGTAAAAAGGTGGAATATCAGTGCATTTGGTTTGCTATTTGTCGGTGTTCACGATTTCAGAGTTTTATGATTTCCTCCTCTATAAAAAATAAATTTCATTACTTTCTTATCAGAAAAGAAATACAATATATGGGACTTAAGGGGCAAAACACACACACATTTGCAAATAATGATGAAAACAACAACATTTTGACCAAAGATATCTTTTATATGGTATGTGATAATACAGCAACAATAAATATTTTTCTTTTTGTATAACAGAATATGAATAAAAAGCTTATTTTGGTCTATTTATAAAATCATCGGTTACATACGAGCAAACTGTCCTATTATTTGTAAATTTCTTAATATTGTGATAAAATTCGAACTTTTAATTCAACATTTATAGTTTCGTCTTAAAATAAAATATAGGATCATATTTATACTACAAACACAGCTTTAAACAATTCTGATATTCATTTAGTGGAATTATTTGGTTTAAGGTAAAACTCCACGACACTAGAAACATATAGGTTTAAAATTAGAAAATAGTATGTACCTAATTCAAAATGTAAAAAAATAAGGCGAACCGCGTGAAATTGGAGATTATTTTTAAATGCATATGTTCTAAACGAAAGTTTCACATATTTAAATCAAGCATTTTTATGATAAACACTTCCGCTGAAAAATGACATCTTAGACAAAAGTCAGTGTTACGTTATAAGTTGTACCACTCTTGTAGAGCTATAAACGGATGAAGATTGTGATAAATATTTGTGCCATTATAAGAATCGCCATAGTAAAACATGTGTTGGTATTGATTCAATAAATGTAATTACATTTAAGGCAAAACGCATGGGTAAATTCGGAATCCAGTCGCTGTACTGTAATGACTTACAAAACATACAGGGACCATATATCAAATGATATGATGAACACTGAATCCCCATTGTTTCTATGTGTAAATACCTTATGAAGACCATATGCAGACCAGTACTGGTTCCAAAATGTACCGATGGACAAATATCACATATATAAATTGGTCAAAACAATGAAGAAAACCTATTCAACAATCAATTATCAAAGAAAACTGACCAATCACAGTATAAAAAACAACACCTGATTCAAAAATGTAACGACATAGGCCTAGCTCCTAGTGCCACAGCACAAACATTTGCTGTGTGTAAACAGTTAATAAAAACATGAACCAATCATAACAAAAGAAAATGGAATAACGGAGCATGCTGCTCTTCGTTAATGTAAAACAATATACCCATATCACTGTCATATTGTTAAAACAGTAAGATGACGTAGGACACACAAATACAATATTTTATTTTAAAATGGGATTGATGATTTCAAAAGTCGATCTAAAAGTCGAACAGGAAATTCAAAGACCACAGTCTACCAAAACGGAACAAACAACATTACAAGTATGAAAAAGGCAAGGTATGTGTCATCACAAACATAAAAGGGTTGACAGTAAGGCTACCAAAAAGGGGGATAGGGGTTCAAGTTTGATATTATTAAAGTAACCCATTTTAACGGGGATGTTCTCCGAGCATTTTATGGAATATGCGTTTCTCAACTTATTCATTTCTAGAGCTTGTAATGGATTTGAGGACTTGCTATGTAGCTTTCTATGCTTTTATGTTTCAAATTCATATATACATGATCATCTGTGTGTTATACTTATATTGCGTATTAATGTTGCCTAATTTGTTAGAGGATATAGCTTGTTAGAGGGAATTTCTTTATTTGAACTGTCCTTATTTGATTTATTGGGAGGACAGTAGTGTAAACATGAGGCTTGGTGCAGCTTAGAAAATGGGTTAAACCCCAATCGGCTGTTTTATCACAGACAAATCAATACCGTACCCCTATTGTCAACCCGTTTTTATTGTTTGTGGTGTCGCATAAATTGCTACTTTTTCTATATGTCCTTGTATTATTGTTTATTTGAATGCTTAATGCTCAACTGTATTCTGTGTTCCATTTCCTGTGGACCTTTATAGCTATTACTTGACTGTTCTCAACAATAATGATGTGAAAAGTAATCATAAAAAGAACAAATTCGCGATTGTAGATATATTATGATTGAATTAGAAACTTATTACATACCTTTAAATTTAAAATTTGAATTTCAAGATTTCGATTTACAACTCATCATTCTTTTGTAGAAACATGTCGGCAAAGAAACATACCTTATGAATACAAGTTCGGTACAATTTGTGATCAACTGGCTGTGGAAGATGGGTACCATTTTATGTCCGATTTTAGAAATATATTCTAAGTTTAAATAATTCTATAGCTCCACACGAACTATTTCATCATCTACTTAACAACACTAAATATACAGTAGTGTTACGTGGATGCTAAATTTCCTGTTCGACTTCTTATTGCTCTTATTAAAAAAACATTTGCTAGGGAAAATACTACATGTTTGGCCTGTAATAATGTTAAAGCGTGTTTTACTAACGGCAGTTTGGACAATTACACTATGTGAACTTGCCAAGAAGTTTGTGAAGCACTCATCTTCCTATTAGATAATATTTTCGTCAGGTATGGAACAACCGTTTATAGACATATTGTTGGTACCCCTATGGGTACGAACTGTACATCATTGTCGCAGATTTGTTTTTATATTGCTATGAAAGAGATTTCATGTTGAGTCTTTCACCAGATACCCAGGAAGATGTTATTGAGGCATTTAATGACACCTCTCGGTATCTGGATGACATATTAAACATTGACAACCCTTTCTTTTCTACTATGGTTAATAATGTATACCCTAAAGAACTTCAGCTTAACAAAGCTAATATTTCTGATACTATGCTTCTTTTCTTGATTTACATCTCTCCAACGAAAATGGTGAAATAATTAGCAAAATTTTTATTCAAGAGAGATGATTTTAGTTTTGATATTGTTAATTATCCCCATTTAGATGGGATGTTCCCCGAGCAACTTCTTATCGGGTATATGTGTCTCAACTTTTCTAGAGCTTGTACTCAAGTTGAGGACTTTAATATTCGTAATCTTTGTTTAACTAAAAAGCTACTCCATCAAGGTTACCGTTACCATAAACTTCGTGAAACCTTTGCAAAATTTTATTATCGTAACCCTGATAAAAGTAATTCAAGAACTCTTCTGTGACAAGGACTATCACAACCTGACTTCTATGGTGACGTGATTTACAGACTTCGTAAGATCCTTGGTCATGATCGCTTTCATACTATCTTTGTTAAACTTGTTAAAAGGTTATCAAACGAGGTTATGCCGCTATCATTTTGCAACGCACTGCATGCTTGGTGATGGACCCATTTACAATTCGCCACTATGCTTTCCTCTTTGATTGTTCGGTGAACGGACAGGCTGTGGATCCTATGATGACGTCTACCTAAAGCCCAAAAGGACGGTGACGTTTGATGTTTGTCTGCAGTCTTGTCTTGTCGTGCCTTCAATAGTTTATAATCTTGTTGCTCTGGCTTCTGCCACGTCTTTGTGGCTTTCTATGCTATTGTTTCTGTTATTTTTATATACACACGAGTATCTTTGTGTTTTACTTATATTGCCCATTAACGCTGCATTGTTCGTTAGAGAATAGTTCATGGTGGGGATTTTTTATTTACACTGTCCCGTTTTATTGAGTTAACAGTAGAGTACGCGTGAGATTTGGTGCACCCTAGAACCTGGTTAAAACCCCCAGCGGCCTTTTTTTGCCACTGACCGTTCCAAAGCGGTAGCCCTATTGTCAATCCTTTTTTATTGTGATGTCTTATTTGGCCTTTTATTCATCTTTAAATTTGCTCTTTGTTTCTGTGTGTGTTTGTGGTTGACTATCGTCCTTGAATGCTGCTTTTCCTGTTCGATTTTGATATCTATATTCAATACCTAAATTTATTATAAAGGAAGTCTTATTTTGTCTTATAGACAAGGACTATCACAACCTGACTTCTGACTTCTATGATGTCGTGATTTACAAACTTCGTAAGGTCCTTGGTCATGATCACGTTCATACTACCTTTGTTTCTGCATGTTTGGTGGTGGACCCATTTACAGTTCGCCACTATGCTTTCCTCTTTAATTTTGCGATGACCGGACAGGCTGTGGACCCTATGATGACGTCTATCTAAAGCCCAAAAGGACGGTGACGTTTGATGATTGTCTGCAATCTTGTTCTTGTCGTGCCCTCCCGCAATGGTTTATTCTCTTGTTGTTTTTGGCGTCTGCCAAGTCATTGCGTACATTCTTTGTGGCTTTCTAGGATATTGTTTTTTGTATTTATATATACACGATCATCTTTGTGTTTTACTTATATTGCCTATTAATGCTGCCTTGTTGGTTAGAGAATAGTTTATGGCGGGGATTTCTTTATTTACACTGTCCCGTTTTATTGGGATGACTGTAGGGTAAGTGTGAGGTTTGGTGCACCCTAGAACCTGGTGTAAACACCAATGGCCTTTTTTGCCACTGACCGTTCCAATGCGGTGGCCCTATTGTCAACCCGTTTTGTGTTTGTGGCGTCATATGCCTTTATTCCTTGTTAACATTGCCATTCATGTTTGTCATTTTGCGTGTTTACTGTGTTCTGTAAAAGATGCATTTCCTGTTCCACTTTTATATTATTTTCAACAATATGGTATGGGACGTTAACGTGTTAACTCGTGTTAACCTGATCTCTTTCCAAATATAAAAATAATTAAAGGACTCTTCTGCGACAAAGACTATCACAACCTGACTTCTATGGTGATGTGATTTATAAACTTCGTAAGATTCTTGGTCATGATCACTTTCATACTATCTTTGTTAAACTTGTTAAAAAGTTTACCAAAGAGGTTATGACCCTATCATTTTGCAACGTACTGCATGCTTGATGGTGGACCCTTTTACAGTTCACCACTATGCTTTCATCTTTAATTGTACGATGACCGGACAGGCTGTGGACCCTATGATGACTCCTACCTAAAGCCCATTGGGACGATGGCGTTTGATGTTTGTCTATGATCTTTCTTGTAGTGCCCTTAATGGTTTATTCTCTTGTTGCTCTGGCTTCTGCCAAGTCATTGAGTACCTTCATTGTGGCTTTCTAGGCTATTGTTTTTTTGTATTATATGTACACGAGCATATTTGTGTTTTACTTATATTGCCTATTGATGCTGCCTTGTTGGTTAGAGATTAGATCATGGCGGGGATTTCTTTATTTACACTGTCCTGTTTTAATGGGATGACAGTAGGGCAAGTGTGAGGTTTGGTGCACCCTAGAACCGGTTTAAATCCCCAGTGGCCTACTTTGCCACTGACCGTTCCAAGGCGGTAGCCCTATTGTCAACCCTTTATGTTTGTGATGTCGTTTGCTTTTATTATTACTTTTGCCTTCTTGTTTGTCCGTTTGCGTGTTTGTTTCTGTGTTTTGTGGTTGACTGTCCTCCTTGAATGCTACTTTCCCTGTCCGATCTATTTATATTTCTTTAACGTAAGTTGTTAAATTTTGGTAAATTGATTAACGAGTCATCGATGATTGTCATTGGTATAACGGTTTGCGCAATAATGGTAAGATCAGCTAAAACACGCTGTAATGACCGATAAGCTTATCCTTTAAATGATCGCAAGGGAATGACGACAAAGAGCAAATGACGTTTCATAGTATTCTCTCACTTACTCAACACCGTGTGTTCTGTTTTCTTTTTTATTCTACGATAATACCATCTTTATTATTTCTGAAAATTAAGTATGGACTGTTGGAGGGTTGGGTGTGGGGGCTGGCTGTACAGTCTGAAGAGAATGTCATATCGATACAATGCCAGAGTTCTAGGCAGTCTAATAACAATTTACAACACCTTATTTATTATTAGCATTCTTTCGCTTCACTAATGAATAGTTCTTTGAGATCCAGCGTTTGGGAACTTCATAATTCTCTGGGAAAAAACTAGGGAGAAAAATAACAACCATTAATATTGGGTGCTTTTTTTAAAGTTTAGAGATTTTATTGTTTATCAGATTTTAACCTTAATATTTTAAACTCTATATTAGTGTTTTAATTTATATCAATAAGCATGTTTATCTCTGCTAAGGTGAGGTGAGCTTGAGCGTTGGTAAGTTTTCCTTCGTCTTCGTTCGTCCGTCTCTCCACCAGTACGTCGTCGTCTTCCGTAAACAGGATACTGAAGTAAACAGTTTTGTATTTGCACCAGTTGTTTTGATGGATCTCAAACTAGGTCGAAAATCAGCATAGTAAGAATGCTTTGACGTTATTGCATTCAATAATTGAGCAAATAAACAAACTTGAAAACTAAGCGAATTTCAGCTTGCTTACGCTACAACTGTAGTAAATTTGTTCAAAATAATTTTACCTGAATATCTGGTACAATAATGTCGAGAACGAAACAGACATAGAGTAAAAATACACAACATAATGAGTTACTGTCATTCGTTTACGTGTTATCACGGGTGTGTACTGTTTGTGTCTAATCCATAACTCATAAACTCTTTAACATATTGAGATAAAATTCGAAAGGAAATGTAGCATTAAAGGACCGCAGTCAGTCACAAACACGAACAGAAACTGGCTTCTGAAAAGTCATTGAGTGCTTACTTTGTGGCTTTCTGGACTTTTGTTTTTTTTATATTATATATACATGATCATTTATGTGATTTACTTATGTTGCCTAGTAATGCTGCCTTGTTTGTCAGAGATTATAGCCTGGTGGGGATATCTTTATTTACACTGTCTTGTTTAATGGGATGACAATATGGTAAGAGTGATGTTTGATGCATCCTAGAACCTGGTTTAAACCCCAAGATAACATTTTTGCTACTGATCGTTCCAAGGCGGTAACCCTATTGTCAACCCTTGTGTGTTTGTGATGTCTTATCTTGCCTTTTATTCATCTTTATATATAGGTGTTTTGTGTTATTGACTGTCGTTATTGATGCTACTTTTTCTGTTCGATTTTTATATCTACTTCAAGCTTGTCGTGTTGTATGTATCTTTAATGGTTTATTCTTGCATACTGGATACGGTTGGAAAGCCTGATCTAACACATGGGTGAAGATGCAAGTCGCACATTGATATCGACAGAGCCTCGGTTCTGATAAAACAGTTATACCCCCATTTAATTTGCACATCTCCAAACCGCACATATCATCCAGTCGTTTATTCTTTAACGTTTATGTTTCATTACATGTGATATGAACAAAGACACATTGTACATTTTGTGGGCTTCTAACATATAATTGGCAGTACATTCATCAGTGTGGGCATCTAACAGATGATTGGCATTGATGGGTCAATAAAAATAATTAAATATAAACGAAGTAAACACCATAATTGTCGACTTACCCACCACCAGTAGCAAAAACACGAGTGTCCACAAGTATACTCCCATTATTTAATTAATTTACTATTTGCTTCTGTTGCTTTTATTCCGGAAAAAAATAGAGGAAATAACTTTTTAAATTAACCTTTAAACGAGCTAATTATTAACGAGAATAATATAAGTTCACATCAGTATATATGTTGACAATATTGATAGTATTTTTAATATATATATAATTCCGAATTCATAAAACACAAACTTAGAACATACTCAATATCTAAGACAGATTTCAACTTTAATATGACACAGGTTAAACTAAACATTTCAATAAAATCCATTTTTAATGAAGCCAATTCCGGTGAAAAGTTAATTACATTTACCTTTCAATTATTGCAGTTTTCAACAGGAATATTTGCTTTGTTTTCACGAGTCACGCGGTTTGTTTAATTTAATCCGTGTGAGGTAGTTCCGTGATGTTGTTTGATAATTGTTGGTCATTTAGATATAATGAAACCAGGATAATGGATTTAGAAAATAAATGTTTTACTCACCTTTATTATTACGAAACTTCACACAAGTGTTAATCACAACGAGAAGGTGTGTCACGCGTAAGTATCAGATATGTATCTCAAAAGTCAAGCTGTAACCCTTAGCATTTCAACAATGTAGCGGTGGCGGTGGGCGGGGGATGGACATTCCTTGTTCATTTGCATACTTTAATAGTATAGCCATTTTACTTGTTGTGAGAAATCTATTTCAACCTAACACTGGTGATGATAATCATATCTGCTTCTAACATTTTAAATATCTAGTCAATACAGTGGTTCTAAAACAATTATTGATTTTCATATATAAATACATATCCCAGTTCAATTTATTAATTAAAAGATCAGTGCTTTTCGTTTGTTTTGTTAAATTTTCCTTTTTAAAATAAAAACAATTGTCTACCGACCGACAACAAATTTGAAAGTTGGGTCGGGAAAGGACAAACTCAGTAGCGTTATTACTTACTTGTCCTTTGAGATCATCAAGCCCAATACACTTTGTGGCTTTAATAAGCCGGTGCTAGGAGAAGTGATAGGAGTTGCACACCTACATAACCTCTCATTAACAGACTCAATAAAACCAAGTCTGCTACTTTTATCTCTTGTTTGTGTTTGTTGCTTCCAAGAGATCCCATTTTCAGTATTTATTAAATAGTTTAAAGGTGACCATATTAACACGGACAGGGCACATATTACTCCCTGAACCATGGACAGCTCTTACTATTCAGTTAATATTGAAGGACTATATTTTTGCTAGCATTCGTATTGCATCACATCTCCATATAAGTCAGGTTGTCTTAAATTGCCTTTATATTTGAAAAGTAGATCAGGGTTTCGAATATAAAATTATTTTTCGAAGTTTATGGTAACGGTAGCCCTACTGGAGTAGCTTCTTATTTATACGAGGGTCATTCAATAGGTTCTGTCACTAACGCGTTTTAACAATTATGTGCTCGTTGTGAGTGTTGATGTTTGGTACCAAATGAAAGAGAGTTTCAATACCATTCCATTGATGGAAAAATTAATGCTATATCTTTTGTGTGCCGAAAGTTATGGAACATTTAATACACATCACTTATACATACTGAGGCATTTTCGTCCTGAGTTTTTTCAGGTATGCTAATTGTTACTTTTTTAAATGCCTGTTTCTCTTTAAGTACTTGTCGAAGACCTTTGAAATTTCTCATACATTACCAGTTATTTCTGTGCATTACAAAATTCAGAATTTAAGCAAGGTAGATGAAAAGGCATTGTCTAAGAAATTAACATTTTAAGCTGACGTGTCAAATTAATTTAATGATAGATGGACATTAAATAGAAGGGCAGTCTTCTGAAATAGCGTTTTTGGATGATCAATATTTTCACTAAACATTGTACAAAATTCTACAATAATGTCATGAAAATGAAATTTAAACACTGAAGGACTAGGATTTGTAAAAAAATATGAAAACATATTAATACTGTGAGAATAATTATAATTACGACATTTAAAAGGTATTATAACATTTCCGTAAACAAAATGAAGAAAATCAATGTTATTTCTGCTAAAATTAAGGGATATGCATTCACTCATATCTGGTTTGCAGCAAGACTTTTCCGAATTCTCGACAATCATTTTCAAGGATTATGGGCGAATAACAACAGATGGCGTACAAGAAAATTTAAAAGCATAGAATTATTCAAATAATTTTTACAACGTTTTGTAACAAGGACATTTTCAGAGATGCCAGTATCCAAAAGGTGTGGTAGGGGGAGATGATTCAGGGGTATATATAACCGGAAAATTTTCATTTTGGTTGTGGAATTTAAGCGAGCAAACCCAGTAGTACTATAAATACACTACTTTATATCAGTGTAATATCCAGTTCAAAGGATATATGCCTAGTGACAGAACTTTTTGAAGCACCCTCGTACAAATATTACGAATATAAAAGTACTCAACACGATTGCAAAAATGAGATATAGTGTCCTATAGAAACCACAGCGTCCAAACGCAATGACATCGTAGGTCCGCACTGTTCTACAAACACGGAGCAATATTTAATTAATTATACAATGAAAAAGACAAACTACAACATAACGGGTGGTGAAGACATGGTTACCGACATGGAACGGTCAGTAAGTATAAGTAAACAGGTTAGCTTGAATCGATCTTACAAAATCTTCGCTATTATTCTGTCTTCAGCACCCTAATAGACAAGACAGTGTAAACAAAACTATATCCCATCAAAAGGAATTCTCTAACAATAAAGTCCATATCCAGAGAAACTAATAAAAGAACCATCAAGATGTTGTTTTAAAGCTATATAAAATACAAAATAAGAAATATTTCAGGATGTATCCAGAATTGTACTGAACAACCACAGCAGTTGCAGCCAAAGAGAAAACCAAACTACGGTACGACCAGAAAACCCGAGGGACGAAAGCTCATGCACCTACCTCCCTTAGTCGAGGTTTCAGTGGTGTAATCATAGAGTAGTAGTATAATAAGTGGGGGTACCAGCGCAGTTTTCCTATCGCGAAAACATGAAAATCACTAAAATATGTAAGTGGGGACTCTATCATAATTTGATAAAAAAGAGACGTTTTTGAACAAAAAGAAGTGGAATGGTGGACCCTACCAGATTTTCTCATTTGCAATACAGACGTTTTGAAAAAAAAGAGTGGAAGGGGGGACCCTACCCGATTTTCTCATATGTAATACAGACGTTTTGAAAGAAAAAAAGAGTGGAAGGGGGAACCCTTGCATATTGTAGCAGTTATTTCATACTTTTTTGAAAAAAGCTATACTGATACCCTCACTATGTATACTACTTAATCATAAAAAACACGTCAAAAAAAAAAATTGCCCTCAAACAAAGTCTGACGGAACAAGATAGTCGTCATCACGATCCAAAACGGCATCAACTCCGGGTCTAGTCTCGGCAGTTAAACAAAATCATCCTCATCATCACTATACATATCACATTCGATCATGGCACTCAAAATGGGGTTCTGGTAATGTTTGTGGAGCTACGTATTGAAATATCACCCAGTCAGAGATATCGAAATATCAGGGATGCTGAAATAGCACCAAATCAAGAATACTGAGACATCACAGAGTCAAGAATACTAAAACAGCATCGAATCAAGAATACTGAGATATCATAGAATCAAGAATACTGAAACAGCATCGAATCAAGCAAACCGAGAAATCACAGAATCAAGAATACTGAGATATCACAGAATCAAGAATACTGAGATATCATCAAATCAAGAATACTAAACTTGCAGCAAACCAGAGATCTTGAGATATCACCAAATCAGAGATACTGAGATGTCATCAAATCAAGAATACTGAGATATCACAGAATCAAGAATACTGGAACAGCATCAAATCAAGAATACTGGGATATCACAGAATCAAGAATGCGGAATAGCATCAAATCAAGAATACTGAGATATCACAGAATCAAGAATACTGAATTGCAGCAAACCAGAGATACTGAAACAGCATCGAATCAAGAATACTGAGAATTCGCAGAATCAAGATTACTGAAACAGCATCGAATCAAGAATACCGATATATCACAGAATCAAGAATGCTGAAACAGCATCGAATCAAGCATGCTGGAATATCACGGAATCAAGAATACCGAAACAGCAGCAAATCAGAGATACTGAGATATCATCAAATCAGAGATATTGAGAATGAATAACAGAATCAAGAATACTGAAATAGCATCGAATATGGACTATTGAAATAACATCGAATCAAGAATACTGATATATCATAGAATCAAGAATGCTGAAATATCACAGAATCAAGGACACTGGAACAGCATCAAGTCAAGAATACTGAGATATCATAGAATCAAGAATACTGAGATTTCATTGAATCAAGAATACTGAGATAGCAGCAAGTCAGAGATATTGAAATATCATCAAATCAAGAACTCTGAATTTGCAACAAACCAGAGATATTTAGATATCATCAAATCAAGCATACTGAAACAGTATCAAGTCAAGAATGCTGAAAAATCACAGAATCAACAATACTGAGATATCATAGAATCAAGAATATTGAGATTTCATAGAATCAAGAATACTGGAACAGCATCAAATCGAGAATACTGAGATAGCAGCAAATCATGAATACTGAAATAGTAACAAATCAGAGATCTCTGGGTATCAACAAATCATGAATACTGAAACAGCAGCAAATCAAGAATACTGAGACATCACAGAATCAAGAATACTGAAACAGCATCGAATCAAGACTATTGAAATAGTAGCAAACCAGAGATATTGAGATATCATCAAACCAGAGATATTGAGATATCATCAAATCAAGAATACCGAGATATCGCAGAATCAAGAATACTGAGATATCATCAAATCAAGAATACTGGCACAGCATCAAATCAAGAATACTGAGATATCATCAAATCAAGAAAACTGAGATATCATCAATCAAGAATACTGAACTTGTAGCAAACCAGAGATATTGAGGTATCATCAAACCAGAGATATTGAGATATCATCAAATCAAGAATACTGGAACAGCATCAAATCAAGAATACTGGAACAGCGTCAAATCAAGAATACGGAGATATCATCAAATCAAGAATACTGAGATATCATCAATCAAGAATACTGAACTTGCAGCAAACCAGAGATATCGAGATATCATCAAATCAAGAATACTGAGATATCACATAATCAAGAATACTGGAACAGCATCAAATCAAGAATACTGAGATATCATCAAATCAAGAATACTGAGAGTTCATCAAATCAAGAATACCGAGATATCGTCAAATCAAAAATACTGGAACAGCATCAAATCAAGAATACTGAGATATCATCAAATCAAGAATACCGAGATATCATCAAACCAAGAATACCGAGATAGCAGCAAATCATGAATACTGAAATAGCGGCATATAAAAAAACTGAGATATCATCAAATCAAGAATACGGAGATATCAAAGAATCAAGAATACTGAGATATCATCAAATCAAGAATACCGAGATATCATCAAACCAAGAATACCGAGATAGCAGCAAATCATGAATACTGAAATAGCGGCATATAAAAAAACTGAGATATCATCAAATCAAGAATACGGAGATATCTAAGAATCAAGAATACTAAGATATCATCAAATCAAGAATACTGAGATATCATCAAATCAAGAATACTAAACTTGCGGCAAACCAGAGATATCATCAAATCAAGAATACTGTCATATCATCAAATCGAGCATGCTGAGATATCACATAATCAAGAATACTGGAACAGCATGATATCAAGAATACTGAGATATCATCAAATCAAGAATATTGAGATATCATCAAATCAGGAATACTGAGATATCATCAAATCAGGAATACTGAGATATCATCAATTCAAGAATACTGAGATATCATCAAATCAGAGATCTCGAGTTATCATCAAATCAAGAATACTGAAGTTGCATCAAATCAGAGATACTGAGATATCATCAAATCAGAGATACTGAGATATAATCAAATCAGAGATACTGAGATATCATCAATTCAAGAATACTGAGATATCATCAAATCAGAGATCTCGAGATTTTATCAAATCAGAGATACTGAAATAGCAGCAAATCAGAGATACTGAAATAGCAGCAAATCAGAGATCTCGAGATATCATCAAACCATGAATACTGAAATAGCAGCAAATCAGACATACTGAAATATCAGCAAATCAGAGATACTGGAATAGCAGCATATCAGAGATACTGAGATATCATCAAATCAGAGATACTGGGATATCATCAAATCAGGGATGCTGGGATGTCATCAAATCAGTGAGACTGGGATAGCAGCAAATCATGAATACTGGAATGGCAGCAACTCAGAGATACTGGGATGTCATCAAGTCAAAGATACTAGGATATCATCAAATCAGGGATACTGAAATAGCAGCAAATCAGAGATACTGAAATAGCAGCAAATCAGAGATACTGAGATATCATCAAATCAGAGATATTGAGATAGCACGGAATCAGTCATAGAATCAAGACTACTGAATTAGCATCGGATCAAGACTATTGAAATAGCATCGAATCAATAATACTGAGATATCATAGAATCAAGTAGGCTGAGATATCACAGAATCAAGAATACTGGAACAGCATCAAATCAAGAATACTGAGATATGGCAGAATCAAGAATCAAGGATACTGAGATATCATAGAATCAAGAATATTGAGATATCACAGAATCAAGAATACCGGAACATAATCAAACAAGAGATCTCGGGTTATCATCAAATCGGAGACCTCGGGATATCATCAAATCGGGGTACTGAGATATCATCGAATCAAGAATACTGAGATATCATCAAATCAGAGATACTGGGATATCATCAAATCAGAAATAGTGAGATATCATTAAATCAGGGATATTGGGATATCATCAAATCAGAGATCTCGAGATAGCAGCAAATCAGAGATAGTGAGAGAGCAGCAAATCAGAGATATTGAGATATCATCAAATCAGAGATCTCGAGATATCATCAAATCAGAAATTTTGAGATATCATCAAATCAGAGATATTGAGATATCATCAAATCAGAGATCTCTAGTATCATCAAATCAGAAAAATTGAGATATCATCAAATCAGAAATATGGAGATATCATCAAATCAAGAATACTGAGATATCATCAAATCAGAAATATTGAGATAGCAGCAAATCAAGAATATTGAAATATCATCGAATCAAGAATACTGAGATATCATCAAATCATGAATACAGAAATAGCAACAAATCAAGAATACTGATATATTATAGAATCAGGGATAATGAAATCAGAGATCTGGAGATATCATCAAATCAAGAACACCGGGATAGTAGCAAATCAGAGATCTGGAGATATAATCAAATCATGAATACAGAAATATCAGCAAATCAAAAATACCGGAATAGTAGCAAATCAGAGATCTGGAGATATCATCAAATCAAGAATACCAGGATAGTAGCAAATCAGAGATTTGGAGATATCATCAAATCATGAATACTGAAATATCAGCAAATCAAGAATACTGAGATATCATCAAATCAAGAATACTGGAACAGCCTTGAATCAATAATACTGAGATATCACAGAATCGAGAATATTGGAACATCACAGAATTAAGAATACTGAAATATCACAGAATCAAGGATATTGACACATCACAGAATCGAGAGTCTTGAACATCACAGAGTCAAGTATTGAAACATCATAGAATCAAGTATTGAAACATCACAGAATCAAAGATATTGGAACATCACAGAATCACGTATTGAAATATCACACAATCAAAGATATTGACACATCACAGAATCGAGAGTACTGGAACATCCCAGAATCAAGGATATTGGAACGTCACAGAATCCATCATGGAATACTGAAATGTCTAGAATCTATCACAGAATCAACGATATATCTCAATATTTCTGATTTGATGATATCCCAGTATCTCTGATTTGATGATATCTCGAGATCTCTGATTTGATGATATCTCAACATTTCTGATTTGATGATATCTCAATATTTCTGATTTGATTATATCCCGAGATCTCTGATTTGATGATATCCCAGTATCTCTGATTTGCTGCTATCTCAATATTTCTGATTTGATGATATCTCGAGATCCCTGATTTGATGAAACATCAGTATTCTTGATTTGATGATATCTCAATATCTCTGATTTGCTGCTATCTCAATATTTCTGATTTGATGATATCTCGAGATATCTGATTTGATGATATCTCAACATATCTGATTTGCTGCTATCTCAATATTTCTGATTTGATGATATCTCGAGATATCTGATTGGACGATATCTCAATATCTCTGATTTGCTGCTATATTCTTGATTCTATGATATCTCAGTAGTCTTGATTCTTGATTCTGCCATATCTCAGTATTCTTGATTTGATGCTGTTATAGTATTCTTGATTCTGTGATATATCAGCCTGCTTGATTCTATGATATCTCAGTATAATTGATTCGATGCTATTTCAATAGTCTTGATCGGATGCTATTTCAGTAGTCTTGATTCTATGACGGATTCCGTGATATCTCAGTATCTCTGATTTGATGATATCTCGGTAAATCTGATTTGCTGCTATTTCAGTATCTCTGATTTGCTGCTATTTCAGTATCCCTGATTTGATGATATCCCATTATCTTTGACTTGATGACATCCCAGTATCTCTGATTTGCTGCCATTCCAGTATTCATGATTTGCTGCTATCCCAGTATCACTGATTTGATGACATCCCAGCATCCATGATTTGATGATATCCCAGTATCTCTGAGTTGATGATATCTCAGTATCTCTGATTTGCTGCTATTCCAGTATCTCTGATTTGCTGATATTTCAGTATCTCTGATTTGCTGCTATTTCAGTATTCATGATTTGATGATATCTCGAGATCTCTGATTTGATTATATCTCAGTATTCTTGAATTGATGATATCTCAGTATCTGTGATTTGATGATATCTCAGTATCCCTGATTTGATGATATCCCAGTATCCTTGACTGGATGACATCCCAGTATCTCTGATTTGCTGCCATTCCAGTATTCATGATTTGCTGCTATACCAGTATCACTGATTTGAAGACATCCCAGCAACCCTGACTTGATGATATCCCAGTATCTCTGATTTGATGATATCTTAGTATCTCTGATTTGCTGCTATTCCAGTATCTCTGATTTGCTGCTATTTCAGTATCTCTGATTTTCTGCTATTTCAGTATCTCTGATTTGATGATATCTCGAGATCTCTAATTTGATGATATCTCAGTATTCTTGAATTGATGATATCTCAGTATCTCTGATTGGATGATATCTCAGTATCTCTGATTTGATGATATCTCAGTATCTCTGATTTGCTGCAACTTCAGTATTCTTGATTTGATGATATCTCGAGATCTCTGATTTGATGATATCTCAGTATTCTTGAATTGATGATATCTCAGTATTCCTGATTTGATGATATCTCAGTATTCCTGATTTGATGATATCTCAATATTCTTGATTCTGTGATATCTCAGTATTCTTGATTCTATGATATCTCAATATACTTGATTCTGTGATATCTCAGTATTCTTGATTCTATGATATCTGAGTATACTTGATTCTGTGATATCTCAGTATTCTTGTTTTGATGCTGTTCCAGTATTCTTGATTCTGTGATGAATTCCGTGCTATCTCAATATCTCCGATTTGATGAAATCACAGTATTCTTGATTTGCTGCTATTTCAGTATTCATGATTTGCTACTATCTCAGTATTCTTGATTTGATGATTTCTCAATATCTCTGATTCAATGCTATCTCAGTATCTCTGATTTGATGATATATCAGTATTCTTGATTCTGAGATATCTCAGCATGCTTGATTCGATGCTGTTTCAGTATTCTTGATTCTGAGATATCTCAGTATGCTTGATTTGGTGCTGTTCTAGTATTCTTGATTCTGTTTTATCTCAGCATGCTTGATTCTATGATATCTCCGAATTCTTGATTCCGTGATATCTCAGCATGCTTAATTCGATGCAGTTTCAGTATTCTTGATTCTGTGATATCTCGGTATTCTTGATATGATGCTGTTCCAGTATTCTTGATTCTGCGATATCTCAGGATTATTAATTTGATCACATCTCAAAATCTCTGGTTTGATGATATCTCAATATCTCTGGTTTGCTACAAGTTATGTTTTCTTGATTGATGATATCTCATTATTCTTGATTTGATCATATCTCAATATCTCTGGTTTGATGATATCTCAATATCTCTGGTTTGCTACAAGTTCAGTATTCTTGATTGATGATATCTCAGTTTTCTTGATTTGATGATATCTCAGTATTCTTGATTTGATACTGTGCCAGTATTCTTGATTTGATGATATCTCAGTATTCATGATTTGATGCTGTTCCAGTATTCTTTATTCTGCGATATCTCTGTATTCTTGATTTGATGATATCTCAATATCTCCGGTTTGATGATATCTCAATATCTCTGGTTTGCTACTATTTCAATAGTCTTGATTCGATGCTGTTTCAGTATTCTTGATTCTGTGATGTCTCAGTATTCTTGATTTGCTGCTATTTCAGTATTCATGATTTGATGATACCCCGAGATCTCTGATTTGTTACTATTTCAGTATTCATGATTTTCTGCTATCTCAGTATTCTCGATTTGATGCTGTTCCAGTATTCTTGATTCTATGAAATCTCAATATTCTTGATACTATGATATCTTAGTATTCTTGATTCTGTGATTTTTCAGCATTCTTGATTTGATACTGTTTCAGTATGCTTGATTTGATGATATCTCAATATCTCTGGTTTGTTGCAAGTTCAGTGTTCTTCATTTGACGATATCTCAATATCTCTGACTTTCTGCTATCTCAGTATTCTTGATTCAATGAAATCTCAGTATTCTTGATTCTACGATATCTAAGTATTCTTGACTTGATGCTGTTCCAGTGTTCTTGATTCTGTAATAGTTCAGCATTCTTGATTCTATGATATATCAGTAGTCTTGATTCGATGCTATTTTAATAGTCCTGATTCGATGCTATTTCAGTATTCTTGATTCTGTGATTCATTCTCAATATCTCTGATTTGATGATATCTCAGTATCTCTGATTTGCTGCTGTTTCGGTATTCTTGATTCCGTGATATTCCAGCATGCTTGATTCGATGCTGTTTCAGCATTCTTGATTCTGTGATATCTCGGTATTCTTTATTCGATGCTGTTTCAGTATTCTTGATTCTTCGATATCTCAGTATTCTTGATTCGATGCTGTTTCAGTATCTCTGGTTTGCTGCAAGTTCAGTATTCTTGATTCTATGATATCTCAATATTCTTGATTTGATGCTGTTCCGGCATTCTTGATTCTGTGATATCCCAGTATTCTTGATTTGATGCTGTTCCAGTATTCTTGATTCTGTGATATCTCAGTATTCTTGATTTGATGACATCTCAGTATCTCTGATTTGGTGATATCTCAAGATCTCTGGTTTGCTTGCTGCAAGTTTAGTATTCTTGATTTGATGATATCTCAATATTCTTGATTCTGTGATATCTCGGTATTCTTGATTCTGTGATTTCTCGGTATGCTTGATTTGATGCTGTTTCAGTATTCTTGATTCTTTGATATCTCAGTATTCTTGATTCGATGCTGCTTTAGTATTCTTGACTCTGTGATGTCTCAGTATTCTTGATTTGGTGCTATTTCAGCATCCCTTATATTTTGATATCTCTGACTGGGTGATATTTCAATACGTAGCTCCACAAACATTACCAGAACCCCATTTTGAGTGCCATGATCGAGTGTGATATGTATAGTGATGATGAGAATGATTGCTTTGCTCCTTCTGATTTTGTTTAACTGCCGAGACTAGACCCGGAGTTGATGCTGTTTTGGATCGTGATGACGACTATCTTGTTCCGTCAGACTTTGTTTGAGGGCAATTTATTTTTATTTTTGTTGACGGGTTTTTATGATTGAGTAGTATAGATAGTGAGGGTATCAGTATAGCTTTTTCAAAAAAGTATGAAAAAAACTGCTTCAATATGCAAGGGTTCCCCCTTCCACTCTTTTTTTCTTTCAAAACGCCTGTATTACAAATGAGAAAATTGGGTAGGGTCCCCCCTTCCACTCTTTTTTTTCAAAACGTCTGTATTACAAATGAGAAAATCGGGTAGGGTCCCCCCTTCCACTTTTTTTTTGTTCAAAAACGTCTCTTTTTTATCAAATTATGATAGAGTCCCCCCTTACATATTTTCGCGATAGGAAAACTGCGCTGGTACCCCCACTTATTATACTACTTAGAGTCCCAAAATGTTGTCCAGTCATCGCACAAGGGAAAAGCGAAGCGTAGTGACTGAATGTAGAGGTGTCAATCACTAAACATGCAGTTCGTTGTAATACTAAAGGGTTATACCTTTTTCTGACGAACTTCTTGATTAATTTTGTAAAGTGGTCAGGAAACCCGCCAAATCCCTTTAACTTTCGAAGTGTATAGAACACATCTCCATAAAATAAGGGTTTTGATATTCCTAATCGTAGAAGTGATTTAGGGTTGGTGTTGTACTTCTCCAGTAGGGTTTCGTTGCGGCGGTAGAATTTTGAGAAAGATCTACGTAATTTGTTATAACGAAAACCCTGCTGAAGAAGTTTACTTGTAATAACTTGATTTCGATCATTGAAGTCTATAACATCATTACAAGCTCTAGCAAAACGAATGAGCTGGGTGATATAAACCACGTATGATTTAGCACGAGGTACATCCCCATCCAGGGATGGATAGTTAACGATGTTAAAGTTGAAGTCATCTCTCTTATCATAGATTTTAGTATGTATAAAATCATTAGAAATCGAGAGACGAAGATCGAGGAATGCTGCTTCAGTATCTGAACTGTTTGCTTTATTCAACGTGAGCTCTGGTGGATAAATGTTAGTAACCATAGGAGCAAAGAACGGATTATAAATATTGAGTATGTCATCTAGATACCGAGATGTATTATTAAAGGCATCAATAACTTTTCTCGGGCTAACAGGTGACAAACTCAGTTTTACGGTTTTACCGTATCTTATAAAGATTTTATCGAGAAGGAAAGAAAACGTCTACAAACATCGGCACAAGTCCACAAATTATAATTATCAAAATATGTGCGTTTGCAAAGAAACTCTGACATTATTACAAGCTAGAAAAGTCTTACCTTCTCTAGCAGATGTCTTCGGAATAAGCTGAAGCCATTTAGCTTTGATTACATTATGTGGTAGACTAGTATATAGTGTGGAAAAGTCGTAGGTGCTTAGAGAAGAGATATGAAAATGCTTACACCGTAGTTTATCAAGGACTTTGCTAGAGTTTTTGATAGACCAAAACAGATTGATTCCTGAGTTTTCAAACGCCTTTTTGCAATTCTTAATAATATGTTATTTGATATAAAACATTTTGAACAATAAACTTTATTTAGAAGTCAATATGGAAAAATAGCTTTATAAATTTGGTTCCGTATATATATGCTATTTACTTTATCAATGACATGAATACGTTGCACACTAATGTTTATACTTGTAGACGAAAACGGTGGCACTATTTACTAAGTTAGTGTTTTAATTGAATAGTCACTTTTCTAACAAATAAACCTTCAGACATACTCATTTTTTACCACTGCAATACTCAACACTATCATTAAGATGTAAACTGTGCCTGTTATTGGCGGGATAGCTACTTTAATATGAGGATTTTCAAAGAATATATCACAGTTCGTTTAGGATACTTCACATTTTAATGCAATTTACAACGTGGGTGTTATATTAATTGTCCCCGAGTTTTGAATTAATTAATATTGATATTAAATTCTTTATCAAATGACGCTTGACATTGTCGATATAAACACAGACTTTCCTGACGCCTAGATAATTATTGGTTTTTGTTTGAACACAAACAGGCTTAGATTTATTATGATAAAATCAAACAAATAATACCTAAGCATATCAAAAAACAAACTGGCAAGTGTTTATTACGATTTCCGCGACATCGTCAGGCAAATATACTCGATTATTTTCTCGGAACGGAACACTTTTTCAGGTGTCAAATATTTCATTAACACAAGAGCATAGTACAAATACCATTACATTAACACCAAATGTCCATTTGCACTTTCTATTACAAACATCACTTATTGAAGTTACCACACTGATCCGTCAGTTTAACTATGCTTCCTTATAAAAAGACCGTTTCCCTTTTAATATAAAACCTTATCAGCAGCATGGAAACTAGCAACATGAGAATGTAAAGATACTTTTAAGCACGTTTCCGACAAAGCTACATTGACGCATCAGGTACAATATTAATGGCGACTTCCTGAATTATATACTTGGCGAAAGATATTTGTTAAGTCACGAATCAATACTTATCCGACTTAATTTGTTTAATTAATTGAACAATATTTGTTGATAGAAGAAAAACAAATATTTGTCTGTCCTGTTGCATATAAACGTGGCACCATAAGTGCATTGTTGATGCTCTTCAAACATATTTATTAAAGTCACGATTATATTAAGCTTGGTGGTTGTTATTGTATTGTATTGTCATTCTTTAGTTTCTATATCGTGTTGCCTTCAATTATAAATATGCTTCAGCTAGATAAATTCTGCTGTACGTAATCTTCGAAATGATGTCAACACTGCTTTTATAATAGGAATCCGCTTCAGATTGTGCCATGGGGTCGTGAATAGTTTTGTTATAATAGTTGCTTATCAAGAACTGGCTCGCCTGAAACGAGTCTTGTGCTTTATATTTCTGAGTTGAAACATAAAAAACAACATATTTTTACATTTTCACCCACAATGGAATAAATTGTTTAGTTCTTTGGTCATATATTATATCTCCAACAGTGCTGATATTTAGCACACCTCTTGGAGGTTAAATTGTTGAGCTCTTTTTTATTATGTATATTCACACACTTAAACCTATGTCCTAAATAGTTTCGCTAAGGATTGGTGTTTGACTTAGCGCTAACATCTATTCAAGGCCAAATCAAAATTATACATTGCTTCAAAATACTGCTTAGTTTAATTTTTAAGATGCTTTAAGTATATTAATAATTTTTATGTCGAACATATTTACTGAAAATACACAACCTAACATCACATATCTGGGGTAAACAATTCTTGGATAAGGTGTAAAAAAGTGAGTCAGTCGGAATACAGCAAATCAATAACTTAACCAACAAATTGTTGCGGGGTGGGTGAGTGGGTGGGTGGCTGGGGTTAAAGCTAAATATAATTAAGGTATCCTTTATTACTTATAATTATAATTAATTATAATTTTCTAATATTAATCCTACTTTTTTCAAATTCATAATTAAGGTGTTAATAGACAAATTGTAGGTATCCCTACGGGTACTAATTGTGCACCTCCTGTCGCGGACTTGTTTTTGTATTGTTGTGTCGTTCACCACATACTCAGGAAGATGTCATCGAAGCCTTTAATGACACATCTCGGTATGTGGATGGTATATTAAACATGGACTACCCTTCATTGTCTGCTATGGTAAACAATATATACACTTAAGGACTTCAATTTCTGATGCTGAGGCTTCTTTTCTCGATTTGCATGTCCCAGTTGAAAATAAAGAAATAATTAGCAAAATGTATGACAAGAGAGATGATTTTAATTTCGTTAATTATCAATACGTAGACGGTGATATTCCCAGAGTACCAGATGATCGTATATATATGTCTAAAAAAGAAATATAAAAAGATCGGACAGGGAAAGTAACATTCAAGGAGGACAGTAAACCACAAAACACAGAAACAAACACGCAAACAAACAAACAAGAAGGTAAAAGCAATAATAAATGCAAACGACATCACAAACACAAAAAGGGTTGACAATAGGGCTATGGAATGGTCGGTGGCAAAGTAGGTCACTGGGGGTTTAAACCGGTTCAAGGGTGCACCAAACCTCACACTTACCCTACTGTCATCCCATTAAAACAGGACAGTGTAAATAAAGAAATCCCCGCCATGATCTAATCCCTAACAAACAAGGCAGCATCAATAGGCAATATAAGTAAAACACAAATATGCCCGTGTAAATATAATACAAAAAAACAATAGCCTAGAAAGCCACAATGAAGGTACTCAATGACTTTGCAGAAGCCAGAGCAGTAAGAGAATAAACCATTAAGGGCACGACAAGAAAGATCATGGACAAACATCAAACGCCACCGTCCCAATGGGCTTTAGGTAGGCGAGTTATTCGTTTTTCTAGAGCTTATAGTCGAGTTGAGGACTTTAATATTCGTAACCTTTGTATAACTAAAAAAACATAAACTTCGAAAAACTTATATACAATTTGATTATCGTAACCCTAATCTGCTTTTAAAACATGAAAGTAATTTGAGAACTTCTCTGGGACAATGACTATCACAATCAGCGGCCTTTTTTTGCCACTGACCGTTCCAAGGCGGTAGCACTATTGTCAACCCTTTCGGCATTGGGTATATTCGCCGATATTATTCTGTTCTGCACAATTTCAGTAATGACCCCTACGTGATGTGTGGTATCATAATTATGACGACATTTTTGACTCGAATTAAAAACGTTTTTGGATTTTAATCTATACAATTTCTATCAATTCAACGATGTATGCATTTTAATAGTCGTCTGTACATGATGTATATTCCGCTTTAGAACTTCAGTTATAACTTCTGGTCCATTTCTTTTTTTTATCGAATAGATGATAATTGGTTGAAAACAGATTTCTTTTTGTATGTCATAATATCCTTTTACGAGTATGGATTGTTTCAGATAGCATATTCCAAATTGATGTATAACTGGCTTGATTTGAACCCAGGCTCCGCCAATGATACAAATAAATCAGTACATGTAATACCGCGAATTGGAATTTCCTAATGTGACCACACATTTCATTCATTTTCTTGCATACCATTGACATATTTTTGAGCAAGGCGAAATGATATTTCTGAGAATAGTAACTGCTGACGTTATCCGCTTATTCCGACAGCCTGTTAAATATTTTCTGCACCCTTAAGTATAATAAGAATGTTCAGCACCTGTGTAAAAGGAGTATATATTATCTGATGCAAGAAAAACATTATGTGCACTTCCTTTTAAGTTATGAACAGACATTGCTAACAACTTGCAATTACACAATGCTATCTCGCACTTAATTCTTGTAATAATCCGCCCCTCACCGCTGTAAGTTCGATCCCTCAGGGGCCTAGGAATCTTTATGTGAGGAAGCTATCCAGCTGGCTTGCGGAACGTCGGTGGTTCTACCCAGGTGCCCGCCCGTGCAAGAAAATTGACCGGAGGGGCACCTGGGGTCTTCCTCCACCAATGGAAGCTGAAAAGTCGCCATATGACCTTAGCTGTTGGTGCGACTATAAAATCCAATTCAATCAATTCAATCTTGTAATAATCACAATTAAATAGAGGCTAATAAGTTTTTTGTAGTTCATATATCGCATCATTATTTTATCAATCATACTGAGTCGCAATACGCAGGATTCATAACCTCTGCTGCCAGCTAAATTTCATTTTGTTGTCTCGCCTTTTCGAAGAATAAAAGAGACATAGGTGTTGCTTTTACGGCAGCGGAGCGGCGAAGGCGTCAACATTCAAGTTTTGCGTTTAGGTCATTTTCTCACAAACTGTATGCACTAGACATTTCAAACTTTGCTTATAGTTGTATCTTGGGTGGTATATCGCCATTTGGTAAAGCAAATTACGGAAGTGACCTTGACCTACAAGCAAAGGCAAATACTAATTTTACGTTCAACTTTTGCGTTTAGGTCACTTTCTCGCTAACTATATGCACTACACTTTTCAAACTTTGTTTATAGTTGTATCTTGGATGGTACAAAGCAATGGGATGTGACCTTGACCCTCCAATCAAAGGGCAGATTACCTTATTATTTTTACCTTCAACTTTTGCCGTTAGGTCACTTTTTGTCACAAACTGTATGCACTAAGACCTTTCACACTTTGCTTATAGTTGTATATTGGGTGGTACATTGCAACGTGACAAAGCAAATGTGAATGTGACTTTGACCCTTCAAGCAATGGTAACTTAATATTTTTACCTTCAACATTTGCGTTTAGGTCACTTTCTCACAAATTTAATGCATTAGAACTTTCAAACTTTGCTTATAGCTGTTTCTTGGGTAGTACACAACGTGTCAAAATACAAATGTGGATGTGACCTTCACCATACTTTTTCATGAACCATAATTATGCACTAGGTGCTTTAAACCTAGTTTATAGCTTAATCTTTGGAAGACAAACCATTCTATTTTGGCATAGTTGTGTCTTGGGTAGTGTATCTTTTTGTACGCACGGATTTCATCTATGACCTTGACCTACTTTTTGGAGCTGATGATGTTTAATTGATTTATTTATTTATCTTTTTGTTTATAGAATGGTATTTTGTTTTTAAACAAATGCACTTAAATCTCAGCAAACTGTAAACTCCATTGTTTTAAGTTATTAAAATGTTTACAAACTTTCATTTAAGCATCATTTATCTTTTTTTTTTAAGTCCCGCCCCAGTTAAGCGAGACATGTGAATCCGCGGATTTCTCGTTTATTTCGCCCATTGTTTTCTAGTTTAGGGAAAAGTGTTTTGTTAGAAACATGGACCATAAGCCGCTGGCAATGGGATGGTGTGAAAACATCTCATTGAAGGTTCCATGTTCACCGTCATATGCATATCATCTTCGGGATGGCTCTAATTTCTGTACTATTGGCATTTTAAATATTGAGTTCACTTCAACCAGGGACTAGATGGCGTGAACGGTAGCAAGCACGTTTCACTGCCGTTCATGAACAGACTCAATAAAACCGAGAGAGCAGTATTGTTTTATATTTATCGTGTTCGATCATTTCCAGATTTCTCGTTTCATACTTTTATTTTATATACCACAGTAGCGTTGCCTGTGCAGTGCGGCCGCGGTAAAACGTCTTCCCGTGCTTACAATCAGAACTGTTATTGTTTCCGAGTTTTGGAGATCGCTGAGCCCGATATTTACAGATATCTTTGGTACATTCTCAAATACGTTTGGTTTCTTACTTGAATTTCGAATAGGTAGTTCCACTAAAGTTACCTGTGATACGCAGGCTCCATAACCTCTGCTCCAAGCGCTAAATTCCATTTTGTTTATTTCGCCCATTGTTTCCTTGTTTAGGCAAAGCGTTTTTTTTAGAAACTGGGACCATACGCCGCTGGCCATAGAATGGTGTGAAAACACCTCATTTAAGGTTCCATGTTTACCGTCATATACATACCATCTTCGGGATGGCTCAAATTTCTGTACTATTGGCATTTTAAACGTTGAGTTCCCCAACTGGAGCGAGAGGTTGTGAATGGTAGCAAGCACTTTTCACTACAGTTCATGAACAATCCCAATAAAAACGAGACTGCAACAGTTTTCTGTATTTATCGTGTTCGACCATTTCCAGATTTCTCCTTTCATATTTTTTTGCTTCAGATAAGATATTTTACAATATTCGTATCGCCATGATTAGCCATGTTCTTTGTCTAACCACTCTAGGGACTTTGTTACCTCTTTTAACCGGCGATATTTGATTTCATATTCCCAGTTTTACAAAATAACATTATAGTATTATAATTGTTTTGCTTTTGCTCGTTTTGGGCAATCATCATAATACCCAAAGCGGCCCTTTCTGACACTGACCGTTCGTTCCAAGGAGTATTATATATACATATAAAACTCGAACAGGAAAAGTAGCATTCAAGGACGACAGTCAACCACAAATACACACAGAAACAAAGAACAAGTATATGTTTGTGGTGGCATGTAGGACCTTCAAACGTAAAAATGTCACAAATGTAAAAATGGTTACAAATGTAAAAAAAAACAAGTCACATATGTAAAAACATACGACAAATGTAACACGTTTGGTGACATACGTAAAAAAAACATTTTGTGACAAAAGTGAAAGAAAAAAGTTTACAAATGTAAAACAAAATAAATGAAAGTAACGTATGTGAGAAAAAAATAACACAGATGTAATAACGACGTGCCTCATGTGCTTTTCTTTTTACTTTTGTCACAAAATATTTTGTTACATTTGTCGTATGCTTTTACATATGTAATCATGTTTACATTTGTGACAATGTTTACGTTTGAGGTTCCTACAGGGTCCCCTATTTTGCTTCTATTTATCAGTGCAATTGCTTTTTGCTTTGTAAATACGTGTTTTTGAATACGTGGGATGGCAATCGGGTAAGAGTGAGATTTGGTACTCCATAGAAACTGGTTTAAACCCACAGCGTTTTTTTTTTGCCACTGACCGTTCGAAGGCGGTAGCCCTTTAGTAAACCATTTTGTGTTTGTGATGTCTTATCTTGCCTTTTATTCATCTTTAAAGTTGTTCTTTGTTTCAGTGTGTCTTTGTGGTTGACTGTCGTCTTTGAATGCTACTTTTCCTGTTCTATTTTTATATTTACTTTTGTTAACTACGTTTTGTGATTGCTGCGTTTGCCGGACGACGTTTATAACTGCTTGTATATGACTAAGGACCATATGGTGCGAGGTATCATGTAATACAGGTATTTGGTTCTCAACATCTCCCAAGCACCTTACATCAGGTATGTGTTAAGGCGCGACATAGTGGTGTAAGAACCATTAAATTATTCTTTGTTATTTTTATGAAAAACAACTGCATAATGGTGGCCTTCACCCCTTTTTTATTTATATGTTTATATACATAACAACAATAACATTTACAAACTGTTTTATTCACACTATTACAACCAAAGACATATAGGAGAAGTTTATTATAATTATATAATTATTTCATACTGTAAAATACGTCAATAAACAAGGATAAACAATAACGAACAATAATTACTGTCAATGTAGAAGATAATGAAGTATTAAAAGTCACGATTTACTGTTATTCTAACAATATTAAAACTATAATCAACGCCTAAATCAGTGTGTCACCACAAACGACCCCAACAAGTATCTAACATGATTTGGAAAAAGTACTTAATTTTGTTTTAATTAATATGCACATACCACCGCTAACAGACAAAGCCTTAACATTTTATAAGTACAGTATCCGTTATGGAACATAATATTATCAAGAATCTAGCAAACAAACATGGAATAATATAAACACTACTACTTTCAATTGGAAAACAACCTTAAGAGGTGTGTAAGCCTGCTTTATTGCCATCATTATATACTGGAGTTTGTCTACAGGCTTAAATGAATCTAAAACGGACCATTTAAGGAATGTTTGAAAGTGTCCCAAAACGGGAGGGACAATCGATAATTAACATACATGTACAAACTACACTACTTGTCTTCAAAACTGACATATAATGATCGTTCTATAAATATTCGAAAAAAGTATCTAAACGCAGAAGTGCCATTTTAATAGAACATAGAAACAACACTCGTTGTCTGTAATCTTGATGAACTAATGGATCGTTCTTGGAAATAATGTCTAAACGTAGAAGGGACATTTTAACAACACATACAAACACCACTATTTGTCTCTTATCTTGATGAAATAATGGATTGTTCTTTGTCTAAACTTAGAAGGGACATTTTAACAACACATACAAACAACACTCTTTGTCTCTTATCTTGATGAAATAATGGATCGTTCTTTGTCTAAACGTAGAAGGGACATTTTAACAACACATACAAACAACACTCTTTGTCTCTTATCTTGATGAAATAATGGATCGTTCTTTGTCTAAACGTAGAAGGGACATTTTAACAAAACATGCAAACACCACTCTTTGTCTCCAATCTTTATCAGATAATGGATCGTTCTTGGAAATTGTCTTAACGCAGAAGGAATTTTTATTTTACAGAAAATACACACGACATTACTAATTTACAGAACATACAAATTACACATTTACAGCGATTCTTCTGTTTGCTTGTGTGGGTTCTTACGTTTTTATTGTTAGAATTATCTTTAATTGTAACGTCATACATTCATTCTCATTTTGATGCCACAGGCTAGACAACTGTTCAGCCAGACCGGGACTCGATCCCGAGAATTTCGTTACGCCGCTCTACTGATCGAGCTAACTCGCCAGACAATGCTACATCAATCTATCTGTTTGAAATCTACGAACTGTGACATAGATTACCTTTTGACTTTACCCATAGTCTTGATATTATTGATATACTGAACAAAATAAATTTAGCACATACAATGCATGTCCATTACATCGACAAAAAACGGTAATAAGTCGTAAATGTTAGGGGTCAATGATAAAGACAATTAATAATGCTTCAAAATCATTTGTAAACAAAGTCTGAAGATAAAGCAAACTTGTTGGAATATACTTTTATAGGTTACTTTTATAGGTTATCGAAAATCGTTTTCACTTCAATGAAAAGAGAGGTAATTTTAAAATTACGAAATTTGGAACGTTTTTATTCGAGAACAATACTCTTTTGTGAACATATTTTTGTGTTTTTTTAAACAATGACACGATGGGCAATTATTGTCAATGCCAAACATTAAATTGAAACCTAGCATTTCTAAAACCTTCAAACAATTATATCAATGTTCATATGTTTAATCTATGTCTCTAATAAGTCGTGCTAAACTTTTTTTGTTCAGTGTATGTTATGGTTATATTTGTATTTTTAATCAAAACAACGGTAAAATCTCCATCACACGTCTTTAGTGATAAATAAAACTGAATTATCGATAGATGCCTATACATGCATCATAACGTAAATGTGTCGACTTTCTAATTTTGCTAAACCCTTAACCCGCTAAGCACGGCTATAATAGCCTTTGCGTCCATTGTAAACCCAGATCAGTCTGTGAATAACTCGCAGGCTGATCAGGGTCAAGAATGTCCGGCTGCTAATCATTCATTTCCCCCAAAATACCATTTTGTCACAGAAATGGAATTGTTTTAATTCAAACAAATATCAGTCCATTATATATACATGTATGTAGCGGTTTAAGGGTTAATACATAATTTACAAATTAATCATTGCTACATGCTTACTCTCCATGCAGTCTATACAACTAGTCTATACAACACGTGATTTCCAATCTTCGATACTTTATCATTTGTTCCTTTCCATTTACTCAAACTGTTGTGTTCGAGATTTTCTGTCCTCGCCGGACAACTCTCATCTTCTTCTTCAGGTTCTTTTTAATGTTGTTTTTAAGGTTCTTTTTCGATACACGCTTAATCTTGCTTGCCACCTCTTTCTTTCTGATTGTGTGAGTCCAAAAGTGTATTAACCTGGGTAGATCACATATGACAATAACGGTGACGACGGCTGCGAGAACAAATATCCCACACTGTCCAATTGTCATAGCAGATCGTCGACCGTCCCAGATACTTTTACGTTGGCGTCGTGCTCGCCCCGTATTCTTGGCATCTATCGTCATTTCTTCAATCATTTTGACAAATACAGGGTCATTAAGTATGTCGCTTATATTTGCCGCTCTGCTACAAATGCTTTGTCTCGCTTCAGAGCAGTTACCAATATGAATACTGTTTCCTTCTGAGTTATTCACCATTAGGAAAACACACAGTGGTCGCCGGACTACAACTGAAAATACATGAAAAATACGGGTCGTTTATATGTAATTCATTATAAGCATACATGCAATTCCATCTATGTGTATTTGTCAATAGATGTATTTTGCAAAAAACATGTATTGGTTTCTATAGGACCATTTTTCCTAATTTTTCCAAAAGTAGTTTGGTATATTATAATACATGTAATATTAATTCACTAAACTATATTAGCCGTGTTTTACTAAAACATCTACAAATACTACAATGCGAACTCGGCCAATACGAACTGGAAGTCAGCCAACATAAAAAGAACAGGATAATATGAAGGAGTCGCCAATACGGGCGTTAAGTGACGTCATTTACGTTAAGTGACGTTAGTCTTGCTTATCAACCTATATCTGAAATGAACGCTACTATAAATAAACACAAATCATGTCAAAATAAATGTATTAAGATACAAATATACTGTACTGTGTAAGTTAATTAATAAACGTGTCATTAATTAAAAGTTATTGCTTCTCTATTGTCATATTGGGCCCGCGACCTTCGACCTTGGGCCAATATGACAGTTCTTGGACCATTAACTCGGCCAGTATGAAATCACTTAATAAATAATATCATATTATATATGTAAATAATTAATATTGGTATAGTATGTTTTTACATGAAATTATATATACAAAATAATATACAAATACATGTATTGGTACATGCTTATGTATGTAATTGTATTTGCATATACAGATATTTGAATATGCAAATGCATGCTTTGTATACGATAATACATGCAATTAAATGTGCAAAGGAATGGTTTGTACACATTACAAACTGAATAACACCGAGACTGCTATGTGGCATCCTTTATAAATATCATTTCTTAAGACACAAAGATACATACCTCCCACCCAGTATGTTGTCTTGTGGTGTGGATTGAGAGTTTTATTCAGGTTAAGATACTGTAGTGGATTTGTAAACGACACCAGTGACGCATTTAAACTCCGACAACGCCCTTGTGCCGTGGTGTAGTTTGAACTGTTGATATTTACGTGGAATTCACGCCGGTACGTTGCTATCCAATCTAATATTGTTAAATATAAAATATTAAACTATCACATGTACAACATATATGTGTTTATTTCTAGGTTTATTAAAACATATATTAATGATTCATCCAACTTCCTTATGACCGAGTGTGCAGTTATTCACAAACTATTAAACAACTAGGAAACATAGAATACGGACACGTTAAGCGTCCCCTACTGTCCTTGTACACAAACTATTCACTTTTAACGGTCTCATCGAGGATGATGGAAAGTGGAGGACCTTCTGATCAAGATATCTCCACTGTTTCAACAGTTAAGGATCGTAAACACTCGTCGATTATTTTAAGTGAAGCCGTTGACAAAGAGGTGAGACGTGAAATCATAAAGTGCTTCAAGTTTAAAATATTAACCTATTAAACTATTAAAATTCACTTATACCTGCTGTTAAACACAATTTCGTCTAATTTCAAATGAAATGAGTCGGAGCTATTGCATATTCTTCCAATATGTATCAATAGCAAATAAGAATTCCACTGTCTGAAAAAACACTGACGGAAGGCTCTCTGACAATTTTGTTATTATCGTGATTCTCACATAGCGTCGATACTATAACAAAGGAAAATCATGTCAAGAATAATAATTCCGTTTTTTATGCGGTTTTAAACACTGGCTGTGAATGGCAATTATTACATAAATAGCTAACGAGCAACAGAGAAATTCACTACCTACTTCCAATCGTAGATCGAACAGGAAATGTAGCAACCAAAGAACACAGTCAACCAAAATACGCATACACAAAAAACATCAATTTCAAGGAAAAATAGAAGCAAAGTATGTGACACTACAAATACAAAAGACAATAAGGGTATCGTCATGGAATGGTCAGTTAGGCCGCTGGGGGTTTAATCCAGGTTATAGGGTGCATAAACCCTCACGTTTACCATATTGTCATTCCAATAGAACGGGGCAATGTATATAAAAAAATCCCGACAGGCTATATCATCTAACAAACTAGGCAGCATTAATAGGCAATATAAGTTTAACTCAAAGATGATCATGTATATTCGAGTATAAATATAAAAAAGCACGAAAGTCACAAAGCAAGTTCTCAATGACTTGGCAGAAATACTGTCCAGAACCTGTCGGATCATCACACAATCAAAGAGGAAAGCATAATGGCAAACTGTAAATGAGTCAACCAGAAAACCACGAAACCTCATAAATGGCGAACGTTTCGAATCAAATACTTGTTTCGAATCAGTACTCTATTCGAAAACATCAGCGGAGCGAGACAGGTTTTTGTATTTCACGATCAGAAAGTGACTGCACTGGAATATGGACATACTTATGGTGGTGGCTGTGGTAGATGGGTTTGAACCTGTTGTATTTTTGGTGGTAGATCCTGTAGTCGACGTGCTAGTAGAAACAGTAACGGTCGATGTAGTTGTCCGTGTTGTCGTCGATGTAGTTGGCGGTTTAGTCATCGATGTAGTTGACGGTGTTGTGGTCGTTGTAGTTGACTGTGTAGTCGTCGATGTAGTTTGTTGTGTAGTGGCCGTTGTAATTTTCTTCGAAGTCGTCGATTTTGTGCTCGTTTTAGTGGTTGTCGTTGTGGTTGTCGGTGTGGTTTTCGCTGTAGTTGTCGATATAGTTGTCGTTGTAGTATTTCTAGCTGAAATACGCAAATATGCAACAGTGGCTCATTTTTAAGTTATAAGATATCATTTGGAAATAAAGTATGTTTTATGGATATAAAACCAGTTATGATTTAAAACTATTATACCTGGTTAACAGTTTCATCAAAAAGTGAGACACTAATGATACCTAAACTTGCATTGACAAATTAGAAGTAAATTTACAACTTCTTAGAGTTTAAATTCTTATTTATCAAACAAATATATAAGTTTATATAAACAAGTATAAACCTTATTAAATACTGATAAGGGCGATCCTTTGGAAGCAATACACACAACAAAGATAATAAAGTAGCAGACTCGGTTTTATTGAGTCTGTTCATGAGAGGTAATGTAAAATGCAACACCTCTCACACCCCTTAGCACCGGCTTAAGCGGTATTCTACTCCAAAGCCAAATATATTGGGCACGTTGGGCCCAAAGGACCAGCAAAATAACACTACTGATTCGTAGCACGGGGAGACATACTGCACTAAACGAACTCTAGTTTGAATAATACATCTAGTGTTGCATGGTATTACACGTTAACAGTAATCGCTAAATACTATCGGGTGATAAACCAAACTAATTGACCTCTGTAATATAGATTATGCTGGAAATATAAAAAGATCGGACAGGGAAAGTAGCATTCAAGGAGGACGGTCTACCACAAAACACAGAAACAAATACGCAAACAGACAAACAAGAAGGCAAAAGTAATAATAAATGCAAACGACATCACAAACACAAAAGGGTAGACAATAGGGCTACCGCATTGGAACGGTCAGTGGCAAAGTAGGCCGGGGGGGGGGGGGGGGTTAAACCGGTTTTAGGGTGCACCAAACCTCACACTTACCCTACTGTCATCCCATTAAAACAGGCTAGGGGTGGGAGTTTAAACCGATTCTAGGGTGCACCAAACCTCTCACTTACCCTACTGTCATCCCATTAAAACAGGACAGTGTACATAAAGAAATCACCGCCATGATCTAATCTCTAACCAACAAGGCAGCATCAATAGGCAATATAAGTAAAACACAAATGTGCTCGTGTAAATATAATACAAAAAACAATAGCCTAGAAAGTATCAATGAAGGTACTCAATGACTTGGCAGAAGCCAGAGCAACAGGAGAATAAACCATTAAGTGCATGACAAGAAAGATCATAGACAAACATCAAACGCCACCGTCCCAATGGGCTTTAGGAAGGCGTCATCATAGATTCCACAGTCTGTCCAACGAGAAATGTCCTGACCTACTGGAAGGTCTTGGTATAGGTAGTCTTACCGATGAAACAGCTGCTTCTGTCGAAGAGTTCGTATGTAAAGTGTACTCTTTGAACTTTGGGGTGAATTGTGTCAACAGTTTGCACTGTAAGTTGTTCCGTAAAGGTAATGTTGAGCCCGAGAAGCTGCCTCCAACACAAGATGCTCTAGTACAACATGTCAAGAGAGCACATTACCAGACCAAGATATGGAGACTATCGTCACAACCAATTCAAGGTCTGATATTACCGATAGGGCATGGTTGGGAACAGGATACAGAAGCCCACATATTGAAGCCGGTATTGACAACTCTTGATCCTTTACCAAAGTACTGCCTTGAAATAATTACGTGTGGGTGTACCAACTGTCCTACCATAAGATGTGGATGTCGAAGCAAAGATCTTCTTTGTACAGCTGCCTGCGGATGTTCCGACAAAGTGTGTCATCCGTATAATACCGGTGATAATGAGTGATGCTTGAGTTAGCGGCCACACCCACGTTATTGTACATTGAATAGTCCTAACACTCATGTGCATTCATGTTTGCGCGTGAAAAGAATATCTGTATTGTGGGAACGTAGTTGTTAAATTTTAATAGTAAACCGAATGTTTATTATAACACCCAATTCCGTTTGTATACTAACCACTATGCAAACTAGACCTTAGCGTGTAATGTAGTCAAGTATATATGTAAATATATTCTTGTGATTAAAGTCAATGTATTTTATTTCAAGCTATCAAACAACATGTGAATACAAATATATATAAGACATCTCTAGAAATTATCATTTACAAAACCACCAACAGACTCGATTTACGCAGTTCACTGTATAATGTGGGCAGTACTTTAGTGCTTTGATTTAAAAAATGGTAAAATGTTCATATAAGTACTGATTGAATGTTTCTGGAAAAGGACACAGAAACAAAGTATGAACTAACTGAAGAAAATGTAAACAATTATTTGACATGCGTAAAATTAAACTAGAGGATGTTTTGGTAAGTGGATAAATGAAGGTGAACACATTTCTAACTATTTCTGCAGTTTAGAAAATAGGAATTATGTCTCAGAATACATGAACTCCTTGATATCTTTCTCTAGCTGGGACTGTTTTAAAAACACAGAATGAAATTTTGAATGAAACAAGATCATATTTTAAAAAAATATATGTCTTGTCTCTGTGTTTATTATGTCAATATGGTGTGATTGAATGGTTTGGTGTGTTTAGCGAGGGATGAGACGTTTTCACTGCACGTTCATGATTTATATCCCATAATCCTTTTAAAAGGCGCTAAAACTACTAACTCCCGCCTTCCTTTTCTGTAGACTAAGGCATTCAATATCTATCTTTGAGAGAGTAATAAGTCATAGTTATGATTTACTGAAGCGATTCTGGTAAGACTGTGTTTTATATTATTTATGCAATGCGATTTAATGGGTTTGTTGAATTGAGCCGTTTAGCAATCTGATAGATTTTTACCTAGTTTTACCAAGTTTTGTTTCCTATGTTTCAGGCTCAAATCGTAGTCTATACTAATGATATGGTTACGTCGTATATTGCGACGCCTAGAAATAAATGATTTGAACCACTGGCAGTATTGTCATGTCTAAATACCACGCAAGAAGCCCTGTTACATAAAGAAACAGAAGATATCAACTTAAATGAAGTTTTAAAAAAATTATATATACCAAAGTTAAAGGAACATTTAAAACAGTCAATAGAAGGAGTAATTACATATAAAGATATGCTCCAAATTCTTAAAATGATGTCGAATAAAACGAGCCCCGGTAACGACGGATTTACAGTTGAGTTTTATAATTTTTTCTGGAGAGATATTGGACACTTTTTAGTTAGATCAATAAATTATGCTTACTTAAGGGGTGAACTCTCTATTACACAAAGACAATGTATAATGACATACATACCTAAAGGCAATAAAGATAAGTTATATTTAAAGAACTGGAGACCTATTTCTTTCTTTATTAAATGTATCATATAAACTAGCTTCATTATCCATAGCTTTCAGACTAACAAATGTTCTGGGCTCTATTATTCATGAAGATCAAGCTGGTTTCTTACCAGGTAGATTCATGGGGGTAAATATACGACTACTGTATGAGATTTTATTTCACGCTGAAAAATATCGTATTTCATGACTTCTGCTCTTGTTTGACTTTGCAAATGCATTTGACACAGTATCATGGTATTTTATGTACAAAGTTTTCAATTTTTTCAATTTTGGGCCTTCGATCATAAGTTGGATAAAACTCTTTTTTATCTAAATACTGAATATTGTGTTATTGTAAATGGGCACATGTCAGAATGGTTCTAATTACAGAGAGGCTGTCGTCAGGGCGACTCACTACGAATGCAAAATCCGTTTTGGAAGGATGTAGTTATCGGTTACACATATTTTGCTGATCACGTTAAACCAGTATCTTGGCAACAACTTCACTCAGTTAGTATATGGTATAACCCATGTATTAAGGTTGGAGGCTCTAGTGTGTTTTACAAAAGATGGTTTACAGGAGGGATAACTTAAGTCAATGACATCTTAAACAAAAAAGGAAATCTTTATTCATACATCGCATTTAATACAACACTATAATTTACAGTCCAATTTTATTGAATATGAAGGTAATATAAATGCTGTCAGGAATTATTTGGCAAAACTGAACCTTGTGCATCTAGCCTGTAACTGCCCAAATCATATACGTCCATTAATCCTATCCTTAATTCTACAAACAGAGAAAGGCTGTCGAAAGATATATGACATCATGGTTAGAACTAATGTATTTCCCAAAGCATTCAGTAAATGGAAATATGAAGTAGTTAGTGTTCCAAACTTTGAATTTGAGATTATATGCCTTACCTTATAAAATAACACAAGATCAAGTCACTTTGGTTCCAATTTAGAATCAACCATAGGATACTTGGAATAACATAAAACATATATAATATCTTTGTACAAAGTTGAAAAAACTAATCGCATATAAAACTTAAAAATGAATAAGTTTCAAACCATGTGGAGTCAATACCTTGCTATCTGTGGAACTGGAGTACAGAGATAATTTACTTTTTCCAGTATCAAACTGTAGCAAATAAATTTAATGTTCATACTAGGACAAGCAAAGCTTACCTTACTAATCAGAAATAGCATACACTTGCTTATATATTGGTCTTTCTTAATCAACCTTCTTGTTTTTTTTTAGAATTTTTTATTTTGAAAGTTGTGTATATTAATTATTTTAAAACTATCCAGAAACACTGCCCTTTGATAATGGATTTATATACAGATTTATTATACAGGATGAATTTATTTTTTTCTCTTTCCAAAAACAAAATATGAGAAAAAAAACTCGAAGTAGAGATAACATGAAACAATGTTTATTTTTGATACTATAACATTAACGTTGTCTGTGTAAAATAAATATGTATGTATTGACAATGTGGGTTGTACACTGGGTTTTGAAAGTAAGAAATTCTTTACATTTATTATTGCTCTTCCCCCAGAGTTTATTGAGACTCACTGCAATATTATAGCATCCAGATAGTCCCTATATATTAATCATACATGTGCTATATTTTCACCCAAAACTGTTTTTGGAAATACCTCTGGATTGCAGTGGTGCCTTTTTTACATCCTGTTAAAATTGAATAATATACTTCTATAATTGTAAGAATAAGAAAACCATCCCATTTGTACTGTCTCTGATTACAATATGCATTAATTCACTTGATTAGTTTTCCTATTACTTTATTTACCTGTTTTTTTATGTAAGGTTTGTTGACCCCGACCCTCACAATCCTATTAATGGGTGAATAAACGGATCACCATTAATCTGGTGATTGAAATTAGACAAAAATATATATTTCCTGTAGCTTTTTTAAGTAACAAGGGAAAAAAAAGATCAATGCATTTACACGAATAAACGCAAACGATTTCCTTCTTTACGTTATTGATAAAACACAATAAGATTAATACTCATACCTTGATGTTTCTCGCAAACGAATATGCGTTTACTGTTACAATTCTCATCATTCCACTTCCCATCAAAAAGGCGTACCTCAACACATTGCTCACTATTATGGCCGTTAGGTTCGTTAGGCATCCAATTTGTGTAATTGAGTGCTGATAATAAACAACAACGATATCAGATATGTTGTAGGTTATTGTAATTATAGACTTTTCTTTTTTAGAGATATAATATAATAGATATTTAAACAATTAGGTTCATATGAAACACAAAAGTTTGTGCAAGCCATATAATGAGAAAAAATAATAGTAGTTGAACGAACACAAACACACGAAAAACCTTTAACAGTGAGGCATACATATCAATTGTTGCAATCGTTTGAGTACCTTTCTTTAACTTGAAAAGTGTGTGCAAGACGCTCAATTATGATATATGTATACATAAAAAGTAGATATAAAATGTAGCATGCAAGGACGACAGTCAACCACAAACACACAAAGAAACAAAGAACAACTACATATAAAGATTAATAAAATGCAAGATAAGACATCATAAACACACAAGGGGGACAATAGGGATACCGCCTTGGAACGGTCAGTGGCAAAAATGCCGCTGGGGGTTTAAACCAGGTTCTAGGGTGCACCAAACCTCACACTTACCCTACTGTCATCCCATTAAAACGGAACAGTGTAAATAAATAAATCCCCGCCATGAACTATTCTCTAACCAACAAGGCAGCATTAATAGGCAATATAAGTAAAACACAAAGATGTTCGTGTGTATATAAATATAAAAAACAATAGCCTAGAAAGCCACAAAGAAAGTACTAAGTGACTTGGCAGAAGTCAGAGCAACAAGAGAATAAACCATTGAGGGCAAGAGACAAGACACTATTGCAGAAAAAGACAACAGGGAACATATAAACAATGTGTAACATATACTTTTAGAAATTGTGCGCATACATATCAATTGTTGCAATCGTTTGAAACACCTTTCTTTGACTTGAAATGTGTGTGCAAGAAGCCCAATTATGATTTATGTATACAAAAAGACAACAGATGTGTGACACATACTTGCAGAAATAGTTTGAAAATCGTTTGGTGAGTCAACGACGCACAATTCGAGTATGATTTAAATAAAAAATAATATACTACATTTGTATACGTCTTTAGCCGATAGGACATAATATTATAGAAATATTTAACGAAACACACTGAAGACCGTATTCAGTGATCGGTATATTATAAAACTATCATAAATATACAATCGTGATTTTCTCAATTGTTGATACTACTATTGGTAGGGTCCCTCTGATACATTATACTTATCTGAAACATCTGTAAATACCTTTTTAAAATTTAACTAACAAGGATAGTAGAGATGTAAAGGAACTGTTCGGGTTTTATTTATTCGATCCTAAGGTACGTTTTGTTACATGTACCTGAACAGGTTTGAAATAGTTCTTCTTTTTGTCAGACGTTCGAGAACGGGCAATATTGTGTGGCAAATATTTAATTGACATTGTAGACAATCTGGATTGTGAATCTGCATTTATTCGTTGCCTAGCATAAATCGATTAAGAATAAAAGTAAATATTAAAATCGAACAGGAAATGTTCAAGGGCCATAGTCGACGTCAAATATGCACAGAAAAAAACAATAACTACAATGATGAATAAAAGGCAAGATATGACTTCACAAACATAAAAGGGTTGACAATAGGGCTTAAAACAATATAGACTACAATTCCGATTCACTGTTTAAATAATTTGCAAATAGTTAAGGCGTTAGTAACAAACATAATAAGTAAATTTATACTGTTTTTAAACTGGACCGGTCGTGACATCAACGTCAAATTGTGCAAACGTTTCAATGACAAATTGTGCGAACGTTTCAATGACGTTGACATTCCATTAAAATGGGTTAAATATCGGTGTTTGCCTTTTAAAAGGTGCTCGATGCAATAAATCAGTTTTTGGGTTTGTTACTGACCCCTACAGAAATATGTGGGGTCAGTCAGATATATAGGGGGTATTGCCACGTCCCCTATAAATCTTACTGACACCAAATATTTCTGTAGGGGGTCAGTAACAAACCCAATAACTAATAATAGGATCCCGGGACCTGCCCTTCTCTTACTAACGAATATATTTCTATGGTTCTTTAACATGCTCGTAGGATAGATTTTGACAAACGAGACAGTCGGATTCACGTCCCCATCCGACGGACGAGGCTAATAAAAAGTGTCTTGCCCAAGAGCGCACCGAAGAACTCAGTGGCATCGGCGAGGCTTGAACCCGGGTCCTCTGGTTTAAAATCAACCGCGCTAACTGATAAAAATACTATGGAAAACTATCCTATTGCAATTCTGAAAATGAAGATGATTGAAGTGTTTTAAGAAATGTTCCCTGAAAAGGTATTTATTGACGATGTTTATTATCCAGTATTTTATTGATGAGTCACGGTTTAATGAAACAAAATATTTGTTATATGTACATAGTTATTGCGCGCTTTGTTATTGAAACATAGCAGAATTTCGGCGTGTGAACATGCAATCTTTGGTAACGGTTTCTGATATTCACACACTTGTTTGTGAGAATATGGATTTCAAAAAAGAAAGTTTGACAATGAGAAAAATCATATATATTTGTACTGGAGTTATTTTCCTTGATTATTGAAACATAAGCAAATGAGCCGCCCCAGAGAGGGTAATGACAATAATAATTCGAAAACCTGCTCTTATTAACGAATATATTTCTATGGTTCTTTAACGTGCTTGGGGGATCTATTCTAATACATAGGAACGCCCGTGTTACGAATTATCTCCGTAAATATCGAAACTCGGGGTTTTGAAATGTGTCTCGGCATTTATGCAATGCCACATCTTTAATCTTGGAATCGTCTGTAGGACAAATGCAAACTATGAAATAATGGAATTGCGGCCCGGTATTTTATATTTAAATGTGTTACACAGCACAGCATATATACATTGATATAGTATAAAAGGTTGTAATGTTTAAACAGGAACACTCTACAATGCAAAAACATGAATCATGGAATTGTGACTCGGAAATTATAAAAGTAAAATGAGGAGCCTTTTTTATTGTTGATTAAGCAGAAGAGATACGATGCCAAAAATAGATGCAGGAAAAGTAGCACCACAGTCAACCACAAACACATACAGAAACAAAGAACACATTTAAAGATGAATAAAAGCAAGATAAGACATCACAAACTCAAAAGGGTTGACAATTGGGTTACAGCCTTGGAACGGTCAGTGGCAAAAAAGTCCGCTGGGGGTGGTGGTTAAACCACGTTCTAATGTGCACCAAACCTCACTCTTACCATATTGTCATCCCAATAAACGGGACAGTGTAAATAAAGATATCCCCGCCCGGTTATAATCTCTAACAAAGAAGGCAGCATAAATAGGCAATATAAGTAAAACACATAACTGATCATGTATATATAATATAAAAAACAAAAGCCTAGAAAGTCACAAAGTAAGTACTCAATGACTTGGCAGAAGCCTGAGCAACAAGAGAACAAACCCGCCAAGGTACGACACGACAAGATTAAAGACACACATCAAACGCTACCGTCCTATAAAGATTTAGGTAGACGTCAGCATAGCGTCAACAATCTGTTCTGTCATCGCACATTCAAAGAGGAAAGCATAGTGGCGAACTATAAATGGGCCAACCACTAAACATGCAGTACGTTGCAAAATGATAGGGTCAAATTTTGATAAAATGATTAACAAGTTTAATTAAGATTGTATGAAAGTGATTATGACCATGGATCCTACGACGTTTGTAAATCACATCACCATAGAAGTCATGTTGTGATAGTCTTTGTTGCAAAAGGGTTCTTAAATTACTTTTATATTTTAAAAGTAGATCAGGGGTAATAACGTTTTTTAGAAGCAGGAATCTTGGAGTTTTTGCTTGAACGTTATTAAATCCAAACGTATGAATAGTGAATGGAATTGTGGCTCGGACGTTAACCACTGCCAATTCAGGCCTTTAATTCACCAACCTTTCTTCGAACTATCCTTAGACTTGAGATCAAGTTCTCCAATTTCGTTCATAAATATTCCATGACTTTCAATTGTTTGAAGTTGCTATTTATTAGTATTAATCATATGTATACATAGCAGCTTGTTATGAACGTTTATACTTGAAACTTACAGACATATTTATGATTAAAATGTGCATACTTGGGCTTAAGTCTAAGAATATTCTCAAGAATGGTTGGTGAATTCAAGCCCAGAAGTTTTGGAAATGTGAATCGGGAGTAAAATAAAGCAGAAGCAGCAATCTTAAAATTGTGGTCCGGAAGTTATATACTGCAAACAGTAGTTTGGAGTTGTGGTTCGGGGAAATTATACGATGTAAACGCAGGATTCTTGAACATTTTGTTCCAAAGGTTTACAATGCCAAACCAGAAGAATTCTTGGAATTGTGGCTCGGAAGTTATATACTGCAGTCGTCTGGCAATTACGCCTTGGTATTGTATGCAGTAATAGCGAAACTTCAACAATTTGATTTTTTAGCACACTTCTGAGGACTTCCAGCAATTGTTTTGATATTTATTCTAAGTAATGTATACATTTTATGTGCTATCTGTGTTGCATGCTCTACGTTTTACGCATTGGCCTTGATGGTAATACATACTGAAAAGGATCCCTTGGAAGCAACAAACACAAACACGAGATTAAAGTAGCAGAATCGGTTGTATTCATTCTGTTCATGCGAGGTAATGTAAAGTGCAACACCTCTCACGCCATGCGATATTGTACTTTAAAGTCACAAAGATTGGGTTTGATGATCCTAAAGGATCAGTTAGTAATAATACTACTGATTTATAGTCGGTGCGACGTTTTCAGCGGCCGCCGCCACACAGCACTAAGCAAACGCTAGTGTGACATGTTGAAACCTCTTTCTGAAATGTGTATGTTTTATATATAACGTTATATATCTGTCTTTTTATGACCATTCTGTCAGAAACCTAGTGTAGGAACATCCTTGTTTTCATTGCCGGCGATTTCAATCGCCACCGATATTTAGCCCATAATGGTGTACACGTTATATGGTTTGATGTGCTTTATATATCATATTTTAGAAGTGTAAAACGTTTTAGAGAGTGTTACTAGCGACCCAGTCAATACTGGACTGTTTGTAGACACCTGTTTAACATGCAAAGCTACACTTTGTCCGTCGACTGTGCGGTCGACAGATACAGGTCATTCATATTATATACAAAATAACTTGAGAAGGATCGATCATTGCAGAACCCTGTCAGATTTTGAATATTTCTCTTTCTGTATAAAAATGCACACACAAACATATACAAAAACGTTAAAGGTCGAACAAGAAAAACACCGGTATTTTTATTAAAAGAATTAGCTAATTGCTACATTTTAGATTGATTAGGTTCTTCATTCAAACACTATTGTTATACACAGACTACTCTACTTCATTACACTAACATTATTTCTACAGTCTAATTTAGCAAATCGATTTACGCCGCTCTGCGATACTGTATGTGATAGTCTTGTGTTATCTACGCCTAGTTTACTCACAGTCTATTGATTTCTGATGAATGGTCCAAATCCTGGTCCCGTAACTCCCTTTCTCCCCCTTCCAATTGTTCTTCCAAGCGTTCGTCAAAAAATCGTTGACTACCTGGTCGGGTATGGATGCCAGCTTTGCACCATAGTTATTCTGGCAGTAGGAACAGGCTTCTGACTGATTGAGTTTCGTCTGAACTAGGTAATAACAATTACTGTTTAACGACTCACACGTTCTTGGGGGGCTTTGAAGGGATTGCACATGTTCGGTAACTGAAATGGATTTGTTGTTTATAATGTAGTATAACATTAATAGTTCGCCTCCTAACGGTTTAAAGTTCAGCTGATGTATAAATAAGAGTACTTATAATTATTGTTTATCTAATACTTTTCAAGTTTCATTTAAAGAATAAATGATGCAAGTATCACCGCTGTACTGCTTTACCTAATATACTATGTATACATTACCATTTCTATTTCTTACAATGTGTATATAATTACTAGATATGAACATATACAATCGATGTTCTACTGTAACAGTTAAGAATGTAGAATCATGTATTTGTATATGGATGGTACTCTTGTCAAAAACGGTGGATCTCAGTGTTTAAATTATCTCGCACTCACTAAAACACAACGAAATAACGTTGTTTTAAGGATAATTTTTAATTTAAACATATTTATTTTACATCGATTGTAACGAAAGCTGTATAAACTTATTTTTTATCACTATCGATGTCTTTATTGGTAGGACCAGTACTAAGCTAATGCACATAAAGTGTCTTGCACAGGGACACAACACAAATGGTCATGGCGGGGATCTAACCCACGACTTTTCGATCCTGAGTCCAAAGTTCTACCTCTAGAAAACAGCGCTCCACATGTATAATGGTTGTTTAAAGAAACGCCTCTACTAACTAACTGAATGGCAATCCTTGTATCGCCGGGATACCTTAACGTCTATGGCAATGTGTTTACTAAATAAGAGATGCACCAATCTAAAAGAGTTATTATCCAAATTAATTGATCTGAGGATTTTAATAAAACATAATCGCGACACCCGGCAAATAGCTTGCGTATACGCGTTTTTTTATCCTCGCTGGTTTGATCTGGGCATTTTAGCAATCATAACTCGCTTTAAAGTCTGATCCGAAAGACTGGTCAGGTGTGAAATTCGTTTTTATGTATTTCGAGAAATAATCCAAATTTGTTTCTGGCTGGGAAAGAACGCACGAACCGAGGTGATTTCCATTAGACCACTGCCTCTGCAAATAGTTTAAGAATCAAAATGGTCATGTGTAAATTAAAACAGAGAGCAGCATTATCACATTTATTACTGATTCACACGCCATTTCACACCTTAAATTGTTTATAGAATGTGCCGGAATGATATTTCAGAAGTTACCGTTGTTACGGCTAAATTTTAAAACAATAATATAATAATTTATTAAAACCAAAAAAAACATTACACGGCAATACATCGACCAAAGCATAAAGCGATTGCTCGTGATGTTGATTTCATAAATAGTTTGTGTAAGAACGCGAGCGACGTGATGGAGTTGGAAGTTCGTTGCCTATTTCGTGGTACCCAGAAGGCAATTCTTTCTTTAGTAAAGCTACATGTATGAGTAATAACAGTACTCTGTAACCGCTGCTGCTTGTAACCGTCAATCGTGTATTTGAATACAAATATAGAATTTTAAAAAAATCCTTATGTTCAGTGCATCTTTAGTTAAAAAGTGTGTACAAATTTAAACATAATAACGTATTATGAATTATGAAACCTGCATTGACATTAGAATATTAAAATAAGATCACAACTTGGATATATATATTTTTAGTTGTATGAACTATTGTAGTTTTTTTTACAAATAGAAAAACGGTCCTATAAAAGTCACAGCACGCAAACGCAATGACACGGTATACAGTACCACAAGCAAATAGAAAATTAACTATACAGTGAAAAGGACAATACACAACACAAGGAGTGGTGAAGACACGGTTACCGACTTTGAACGGTCAGTAGGCAGTATGGCGAATTTAGGTGTATACAACCTCGCTATTATCCTGTCATAGGCACCCCGATTGACAAGATAATGTAAATAAAAGAACATCCCATCAAAATAAAATCTCTAACAATGAAGTTCACATCCAAAGATATTAGCAAACGATACACGTACATATTATTGTAAATATATATATATATATATATATATATATATATATATATATATATATAATTACAAGATTAGAAACACACCAGGCGGATGAATCCAGATTTTTACTGAATTTTATCGAATTATTACAGCAGTTGCAGCCAAAGAGAAAACCAATCTAGGGTAAAACCAGAAAACTTAAAGGACGAAGGTAGATAAACTAAGTCCCACGAGGTTGTCCGGTCATCAAAAAAACGAAGTGAAGAGTATGAATGTCGAGTTGTCACCAATCATGAAGTGCGTTGCAATACTGAAGGGTTGTATAATTATCTAAAGAACTTGCAACAAAACGAATGAGCTGGGAGGTATAAGCCTCGCATGATTTAGCTCGAGGAAGTCCCCATCTAAATGTTAAAATGTTAACGATGTCAAAGTTAAGTCATCTCTCTTACCATAGATTTTAGTATGTATATAATCATTTGAATACAAACTAATAAAGCAGATCCTTTGGAAGCAGCAAACGCAACAAAGAGAATAAAGTAGCAGACTGGGTTTTATTGAGTTCACGAGAGGTAATGTGAAAAGCAACACCTTTCACGTCCTAGCACCGGCTTAAGCGTATTTTACATCAACGCCACGTATATCGGGTTAGTTGATCCCAAATATTCAGAAATAACACTGCTGAAATCGAAAGAAGTAGATCGAGAAATGCTGCTATGGTATCCGAACTGTTGACTTTATTCAATATTTAAATATTAAATAGTGACCATATGAGCAGCAAAGAACGAACTATCAATACTGAGAATATCATCCAGATAATTAGATTATTGTTATTATTAAACGCGTCAATAATGTCTCCCTGGCTAGCAGATGACAAACTCAACATAAACTCTATGTAATAACAGTATAAAAACAAATCTGTGACAAGTGGTATACAGTTAGTACCCATATGAATACCAACAACCTGGCGGTAAATAGTTTAACCTTATCTAAAAGACATGTTATCTAAACGAAAAGATAACGCAATACAAACATCAGTGCAAGACCACATTTTATAATTATCATTTGGGACGTTTGTAAAAAAAGCCCTGACATTAATTTATTTTTGATCAGGTTATGTGGTACGGTGGTGAATAGTGGAAATTCATAGGTGTAAAAAGGGTATGAAAGGAGACATTTGGAAATCGTCGAATACGATAAATACAAAATATAGTACAGTCTTGGTTGAGATTTTCATGAACGGTAGTGAAAATCCTTGCTACCGTTCATGCCCTCGAGTCCCGGGTTGAATAGAACTCAAAATTTCAATGTCAATAGTACGACATTTCAGCCACCGTCATTTATCAAGGACTTCTCAGAAGTTTTTGATAGACCAAATAAATTGATTCCTGAATTTTTATATTTTGCGCCCATCCGTTTAAATGTTTTGTCCTAAAACGTAAAAAAAAACATTATATTAAAATTACATATACGATACGAATGGATTTCAAGTTCGGGTATTAAACAGACGAACATACGAGCAGAATAGACAGTTTGTTTTTAAAGATGAATGGTAAAATAAAATGCAAAAGCATACTCACCAACCACCATTAGTAGGTACACAACGATCCACAGGTATCGATATACTTCCATTATTTCTGTTTTCTTTTCTTTTCTGATTATGTGTTTGTAAACACCCTATTGGCAGAATGTTTACTAAATAGCATACTAATGGGGTCGAGTTCCGAATTAATAAACACGGCTTTAGTCAACACAATACTCTCCTTTGCATCGGTTATAAATTACTATGTAATATTCCATTATTTTCGTATTTGAAAAGAAGTTGTAAATACGTCTGCTGACTAGGGAGCGTATTGCAACGTTTATGTAAGTGTGTCAAAGATACAGAAAAAATAAATACGTCATCGTGTTTAAACATTATAATAATTACATTTACCTTGGAGTTATAGCATATTGATTTTAAATTGGTAAATCAAGACACACTGTTTGTATAAATAATAATAAGGAAGTATTATCGTGTTTGTTTGCTAATAAAAGTTCATTTTCGTCAACGTTGTTTAATAAAGAAGCTGTTATTGCATTGGCATCGACTATGTATTTACTTAAAACATATTTGCTTTAGTTATTGGCAAGTACTATGGCAATAATTATATTCAAACATACGCTTCACCTTTCTCTTGTGCGATGACCGGACAACTCCTCAGGACACCATGATTGCACCTTCGATATATATACCCAAGATGATATGGTCGGATAATTTAATAGTGGCATATACCTCTGAGACACAGTTTGATGATGCCACTTAGTTGTGTCCCTGTGACCTCTTTTCCAGGTCTCTGGGTCTCGGAGTCTCTGAAGCTTCACTTAAAGTCCGTTCAACACAGTTTGATCATTTTCTATTTTTTATTCCTGTGCCCTCCTGCATCGTAGGCGAACCATGAATAAGATATGTTTTCAGTCCCTTTATTATGATGTCAGATGACCAATGAACAATCTAGAAACAGCCTACAAAACTACAGCTCCTAGGAAAAGCATATACTAATCATCAATAGCGTAATAGTATAGAAGAAAAATGCGTTTACAGGAAGAGTGACATACGCACGAACGTTACATACGTACGGACTACTTAGATGCAATTAATATGCATGTATCAAATTCTTATAAACGCAACAAGGCATCTCTGAATGCAATAACACTATTCATAGACCAGTTTATTACATTTCTATGGGTAAAATATTGGATTTCTCAATGAAAGAATATTCATAATCGCTAAATATTAAGAACTAACTCCGAAAACGAAAATAACTAACTGTGACGTTGAGTTATAACGTCAATAAAGTGTTGATGACGTCGACGTCATACGCCGATAACGTTCAATAAAGCTTTTACTTTCGGTTAAAATCATACATAAACTGTTTTAAAATGTAATAAATAGATTATTTAACTATACTACATATATATATATTACACGCCGGTATAGTATAATGATACAGTACACTTTGTAGTGCACTGGCAACGGCAATCAAGATTTATCCGTAAAAGACGAAATTCTGGCTGTTGGCCTGTCGTCAGATACAAGTAAACAAAGGCAACACAAAGTGACTGAATTCTAGAAAGTTATTAAATACGTATTGCAGAGACGTAATCATTCTTGATCCCTGCGCACTGGAGTAGTTATTGTATTGACAAAGGTTTATATAACGTTTATTAACACGTTTAACAAAAACGCTGTATTAGGGCCAAACCATTGACCCCTTTCACACTTAAATTGTTTAAGTCAAAACATTAAAGGTCAACATAGGGATTATATATATATGATATACATCATTCCGGGGTCTTTTTCTTAAGATGCCATTACGTGGTCCGCGTAATACCCCATCCAACCCCTTCTCCAAGAAGCGAAAACGGGGTTGGCTGGAAATTTCGGCTTAAACGTTTGCATATTGTAAAATTAAACCATTTAATAATTTTATACAGGTGATCGTATTTGTATCAATACAAAGTGTTTTTAAAAATGTTTTATTGTCGAAATATCCGTTATAAAATCCTGCTAATATAAGCTTTCCCATCGCTTATTGGAATTAAGGTGGAACCACGCAATGCATATAAAAACACCCCGCAATAATTTTTTTTTTTTTATTCCTTACCCGCCTTAGACCTGGGATTTCAGAAATACATTTATATATATTATTGACCGTTTATTATTATGTGGTATTTTTATATCGTGCTGTTCAATGGAAGAACTCAACAATCAGTGTCATAGAATATACAAACCATACCCGTGTATGATATCCAGAGTTATTCTCCCTTTAAACAATGTGTTAAATAGTAATTGTTATATCTGTAGGACTATATAAAACTTGTGGGGCAAATCCCCACAACACGGTTCTATATAAATTATATATATAATTTGTTTGGTGTTTCTCAAAAATAAAGAAGTGCGTTTATTAATAATAATTGACTAAGATGCTTATTCATGCCTGAAACATGTGTATACAATCTAGTATTATATTGTAAATTGTATGTATTAATATAGCACTTGGGAAACTATTACATCTATTTTATATTGAATAAAATTGCAATAATTAAGGTCATACGAGTTTGCCTACTTAACTTCACAAGAACTTTCATTTCCTCCTGAAGTAAATTATGCGATTATTAAAAAAGAAAAAAACACATGCCACAATATGACACTACTTGAACTAATGCTTGAATAACTGAAAATAATCCATTATAGATTAATGTAGAATCACAAGCGTACCAATTATTAACACGCTGTGGCGCCGTTGTAACTCCCTTGAAATACTCAGAATCAATATAAAAGTTGAACTTTTATATCTACTTTTACTGAAACATGTGTAGCTTTGTGTTTTGCCATTTTTTGTGGTTACATGTTGACAATGTTAATTCCTTTTATTTTAACTTTGTAATTCATCATTATATGTACTCTCATTCTTTTGCTAATGCCTCTCTTTACGGTGTATTGTTTTGTTTGTCATGTATATAATTGGTAATTTAGCCCTGCCTTTATATTAAATACATATTCCTTTATCTGGCATGATGTCTGTAAATGTAATTCAAACGTGCATTGAACTTGCCTTAAAACGGGGATTTCGATAAAACATGCTATAAAGTCGAAAATACACATTTACAAAAAACATAAACATTTCCAAAGTTTCGAATAGACCATCATGTCGAAGTTGTAACTCTACAGTATTGTTGCAATTAATAGGTTGGGATATCTTTATTTACACTGTCCCGTTTATTGGGATGCTAATAAGGTAAGAGTGAGGTTTGGTGCACCCTAGAACCTGGTTCACTCCCCCAGCGGATCTTTTTGCCACTGACTGTAGCCTTATTGTCAACTCCTTTATGTTTGAGATGTCGTTTCGTGCATTTTAGTCATCTTTATAATTCTTGTTTGTTTCTATGAGTGCTTTTTGTTGACTGTGGTCCTTGGATGTTGCATTTCCAGTTCGACCTTTATATCTACTTTTACATGCTACAACGACAAGTAACAAAGTGAATTATAAATGGTAATATGACATATATACCCATGGCTTATGAAAATCAAGTCGTCCAATGTTGTATGCGTTGCTAACGTCAGTAAATCATTAGTTTGGAATGTTTAACACAATAAACAATACCACATACAGTTGAATCTAAAAACGTTATCATTGAAGTATTTGCTTGAACCGATTACCTCGTACGTAATGCCGTGTCTATGGTATTTATGAATCGATGAATCACCATCAAGAACGTATTTAATGTTGACTTAAACAAATTGTATTGTCAATATTTTACATACAGAGTAATATCAACATATATACGATAGACATATTATAATGACAAATGACTCGGGTAACAAGTAATACCAACATTAGATTAAACCCAGTTAACAAAGAAATAAAGAAAGAGAGAATGAGAGTTATGAGAAATGAAATTCCAGTCAGTTTAACATTTCAGACAATTAATATCAACTTTAGTTAATTGTATCAATGACGGTAGAGATAAAAATACATTAGTATGTGTGTAAAGAGTGTAAGAGTGTAAAAATACGTGCGAGTGTCAAACACCTAAGTACACACCTGTGTGTTTCTACGTATTTATCGTTGACGTTATCAGATTATTTGTGAAAAAGTGTGAAAAAGCGATGTGTACATTACTAGCACGAGAACATTCTTTGTGTAGTACTCTACTGCCCGCGTGCTGATGATTTACGTATTTGAAGGAAAGTGGGAGTCAACCTTGACCGATCAGTGTTGCTCTTCAACGAAGTTATGGTTTTTAGCGTATTTGCCCTAGTAGTTTTGTTTTGGACGATTATTGATAGATATAGTGATACCTCATTTGCTGTCCAATTCCTCTAGGGTAGCACATTATAAATCCGCTGAACATATTCGAATGAATACAATTCGCTGTTTGTCGAGGGATTAAACACAGCACAAACATGTTCTCAAAAAGTATATGTTTATGCAGATCTCTCAAACTAAAACAGACTTACTACGCAGCTTTCTGATGTCTCTCTGAAACGTAAAGAAACATAAAGAGCAGTATTTATTTGAACATCTTGCAGTGTATTTGAATCATATGTGTGTATTGTGTTATTCGATAAATAGAAGATACAAAAGACGACCAGGAACTGTAGCATATTTAGAACAATCCCACTAAAGGCACTCATTTAAAACAATCAACAATTACCAGGATAGAAAAGACGGAAAATATGCAATACCACAAACATAAAGTGTTGACAACAGGGGTAGCGTTTTGGAACGGTCAGTGGCAAAATCAGGTTCGAAAGTGCACCAAACCTCATCTTATTCTAGTGTCATCCCAAATAAACAGGACAGTGTAAATAAAGCAATTCCCACAGGCTATATCCTCTAACAAACTAAGCAGCATTAATAGGCGATATAAGTATAACACAAAGATGATCATGTATATATGAATTATAAAGAAGTACAGAAAGCCGAAAAAAATACGCAATGACTTGGCAGAAGCCAGAACAGCAGGAGAATAGACCGTTGTCGGCACTTCAAGACATATTTAAGACGAACATTAGGAAATCGTAGTGGCAAACTGTAAATGGGTCAACCACTGACGATGCAGTGCATTACAAAATGATACGGTCATTACCGCTTGTGAAAATGTTGATCAAGATTGTGTGAACGTGATCATTACCAAGGATGTTGCGAAGTTTGTAAATAACGTCAACATATACGTCACGCTGAGATAGTCCTTATTTCAAAATCGTTCTTAAATTACCTTTATTTTTTAAAATGAGTTAAGGATCAGAGATAAACCTTGATAATTCACAATCAACGACATATTATTTTACGTTCTTAAAGGCTACTACCATTACACTCAAGTCCATAACGGCTTTTTTTCAGTACATCTTCGTCCACAGCAGCTTCTACTATTATGCCAATTTATAAAGGCTTGTCAAAAAGTCCAAATGTTTATTTTGTGTATACTAAATATTCTAAACATTTATTATAAACATGATATAGTTAATGTTAAAATAGATTAAGTTGGTGAACCCGATTCATATTTATGTAAACAAAAGTAAATGTTATAATTCAGAATAGAATTTTATGTTTTAGCTGTATAAATTGAATATATTTATTTAAATAACTGTTGTGTCAACAGGTTTCTTTTGAATACAAATGCAGTAAAATTTCTACACACATGGACTAAATACAAATAAAAATGTTATTAGTATGTATGCATTTATATATATTGAATGAATTATATACATTCATTAATACAAAAATATGTTTATACATTTAAACATTATTTTACAACGACTCGTGTGAAATAATTCGCTAAAATTAGGTTGCATACACTCAAATTTATCTCACAGAAAATGCCCGCCAGGTTACAATCTCTAACAAACAACGCAGAATTAATAGACAATATAAGTAAAACACATAAATGATCATGTATATATACTAGCCACAAGGTACGTACTCAATGACTTAAGCAGAAGCCGGAGCAACATCAGAACAAACCGTTTCGGTTACGACAAGACAAGATTAAAGACCAACATCAAGCGCTACCGTCCTATAAGGATTAGGTTGACGTCGTCATAGGGTCCTCAATCTGTCCGGTCATCGCACAATCAAAGAGGAAAGTATGGTTGCGAACTGTAAATGGGTCAAACACTAAACATGCAGTTCTTTTCGAAATGATATGATCATAAACAGTAGATATAAAATCGAATAGGAAATGTAGCATTCACGGACGACAGTCAACCACAAACACACAGAAAAAAAAACACCCTATAAAGATGAATAAAAGGCAAGATATGACATCGCCAACACAAAAGGGTTAACATTAACATATTGGAGCGGACGGTGGCAAACTGCTATTGATTTAAACCAGGTTCCCGGGTGCACCTAACCTCACTCTTACCTTATTGTCATCCCAATAAAAGGTGTCAACGTAAATACGATATCCCCGCCAAGTTATGTTCTCTAACAAACAATGCAACATTAAAAGGCAATTGAAGTATAGCACATAAATGATCATGTAAATACCACTATACATGCAAAATGATACGATCATAACCTATTTTGATATAATATTTACAAAATTTAATACAGATTGTATGAAAGTGATTATGACCAAGAATATAACGAATTTTGTAAATCACATCACCATACAAGTCAGGTTGTGATAATCCTTGTCGCAGAAGAGTTTTAAATTACCTTTATATTTTAAAGTAGATCAGAGTTACAAAAAGATGGTGATGTTTGATTTTTTTCTGCAGTCTTGTGTTGTCGTGTCCTCAATGGTTTATTCTTGTTGCTCTGGCTTCTGCCAAGTCATTGGGTACCTTCTTTATGGCTTTCTAGGCTATTGTTTATGTATTTATATATACACGAGCATCTTTGTGTTTTACTTATATTGCCTATATTGCCTATTAATGCTGCCTTGTTGGTTTGAGAATAGTTCATGGCGGGGATGTTTTTATTTACACTTTCCCGTTTTATTGGGTTGACAGTAGGGTAAGTGTGTAGGTTTGGTGCACCCTAGAACCTAGTTTAAACCCCCAACGGCATGTTTTGCCACTGACCGTTCCAAGATGGTAGCCCTATTGTCAACCCTTTTGTGTTTGTGATGTCTTATATGGTGTTTTGTTCATCTGTAAATTTGTTCTTTGTTTCTGAGTGTGTTAGTGGTTGACTGTCGTCCTTGAATGCTGCTTTTCCTGTTCGATTTGTATATCTATATTTACGACAATACAATTTTGCAAATGTTTCTCGAAGTGTATGGTAACGGTAGCCCTGATGGAGTAGCTTCTTAGTTATACACAGATTACGAATATTAAAGTCCTCAACTCGACTACAAGCTCTAGAAAAAACAATAACTTGAGAAGAAGCTCAGGGAACATCCCCATCTAAATGAGGATATCAAAATGTTGTACATATTGAATATGAAAATTATTTATTATAAGGGTAAGCAAATATGTTCCATGAACATACGAGTACAGTCATGGAATCAGTTTAATTATATTAAAAGACTCCAACATGAATGTATATATATTAACTTATTCTTATACTTTACTCTATGTCAAAATTTCTCTCATTGTCTATTGTAGTAGTACTTCTGTGTTATTGCGTATATTTGTCCCTAAATTACTGATTGTCATGTATATATTATTATTGAATTGTTTGAATGCTTATATGTAAACTTATATTGTATGCTCTCCAACTGGGAGGAAAATAAAGAATCAATCAGTCATTAAAATGTTCAACTACATCTGCCATAATATCTGGTGAAAGATTCAACATGAAATCTCTTTCATAATACAAGAGTAAGAGGTGCACAGTTCGTACCCATAGGGATATAAACTATTTGTCCAAAAACGGTAATTCCATACTATAATATTTAATAGGAAAATGAGTGCTTCGCAAAAACTCTCCGAGAATGTGGAAGCTTCCAATGACTTAGTATGTACTTGAAAAGTTATTATGAACTTACGACAACATCACAGAAAGCAAAACATACATTCTGGTTTTCTGCCATAAGTTCATAAACACTTTGTTACTGTTGTTCATTCCGACCTTTAGAGATCGCTTAGCTTAATACCTATTCATATGTCGGTGGTATATTCTCAAATACTTTTCTTTTCTTACTTTAATTTCGAATAGGTAATTCTTTAAGGTATATAAAGGTTCGAATATATGCTGTCTGCCTTTTAATTTAGTGTTATGAATGTTGTGATACGAGGTTTCAAAATAATTTCCATTTTGCTTATTTTGCCCATTGTTTTCTTGTTGAGGGCAAAGCATTTTGTTAGAATCTGGGATCGTACGCCGCTGGCCATGAAATGGTATGAAAATACCACATTGAAGGTTCCATGTTCACCGTCATATGCATAAACTTCTTCGACCGCTATGTTGTTCTTGTAGTTAAGAATATTTATTTGGTTTTCACAGTATACATTTTATTGGATACAAGTTATAACTTGCGAAACTAAAAACAAATTCGGAAATACAATATGTTGTATGGTACAGCGTCTTATGTACACATTTCTAAAGTATAAACAATTGTCTTTTTATATATTTTAAAATCAGATTGCTTCTTTGGGAAAATTGTCTACTTGCGTTTCTAATACATTCGTTGATTGCATGGGCGGATGGAGGTCTAACATCAAGTTGCATCGACAGCATTAGAATACAATCAAAATTCGCATACGGACTGTTAAAACATCGTGAGCAAAACAACATTGAACAGATAATTATTGCATAACATGCAAATACACCCTATTTATATTGTCTTTCAGTCGTCACCGACGTATTTGTTAGCAAGCAAATTGGGGTCTATGTTTAGGTAGGAAAAATGAGATATAGGGTCCTATAGAAACCACAGCGTCCGAGCGCAATGGCATCGTAGGTCCACACTCTACTGCAAACAAGGACTGAAAATACAATGAAAGAGATAACAAAAAAACAGGAAGGGTGGTGAAGACAGAGTTACCGACTTGGAACGGTCAGTAGGCAATAAGGCCTACTGGTTAGCTTGAATCGATTTTATATGCGCACAATCCTCGCTATTATCCTGCCTTCAGCGCCCAAATAGACAAGACAGTGTAAACACAAATGAAAAGAGACAAAAAACAACAGAAAGGGTGGTGAAGACAGGGTCACCGACTTGGAACCCCCTTTTTCTGAAATATAAGTCTGGATACTTTTCAGTTTGAGATAACCTGTGTGAAACTAACGTATTATTTTCAGATTTTCAAAGAAGACACAATCAACACATTCAGTCACACTTTTGACAGGACCTTTGAGATCATCTGGAGTATCTGCTTTTGAAGTATTCTAGGCCTGTCAGAATGATTCGATGAATACAAACAAAAACAAGATTAATCATAAAAAGACATGCGATGTGAATACCGATATAGCTTTACAATACTGATCTAAAAATCTTCTACGACTGGGAATATTACTCCCTTTATTTTATGAACTTTGGAAGTGAAAAGATCTGAAAAGTTTCCTGGCTACTTTGCAAATGCAAAAGTAATCAGTAAATTCGTTACAAAATACACGTCCCTTTAATATTGTAAAGCACTTCGCGTTTAATGACTGACTCCTCTACTCGTCTTAAAACTACAAGTCTATACTTAAATCGCATGTCTATATTGGTAATTTTATATTCACCAGCTCGAAGCGAAATTCGATAATGAAACGATGAAATTTAACGCAGAGCATCATCAGTTCAGACCATCGAACAGGCCAGACGTGTTGCGTCCGTCCGTGTTGCGTCCGTCCGGAGCAAGGTGACTCAGCAACACATGCAGCTGTCTGGAATCTCCTCAATGTGGTTTATTGTTGCCATGGTGGGGTATCATCTATTAAGCCTGTACATATGCTCACAGGTAGCGGTATCATTGTTGGGAACTAACAATAATAATTAAAACAAAACTTTAAAAAAACTTGTTATTTGTTGAAAACAAACATATTTTAAGTTTTCCTTAACAAACGTCCCAGAATACTGTAATTATAGACAAGGTGTGAAAGTCCATCTGGTCGATAATTTTACCTAATTGTTTTCATCAGTTATTTCACTGGTTAAATTCCGAGAATTATCCACAAATCAGAGTTGGTTGAAACCGCAGATGTATGCAGATCTCGAAACCGAAAACCGAAAACCGAAAACCGAAAACAATTTAATCAAAACTGTATTTCTGTTACAAGTCAAAATACTTGGAATAAACGCTATTTTTCAAAAGTTCAACATCACTGTGGAAGAGAGAAACATTCAAAATTCTAGCAATTCGAATACATAAGAATCAATCAATTCAAACCAAGACGTTTTCAATAACGGAACAAGTATTATGCATAAATACGACGCTAACCTTATTCAAATTGCTGTAATTGACGGAAATTAACGAAAAATCGTCAGTTTAGAATATTCACTCCACCCACTGTTTCGGTTTAGTTGCTGAAACGTTAGGAAAGCAAGCGTCGCAGGTGATATAGACCATTCAAGAGCAGATGACCTAAATGGCAGCAGTTGGTGGAGTGAATATTCAAACTGACTATCTCGTCAATTACAGCAATTTGAATAAGTTTTGTGTGGTATTTATGCACATTACTTGTTCCGTTATTGAAAACGTCTTGGTTTGAATTGATCGATTTTGATGCACTCGAAGAATTTTTAGGTATAGTGTATATAGCTTTAAACGTTGCAACTCCCCAACCATTACGTGAAATATTTGATTCCAAAAAATCAGCACTTAAAACATCATTCTGCACATAATTGTCAACGATTAATAACGTTCACATAAGAATAAAACATATACTCATATAATTTTGAGTTAGCATAAAGCCTTAAAAATATACACACATATATAGAGAGATAGATAGAATATATATATATATATATATATATAAATATCTGTTTAATGCAACATAGTCCTAAAATATTAGCAATACTAATTCACACAAAAGATGACTATAAAACAATTCCGTAATGTCAATAATTCTTCACAATCCTTACACAATCAATCCGTTATATTTCCACTATCCAGTATGTCCATACTTATGTCACCGTTCACCTCACCGTTCACCTCACCGTTTATCTCGACCTTTCACCTCACCGTTCACCTCACCGTTCATTTCCGATATTCTCATAATAGGGATAAATTGATCACTATTATGCTCTCTGAAACATACTAAAACTACTTCACTCTCTGTTCAAACACATTAACATACATGTAAAACTAATTAAACAACTTGATTAATATTTCTTTGGCATTCATGTAAATCATATGACCTATGCAAACAACATAGCAATTAACACAAATATGTACTCCCAGGGCTAGTTGATATAAAGTATGAATACAAAAGGAAAATAAATATTATTCCAAACCGAAGAAAATAAGGCAATTATAAAACTAAATCTATAAGAACGTAAATATAAAGTCTTCCAAATGTCATTAAATCAAGAGTGGCATAAATGTAGTTAAAGGGGTGGGTGTGTGTGCTGGAATGGCATGAATGCCCGATCTCTGTGGAAGGCTAAGGTTGAATTAAAACCACCTGTGTAATTCTTTATATAATTACATTCAGAACTTGGGCAAAATCGGTTACATGGAAACAACATTTATATAAACTAACCCACGGGCCTTCATAACAATATTTAACACAACTCATAGAAAACAAAAAAAAAATCCATTAGCATGTGAGAATGGCGGAACTGGTTCAAGTGTCCTTGTGCTGGTAAATATAATGAAAAATCAAGAATTTGTTTTAAAGTGACTTTTATATTCTATTCCGCTAGTACTTTCACTAATTATTTAAGTAGATCTTCAGGCGGTAGCATAAATACATAAATAACATAAACGTCATCAAGAGAAATGACATAAACATCTTGTATAAATTTAGACATAATAAAGTTTAAATTTATACAAACTAGTTGTATATGTTAATATCATATATATATATATATATTTATATGTCCTTTATGTTATTTATATATTTATGCTACCGCCTGAAGATCTTATTAAATAAGTTTTGAAAGTACTTGCAAAATAAAATGGAAAAGTCACTTTAAAATAAAAAAAATATTTTTATTCTCTCTCTCTCTCTCTCTCTCTCTCTCTCTCTAGACAATATCTTTGGAAAAATAATAAATAAGATTGGCAAAGTATTTTCGACGAACAGGTTCGACCGGAACCCCGGTTAGTATTATAAGAATCTGTCATGGGTATCCGGTGAAGATAGGGAATTCCAACCGGAGGTAAAAGTGTTTTTATCGGAACTGAGGCTCTACCGAGGTTCCGATTAAAACACTTATACCGAGGGTTGGAATTCCCTATCTGAAACGAATACCCATGATAGATTCATTTTCTTGCAGAGACATGTTGTTCGTTGACGCCGCCAGCTACTAACGTTTTGCATGTTTTCCTGCATACCGGATGTTGGCGCGCGTGAATTTTATCTCGACCCTAGGGTGAGATGGAAATATCTAGCCCCGGTAAAATGACGGATATCCTTGTCCAGTATGCAAGAAATATATGTATAATAATGCCGATATGTTGTACTATGTGTTATTCCTTTCCATATTGTTCCATATTGTGAGAATGGTGTGAGATCATTTTTGAGCGTGTTTTCCGGATTCTGAATAGTATCCCCTTTCACGTGGCCTATACAAACTATGTGCTAATTAGTTTAAACATATTTATTTTACATCGATTGCGAAACAAGTTCTTGCAACTTAGATTAATCACTCTCGATGGCTTCCTGGGTAGAACCAGTACTAAGCAATGTGGATTAATTATCTTGCTCAAGGATAAATAACGTGGCCATGGCGAGGATCGCACCCACGACCTCTCGATCTAGAGTTCGGCGCTCTACCACTGAACAACGCACTCCACAAATGTGCTAATTATCATCCAAGTAATGCAATTAGTTCTTCAGAGTTAACTAATAACCGTTATGTTTTGCTTACTTTTAAAACGTGTGGCTTTCGTGTGAATCAAAACAATTATATATGCAATCGTTTGTGTACGTTTGTGTATATATTTAATCCTTTCAGTATTAATCATGTTAATCGTTTATGTACTCACTAAAGATATATTATGTTAATAGAGATAAGCGGGCTTTTGATATCTATCCTATGTATTAACCATATCGTACAAATAAAAACGTCCTGGGACGTCAGTTTTGACAATCGATTTTTGCTGATAAAGACAGGGTTAATAACTACAGGGGAATAACTCCAGTAAGTTGTATGGCAAAACGTTTTACAAGTCTTTTGAACACCCGTATTAATAAATGGTGTGGGATTAATAATCCTATATCAGACCCACAATTTGGCTTTATGAAAGGCAGATCAACGGTAGATGCAATTTTCGTACTTCATAGTATAATTGAAACAATTCTAAACAAAAAATCCGGCTTTATGGTGCTTTTAAAAAGGCGGTTCATTCTATTTATAGATATGCAATGAGGCTAAAGTTCTATAAATTTGGTATTAACGGGAACATGCTAAAAATAATTCGTTCTATGTATAACACTGTCAAATCATGCATTAAATACTGCGGTTCTTTCTCGGAGTTTTTCGAGATTTCAGTCAGTTTAAAGAAATGGGAGAAAATGTCTCCGATCATGTTTGCATTGTTTATTGAAGATTTAGTTATCTTTGCAAAATAGAATAGATGGTGTTTTATCTCTTTAAGTTTACTGCTTTTTGCTGATGATATGGTGTTAATAGGTAATACTCCACAAGAGCTGCAAATGAACTGAAATCGTCTATATGAATATTGTGAAACTTTGGGCCTGGAAGTAAATACTGAAAAAACAAAGGTTACAGTTTTTCGTAAAAGAGGTAGAGTAACCGTTGATGAAAGGTTTTCTTATAACGGAACATTATTAGAGGTTTTTGATGATTTTAATTATCTTGCAGTTGTATTTAACTACATTGGGTCGTATACGTTAAATCAACAGGCTATGTGCGGCAAAACATTAAAAGCTATGAATCTTTTAACTGCAAACATAAGAAAAACCGAACTAAATCCTAAAACATTTCTTCAATTATGTGATGCTTTTGTCTCATAAATACTCAATTACGGTTGTGAAGTGTGGGGTTTCACAAAATCAAGGAGATAGAGAGAATTCATCTCAAGTTTTGTAAAACCATTCTAGAGTAAAACTGACAACGAGCTGGTGTTTACGGTGAATTTGGGCGGTATCCATTATTTATCACAAGATATACCAGAATAGTTAAATATTGGTCGAAATGAGCTACAACAAAACATATCATTTTATCATCTATATATAAATCTTCATTATGAAATTGGTTTAAACAATTGGTTATCCAAAGTAAAATCTCTGCTTAATACGTATAGCTTTATATATGAATGGGATGATCCTTTAAATGTGAACCATCAACATTTGTATCTAGCTTTAAACAGAGGTTGGTGGATTGCTTTATTAAACAATGGAACAGTGATCTACAAGAAAATAAGGTATTATCAAGTTTGTATAGACATGTTAAAGATACTTTTGGATATGAAATATATGTACAAAAAGATTACGAAGTGTTTTTACTATATTACGTTTACCTTCACATAGCTTAAGAATTGACACAGGTCGTTATGCAAGACATAGCCTATTGATGCTGCCTTGTTGGTTAGAGATTAGATCATGGCGAGGATTTCTTTATTTACACTGTCCTGTTTTAATGGGATGACAGTAGGGTAAGTGTGAGGTTTGGTGCACCCTAGAACCGGTTTAAACCCCCAGTGGCCTACTTTGCCACTGACCGTTCCAAGGCGGTAGCCCTATTGTCAACCCTTTTGTGTTTGTGATGTCGTTTGCCTTTTTTTTTATTACTTTTGCCTTTTCGTTTGTCTGTTTGCGTGTTTGTTTTTGTGTTTTGTGGTTGACTGTCGTCCTTGAATGCTACTTTCCCTGTCCGATATTTTTATCCTTCTTCATAGGATTGAAAGTAATGAAAGAGTTTGTCAAATATGTAATTCAACTATATGTAATTCAACTGAAATTGAAGACAAATTCACTTTGTTTTAATGTGCACAGTTTATAATGATATTAGAAAGAAGTATATCAGAAAATATTACATACAAAGACCAAATATGTTTAAATGTATTACACTTCTACAATATTCAACGAAGAAAGAACTTTTTAATTTAAGTAAATATTTGTCAGATGTTCTATTCCAAACATTATTTCTTAAAACATAATTATTATTATTCATGTACATCCTCACATAAATTGTTATTTTATATATAATTCCTTTTGTTTGATATCCTTGGATTATTGATTAAATTGTGTTATAGGATTAATTAAGGAGTATATGTATTCAAACTTGAACTATAAGTGAGTGTGTAGAAATATGTGTAACCTGTCTTCTGATTATAATTATGTATTTAAAATTATATATGTAATGGTGAGAAACTGTAAAAGTTAAATCAATAAAATATCTATATATCTATCTTATCGTTCTTACAATACCAAAATGCGTTGCTACCTGTTTTACATGATTAATCAATGAGTGTTTTGCGCATCGGAAACACTGCGTAGTACTATATTACCACGGGAGGTCATGACATGATTGGAAAGAAACAATTATATACGGATAAGTCACGCCATTTTATCGAAGGTCCATGCAGTCGTTGTTTTTTATTTTCTTCAGATATACAAATATGTCCATTTCGGGTCAGCTGACATATCCGTGGTTTTAGCTTCTTGTAAGAATAGACGACACACTCCATCATCAGCAGATCGGTGCCTGTAGTTGGCACCACTACAGGCGACATCCTCAGTACACTTGCTGGCACAGTCGAAGCTGCTTCTCACTGCCACCTCCTTTGAAATCTGGGAGGTTTTTCTGATGGTGCCTGGCAGAAGATTGAATGTACGCAGTCTCTGCCCAGGGTTGGCACCTGCAAATCAAAACATAAACAGTTCACTAGTCCCTTGTGATTGATACTTTAGAATATTCGAATACAGCAGGATCATGTTTAAATAAAAAATATCATGCACGAATCTAGGAGGAAGCACCAACTCGTTATTAGTTTCCAAATATTAGATGTGTAAACCTATAAAGAGAAATACGGATGTACTTTAAAGGTTATAAACCAACAGGTTTAAGCAAAGACAGCCGTTTTATTAATACCTAACTAATTAGGCAGGATAAAAGGATAAAAAACACTTGCGAAGAAAAGGACATGACCAAAGCACATGTAAAAGAAACTATAAAACCTGCATCAAAGATATAGACTTCGAAATTAAATATAATTGGCACTTATGATTAAAGAAAACAAGTTTGTTTGGGAGAAGAATTATATGAGCATTTTTTTTCGTTGTAATCCTTTAATATGTTTTGTGCAATGTATATGATGTATATATACATGTTGTAAAGTAAAATAAAAGTTAAACCAAGAAATGTTTTAATTTGTATTAAAATATTACTTTTATAACTCACATGCAACGAAATAATTATACCTATTTTAGTTTTAAAACATATTGAAGTTTGTATTTCTCAGTTTAACATTGTATAATACACAGTTATCAGTTTCACGTTTTCATAGGGCAATATGTTTGCATTTGAATCAATATAGTGGGATACGCTAAATATAAATTATCACTTTCCTTTTTCATATCGCACCGGATTTCATATCGCACCTGATATCATCCCGAGAATTCAATATCTATACCGAGGTCGATAAGACGACCCAGGTATTGATATTGTTCGAGGGATGATATCAGGTGTAATAGAAAAAGGATAGTTGTAATGTATTTATCATTAAACTTCACGCACAAAAAAATATTATTTTGAAATATTTATAGATCTATCAGATGTGATATGAAAAGCAAAGAATTGTAATACATTCATCTTTGTTTACTGAGTGCTGAAAAACAGCAACATCTGTTTTTTATTTTATAAATTCCTTTATCAATTTTGGAAATGTTTTTATACAAAGCGCTCGATTCATGTATATTTTTGCTTAATAACTTTCGTTATATTTACCGTTTTGTTTTAGAAAGCGATAATACCCCTACAAAGTGGGCATTTTCTTCTACCGCAAACGGGTATTTTGATTCATTAGATTCTCTTAGATTAGCCCTCCCAAAGTATTGAAAATGAAAGAAAGCGTACATGACAGTGAACAGTTGGAAATGGCTAATCTCAGAAAGTACTTGGTGAATCGAAATACCGGTTGCGACAGAGGAAAGAGCTCATTCTGTAGAATGATATGTATACTTCAGTTGTATGAACAACATTTGTTAAATATTAAGACAGTAATTCAGTAAAAACATACCTGAATCTCGAGAGCGCTTTGCTGACACATTTTTTGCCATGAACTCAATAAAAGTGGCCAGATATTCAAATGTATTCCCTCTGCTTCCATTTTAACGGGAATGAAATTTAAACAGACGTTATTTCAGCTGACACAAACAATCAATTTGATTTATTCAAACGTATTTAACAGTTTGGATATAGGCAAGGGCAACTGATGGTATGTAACCAAAACAAACTATTTAAACATATATAGTTTATGAACATTTCAATTCAAAAGTGTTCAAAAAGTTTGTACATGGAAAAGGATAATTAAGTTGAACGCCTTTTTGTTTTTACACAAACATCGCAATATGGAAAGATAATCTATTGAATCCGGTTAACGTATATTTTTAATCTAATTTAAAATACTAGACACCTTTTTCCTGTACATCGTCATTCCCTTTATTTGCACAACAAAATAGTATATTATATTGTTTTATTAATGACATAAGTCATTTCATTGCTGTCATTAGTTTATACCTCAGTTTAACTGTGTTTAAAAGAAATACAAAAAGATCGGACAGGGAAAGTAGCATTCAAGGAGGACAGTCAACCACAAAACACAGAAACAAACACGCAAACAGACAAACAAGAAGGCAAAGGCGATTATACATCGACATGTTTATTTTTCTAATAAATCTATGACCTTCCTGGACAAATAGATATAACAGTCGACAGTAAATGCAACTTCAATGTCCAAGGTCCACAGTCAACAAAAACACACACAGAAGTCAAACAATAGTTATATAGATGTATAAAAGGCAAGATATGACATCACACACATAAAAGGGTTGTCATATCGGGCTACCAACTTGGAACGGTCAGTGGCAAACAAAATATAGCGTGGGGTATAAAGAAATATAAAAAGATCGGACAGGGAAAGTAGCATTCAAGGAGGACAGTCAACCACAAAACACAGAAACAAACACGCAAACAGACAAACAAGAAGGCAAAAGTAAAAATAAATCCAAACGACATCACAAACACAAAAGTGTTATAAACCAGGTTCTATGGAGCACCAAACTTAACTCTTGCTCTACTGCATTCCAATAAAACGGGAAAGCATAAATACAGGTACCCGCGGCAGGTTATATTGTCTAACAAACAAGGCAGCACAAAGATTGGGATTGATGATCCCAACGGACCATTAAATAATAATATTATTGATTTGTAGTCGGGAAGGCTTTTACAGTGGCCACAAAGCACTGAATAAACGCTAATGTGAATGTCAATAAATACCGAAATGGGAATCCCGTGGAAGCAACAAACACAAATAAGAGAGAAACGTTTAATTTAGTTTGTTCATGAGATGTAATACAAGAGGTGACATCTTGAAAATTGACAATTAGTCAAAATAATGCATATTCCAAATGTTTGCGTTCAAACATGGACTACAATAACTTTAAAGGACAGCATTACTGGTCCGAGTATTAACTTTCATATCCCATCCAACCCCTTCTCCAAGAAGCGAAAACGGGGTTGGCTTGGGTATGAAATAAAACCTTAATTTCGGCTTAAAAAGTTTTCATATTGTAAAATTAAAACATTTAATAATTAATTTTAAACAGGTTATCGCATTTTTTCAGTAAAACATGTTTTTAAACGTGTTTTAGTGTCGAAATATCCGTTATAAAATCCTGCCAATATAAGCTGTCCTATCGCTTAATGGAAATAAGGCTGAACCACGTAATGAATTTACAAGCATTACTCTATAACATTTTATTGCCGTTATTTTTTGCTCTTGAATTAAGATTTTTGCTTCAAAACATCATTCTATATATTTTCAAAAATACGGATGCAGCAAAATTAGGAAGCTCATAACAGTTCATGTCATTATGTTTTAAAAAGAAGGAATCATTAGACTTGAAATCAAAATGAACATATTTGACGAGAATATGTCAAGATATTTGTTACAGTTACAAAATGAAAGCTGAACACCTATTCTATAATGTGCAACACCTTTCACGCCTCCTATCATGATTTCCAAATTTGTTCTTTCATACTTTTTGAGTGGTATTCTACTTTAAAGCTACACAGATTGGGCTTGATAATCCCAAAGGACTAGTAATTAATAATGCTACTGATTTGTAGTTGGGGCGACTGTTAACAGCCGCCACACATCACTAAACAAACGCTTGTGTGAATGTCAATACATACTGAAAAGGGATCCCTTGGATGCAACAGACACAAAAAGAGAGAAAAGTTGTAGCTCTCTTCTATTGAGTATAATCACGAGAAGTAATCTAAGATGCAACACCTATCACGCCTCCTATTTCCGGCTTATCTTTATTTACATTATCCCGTTTATTGGGATGACACTAGGGTAAGAGTGAGGTTTGGTGCACCCTAGAATCTGGTTTAAACCCCCAGTGACTTATTTGCAACTGACCGCTCCATGGCGGTAGCCCTATTGTCCACCTTTTTTGTGATATCTTGCCTTTTAATCATCTTTAAAGTTGTTCGTTGTTTCTGTGTGTGTTTGTCGTCCTTAACCATGATCTTCTTTCCAAATATAAAGTAATTTAAGGACCCTTCTGCGACACGGACTATCACAACCTGACTTCTATGGTGATGTGATTTATAAACTTCGTAAGATTTTTGGTCATGATCACTTTCATACTATCTTTGTTAAACTTGTTAAAAGGTTTATCAAAAGAGGTTATGACCCTATCATTTTGCAACGTACTGCATGCTTGGTGGTGGACCCTTTTACAGTTCGCCACTATGCTTCCTCTTTAATTGTACGATGACCGGACAGGCTGTGGACCTATGATGACGCCTACCTAAAGCCCATTTGGACGGTGGCGTTTGATGTTTGTCCATGATCTTTCTTGTCGTGCCCTTAATGGTTTATTCTCTTACTGCTCTGGCTTCTGCCAAGTCATTGCGTACCTTCATTGTGACTTTCTAGGCTATTGTTTTTTTGTATTATATTTTCACGAGCATATTTGTGTTTTACTTATATTGCCTATTGATGCTGCCTTGTTGGTTAGAGATTAGATCATGGTGGGGATTTCTTTATTTACATATATGTCTATATATGTCCTGTTTTAATGGGATGACAGAAGGGTAAGTGTGAGGTTTAAAGCACCCTAGAACCAGTTTAGACCCCCAGTGGCCTACTTTGCCACTGACCGTTCCAAGGGTCCTATTGTCAACCCTTTTGTGTTTGTGATGTCGTTTGCATTTATTATTGCTTTTGCCTTCTTGTTTGTCTGTTTGCGTGTTTGTTCCTGTGTTTTGTGGTTGATTGTCCTCCTTGAATGCTACTTTCCCTGTCCGATCTTTTTATATTTCTTAGAGTTGTTAAAGAGTATATCACAGTTCGTGTAGAATAATTCACATGAATTGTCCCCGATTTTTAATTAATTTTGGTATTAAATTCTTTATCAAATGGTGCTTGATGTTGTCGATATAAAGACAAAGTTCCTTGACGCCTAGATAAGGTTTGGTTATGTTTTAACACAAACAGGCTTAGATTTGATATAGTGAAACCAAACAATTAATATATAATCATTTAAAAAAACTGACACGTGTTTATTACGATTTCCGCGCCATCGTTAGGATAAGATAATCGATTATGTTCCTGAAATTTTCAAAAGCTAAACAAATGTTTCAGTAACACATGAGCATAATATAAATACCATTAACACCAATATTGATATGCATTTTCCACTACACAAGTCACTTGTCGAAGCTACCATACTGGTAAGTCAACTATGCTTCCTTAATAAAAATAAATACTGAAAATGGTATCCCTTGGAAGCAACAAACACAAACTAGAGATAAAAGTAGCAAACTCGGTTTTATTGAGTCTATCCAAGAAAGGTAATTTAGTGTGTAAAACCTCTCACGCCTCCTAGCACCGGCTTAAGCGATATTATACTTTAAAGCCAGTAGTTGAGGCAGACTGTGTCTCTTTTAATATAAAACCTTATCAGCAGCATGAAAACTAGCAACACGAGAATGCAAATATACTTTTAACCATGTTTCCGACAAAGCTACTTTTAACCATGTTTCTAACAAAGCTACTTTGATACATGCAGGTACATATTAATGAGAACTTCCTGAATTACATACTTGGCGAAATATATTTTTAAATCACGAATCAATACTAAGTCGACTTAATTTGTTTAATTAATTTAAATGTGTTTGTATAGGCAAACAATAATGTATGTATGTCTGTTGCATATAGACATGGCACCTTAAGTACATTGTTGATGCTCTACAAACGTATTTATTAAAGTCACGGTTATATTATTCTTGATGTTTGTTGAGCTGTATTATCATTCTTTAGTTTCTATATGTGTTGCCTTCAATTATAAATATGCTTAAGCTAGGTAAATTCTGCTGCACGTAATCTTCGAAATGATCAACTGGTATGATTGGTTATTTTATTTCAACACTGCTTTTATAATAGGAATCTGCTTCAGATGGTGCCATGGGGTCGTGAATAGTATTGTTATACTAGTTGCAACTATCAAGAACTGGCTCGCCTAAACCGAGTCTGGTGCTTTATATTGCTGAGTTGAAACATTGCAAAAAACTGTTTTGCATGCTCATCCACAATGGAATAGATTGTGTAGTTCGTTGGTCATAGATTATATCTCCGTGGTAGCAAAGTGTTGATAGTTAGCACACCTACTGGAGGTTGAATTGTTGAGCTCATTTGTATCATGTATATTCACACACTTAAACCTATATCCTAAATATGTTCGCTAAAGATCGGCGTTACCGTCAATCCAAGGCCAAACTCAAATTATAAATTGTTTCAAATTACTGGTTAGTTTTGTTTTTAAATTGCTTTAATCATATTAATCATTTTTATGTTCACATTTTTATGTTGAACATATTTTACTGAAGAAATACTACCTAACTTCACACATCTGGGGTATACAATTCTTGGATATTAAAGGTGTAAAAAAATTAGGTAGGGCTAAAGGTAAATATAGTTAAGGTATCCTTTATTACTTATAATTATGATTGATTTAATTATAATTGATTTTTATTTTCTAATATAATCTTATTTTGTCAGAATCATAATTATCGTGTGTTTATAGACGAATTGCTGGTATCCCTATGGGTATTATGTGTGCACCTCTTGTCGCGGACTTGTTTTTTTATTCACTCGTTTTTTTGCACTCAGGCAGATGTCATCGAAGCCTTTAATGACACATCTTCGGTATGTGGATGGTATATTAAACATTGACTACCCGTCCTTGTCTACTATGGTAAACAATATATACTCTAAAGGACTTTAATTTTATTAAGCTTCAAAATTCTGATGCTGAGGCATATATTCTCGATTTGCATCTCTCAGCTGAAAACAGAGAATAAAAAGAAAAATGTCTGACAAGAGAGATGATTTTAATTTCGATATCGTTAATTATCAAAACTTAGACAGGGATGTTCACAGAGTAACAGGGGTATATGTGTCTCAACTTATTCGTTTTTCTAGAGCTTATAGTCGAGTTGAGATAGCCCTATTGTCAACCCTTTTGTGTTTGTGATGTCGTTTGCATTTATTATTAATTGTGCCTTCTTGTTTGTCTGTTTGCGTGTTTGTTTCTGTGTTTTGTGGTTGACTGTCTCCTTGAATGCTACTTTCCCTGTCCGATCTTTTTATATTTATTGAGAACTAAAAAGCCATATTTTACGAAAAACCTTTACACAATTTGATTACTCGTATCGTAACGCTGATCTGTTTTTAAAATCAAAAAGGGCTTTGAGAACTCCTCTGGGACAATGACTATCGCAGCCTGACTTCTATGACGGTGATTTACAAACTTGGCAATATACTTGATTATGCACACATTCATACAATCTTATTAAACTTGTTACAAAGTTTATTAAAAGAGGTTATGTCCCACTGTATCGTTTTTTTGGCATGACTGTAGGATAAGAGTGAGGTTTGGTGCACCCTAGAAACAGGTTTAAGGACCTATTACCCATATCTTAATGATCATTGAAAAGTCATGGAAAGCTTGCGTACTGACTGTTAACATTCTATATGACCGATTAGATTAGGTATATAAATTGAGGCCCGAGTAAAGCTCTCTCTATGAAAAGCCTTGGTATATTGAACAGTATCTAGGGTATAACAGTATATACTAATTCAAAATTTACTTTTATGAAGGGAAACACTGCAAAAGCTGCACTAAATACTAAACTGTGTTGGTAATTCTTTGTTTTTAGAAGAAAAAACACACTAAAACACAACTAATGAAACACCTGCTTTATGTTTTAATATTTTGGTTTCATACACAAGCTGTATTGGGACAGCCTCATTAACTGAAACAAAATTGAATAACACCAATTTCTCATGCGCATGTATGTCTAACAGTGGTTTACAGTTACCTATACACATTCTCTCCTACCACAAATACAATAGGCTATAAATAGTTCCTTAAATTCCCACCGACATGTATTGCCAGAGACCATTCCAATAAATACTGAAAGTGGGATCCCTTGGAAGCAACAAGCACAAACTAGAGATAAACCTAGCAGATTGATATGTAGCGGTTTTATTGCGTCTTTTCATGAGAGGTAATGTAAAGTGCAACACCTCCCACGCCTCCTAGCACCAAGGAGGTAGCCCGATTGTCGACCCTTTTATGTTTGTGATGTCCTATACCTTATATCCTTTTAATTGTTGTTGTTTGCATGTGTGTTTTGGGTTGACTGCGGTCCTTGAATGCTACATTTCGTATCTACTTTTATAATTATAAGTTTCAAGTAATAATCATTTTAATTATAGAGTGATAATTAAGTTTTTTTTCATGTTTATTTTTCATAATTTATAAATTTCAACGATGTTTTTTTCCCTCATGCATTTGGAGATTAACATTTTTAACATGTCCCTTTACTCTTAAATCTTAAGATTTCTTATAAAAATGTTAATACATTATTTTTTAACTTTTTAAAATAGTTTTATTGTATAAAGTATACACTTACATATGATGCAGACTATCGGTTCACCCGTTTGTTTTGCTAGAATAAGTAGTAAAAGAGCACTTAGCTGAACTTTGACCAAAACAAATCTGTATTAAAACGTAAAAGTAATAATTGCATCCGACCGAGTCTTCTTTGTAACGCTATATTGAACATGTTAACAATTTTTAAGCTTGTAACACGAACCACGAGTATTCATATTCGGCAGAAGCATATTTACATACAACTATAAAAACGAACATATACTTTATTGTTATACAATAAATTAGAAGTTTAATTGTTTTAGGTACAAACGGCGTTTTCAGGATAATTTAAAGGTATGCATTTGAAACTTTAACACACATAAAACGTATTACTCAGAACGGAATACGTTTTGATCGTTTTAGGCATAGTCCTAGAAGTCTACCCGTGGGATTAAATATACACATGTTTTTATAGTTTACCCCCTCAGATGACACCGATCACCACAACTGGCCTTTGACCTGTACATACTGTATATTTACTGTTAAAATGAGCAACATCATCGTGACAGTTTAAAGCTAGGTTTAAGTTTGTTTTTTGCCGTCTGTTTCAATTACAACTCAATAATATTAAATAAATATACTCGGTAAACAAAAACAATAGACCAGAGATTATAACTGATGTTACAATATGGAATAGGTGTCGTAGTGTTATAATTCATACACCATTTGAAAGATTCATTTGTGTTAATTTAAAAGCCGAAAACGTTATTAAACTCGAGAGAAAAAATACAGGAAAAAAATACCGTAAATGACTTTGGGGTCAGTTTTAAATTCGTGCAAATGTTTTAATAATAAATGAGATTGCTTGAATGTTTATGTCATTTTCAGCATATGTTAGGCTATATATGACTATGACGGTCGATTGTTTATTGGTAGAAGCAGATCACGCACGTGGGTAGAACCAGTACCTTACATCTCCCACCATACGTAAGAATCGACACGGTTTCACTTTAATGTCTAGCTCCCAATGGGATTCGAACACGCAGCGGTGAGAGGCGAGAATGTTTCAATCACAGCGTCTTTACCATCCCGGCCACGGAAGCGAAGAATAATAAATTAGACACAGTACATATTGACCTTTCAAAATGTGCGTTTATCACTAGATAAAGTCACTTGTACACAACTTAAACCCGATTTTTTTTTTTTTTTAAATTGAAAAGAAATTGATAGAGAAAGAATATCGTAAAATACCATGGGTCCGTGTAAAATGTATGCATTACGTTCGACATTTGGTATATCCGCCGATATTATTCTGTTCTGCACAATTTCAGTGATGACCCCTACGATACGTGTAGTATCATATCACGGTATTTTTGTCTCGAATTTAAAAACGTTTTTGGATTGTAATCTATAAAATGTGTATTAGTTCAACGATACAAGCATTTTAAAGTCGTATGTATATATTTCGGTTTACATTTTCAATGATAACTTCTGGTCCGTTTCTTTTTTTATCGAGCATATGATAACTGGTTGAAAAAACATTTATTTTTGTATGTCATAATACTCTTTTACGAGTATGGATCATTTCAGATAGCACATTCCAAATCGATGTATAACTGGTTTGATTTGAACCAATGATCTGCCTACGATACGAATAAATCGGTACAATCATGTAATACCGAGGTTGAAATTTCCTTATATGACCACCCACATGATTCATTTTCTTGTATACCATTGACGTATTTCTGAGCAAGGCAAAATGATGTTTCTGAGAATAGTAACTGATGAATAAAGTTTCTTGCCTTTTCACACAGCCTGTGAAATATTTTCTGTACATTTGAGTATAATAGGAATGTTCAGCACCGTTTAAACGGAGTATATATTATCTGATGTTAGAAAAACATTTTGTGTATGTCCTTTTAACTGGTGAACAGACTTGACTAATAACTTGTCGATACTCTTATCTTACTGCAATTACAACATGCAATCCCGAACTCAATGTTTGTATTACATGTAACTACAATTGTTAGAGGTTGATAAGTGTTTTGTATTACATATATCGCATCATTATTTTATCAATCATATTGAATCTTTGCTTCATATTAGATGTTTTACAATATTCGTATCGCTATGGTTAGCCGTGTCCTTTGTCTAACCACTCTATGGACTTTTTAAACAGTCTTAAACTGTGATATATGATTTCATATTCCCATTTGTACCAAAAGTAGATATAAAAATCGAACGGGAAAAGCAGACCGCATTGGAACGACCAGTGGCAAAAAAGGCCGCTAGGAGTTTAAACCAGGTACTAGGGTTCACCAAACCTCACTCTTACCCTATTATCTTGCTTTTATCAGTTATGGGTAATCATCTTATTAACACAGCGGTCTTTTCTGCCACTGACCATTCCAATGCGGTACTCGTGTTGTCATCCCGTTATATATTTATGGTGTCGCATATTTTCTTTATATTTATAGTTGTAATTGTTGTTTGAGTTGAATAGGTGTTGTGGTTGACTACGTTCTGTGATTGCTGCGTTTCCCGTTCGACTGTTATGTCTACTTGAATATGACTAGTCGCCATATGGGAGGAATGCACATATTTGGTTCTCAACATCTCCCAAGCACCTAACATCAGGCGTGTAATAACCATTTCTACTTGCAGATGAACTTAATGGTACAAGGTTAAACGTTTGCAAAGGACCTTAAAGTATAATATGTTGTTTATGATAAACAACTACATAATGGTGGCTGCGAACCATCTTTTATTTGCAATCAATGCAACAATAGCAATCTTTTATTTAAACACTTTTTTATTCACACTATTACAACTAAAGACAGATACGATAATTATAATATTATTATATATATATGACTAACAAGTCATACTGTGAAATACTTCATTAAACAAAGATGAACAATAACAAACAATACTCCTGTCAATATAAAAGCATATATCGTCTGAGATGATTATTATTAAAAGGGCATGCTTTACTTTTATCCAGACAATATTAAAACATTAATCAAAACCTAAATCATGTTGTGACTTGACAGGATCCAAAAAGTAACATAATTTGGAAACTTTTCTTAATAAAGACGATTTTTTATTAACATGCACACGCTTATCATTTTATAGGTACAGTTTCCTTTATGGTACATAATATTATCGAGACTATAGTAAACAAACATGGAATAATATGAATACTACTTTCAATGGGAAATCTACTGTATTGCCAGCCATCATTATATACAGGAGCTTGTCTGCAGGCATGAATGGATCTAAAATGGATCGTTCAAGGAATGTTTGTAAAATGTCCCAAAACGGGAGGGACAATCGATTAAACATAAAGTACAAACTACTCTACTTGTCTTCAAAACTGACATATAATGATAGTTCTATAAATAATCGAAACAAGTGTCTAAACGCAGAAGGGCCATTTTAATAGAACATAGAAACAACACTCTTTGTCTCTTATCTTGATGAAAAAATGGATCGTTCTTATCTAAACGCAGAAGGGCCATTTCAATAAAACATAGAAACAACACCCTTTGTCTCTTATCTTGATGAAATAATGGATCGTTTTTATCTAAACGCAGAAAAGACATTTTAACAAGACATACAAACACCACTCTTTGTATCCAATCTTGATTAGATAATGGACCGTTCTTGGAAATTGTCTTAACGCAGAAGGGATTTTTATTTTACAGCAAATACACACGACACTACTAATTTCCAAACTGAATCGTTCTAGAAGTATTTGGCGATTGTCTAAGGGACACTTCTACAGAACAAACAAACGACACATTTACAATTGTCTAAGGGACACTTCTGCAGAACATGCAAATGACACATTTACAGCGAATTTTATGTTTACTTGTGTGGGTTCTTACGTTTTTATTGTTACAATTATCTTGAGTTGTAATGACATACATTCATTCCCATTTTGATGTCACATGGCTAGATAACTGTGCAGCCAGACCGGGGCTCGGTCCCGAGACCTTCGGACTACCGTTACGACGCTCTACTGATCGAGCTAACCGGCCGGCCAATGCTACATCAATCTACCTGTTTGAAATCTACGAACCGTGACATAGATTATCTTTTGATTTTACCCATAGTCTTGATATTATTTACATACAGACCTAAATAAATTTAGCACATAAAATGCATGTCAATTACATCGACAAATTAAGAGTCGTATATGTTCGGGGTCAATGATAAAGCAACATAAATATGACAATGATTAATTCTACAAAGTCATTTGTAAACAAAGTCGGAAGATAAAGCAAATATGTTGGAATATACTTTTATAGGTTACTTTTACAGGTTATCGTTTTAGTTCGAAAATAAAAATCTTTGCGAACAAATTTTAGGGTTTTTGAAACAATAACACGATTGGCAGTTCTTGTCAATGCCAAACAGTAAATTTAAACCTAGCATTTCTAAAACCTTCAAACAATTATATCAATGTTTATATGTTTAATCTATGTCTCTAAAATGTCGTGCTTAACTTATTTTGTTCAATATACGCTATGGTTATATTTGTATTTTTAATCAAAACAGTAAAATCTCCATCATGAAGTTTCAATGACGTATTTAATGATAAATATAACTGAATATCGATTGATGCCTGTTCATGCATCATAACTTTTGTATCTACTTTCTGATTTTGCTTAATACATAATTTACAAATTAATCATTACTTTGGTGATTCCCCTATTTGCCGGTGGTCGATTATTACTGGGGTATTTTGTAAAAATTCCATTCGCATGATGCAATGTATGCAATGTTGTTCATAAGGTCATTTGTATGCAAATGTGTTGACCTAGATTGCCGCTATGTGTCAACATAGGAAAAATCTAATCATGAAAAACCTCCTAATCTTTTCTCATTTTTTTCTTCTCTTTTTCAGAAAAAAAAATCATGCCTGTCTCAAACTGATCAAATTTGCTTTTTTGGTGTCGTCTGATAGTTTTAAGCTTGGCCATCTTACTTCATAATAAATCAAGAAACATGTTCCCAAATAAGACCAACATCCGGTGCTAACATAAAAATCACCATCTTTGTTTTTTGTACCAGAGTTGATGTGACCTATTTGCGGTAATAATTTTACAATGAAAATACTTTATAATTTAAAATTTGTTTTGGATATTGAAAGATAATAGATTATGTTATCATCCTATCGTACATACTTTTACAATGTTATTATATTTTCGCTTTCACCTAGATGAATTTTATGACAAGCACATCGGCATATAGAGGATCGAGCAGACGTATTGATTCTTCGTGCAGTCTATATAACTAGTCTATACAACACGTGATTTCCTAGCTTCAATATTTTCTCATTTGTTCCGTTTCCATTTTCTCAAACTGTTGTGTTCGAGATTTTCTGTCCTCGCCGGACAGCTCTAATCCTCTTCTTCAGGTTCTTTTTAGTGTTACTTTTAAGGTTCTGTTTCGATACACGCTTCATCTTGCGTGCCATATATTTCTTTCTGATTGTGTGAGTCCAAAAGTGCATTAACCTGGGTAGATCACATATGACAATAACGGTGACGAGGGCCGTGAGAACAAATATTCCAAACTGTCCAATAGTCTTAGCAGATCGACGACCCTCCCAAATACTTCTACGCTGGCGTCGTGCTCGCCCCGTGTTCTTGGCATCTATCGTCATTTCTTCAATCATTTTGACAAATACAGGGTTATTCAGAATGTCGCTTATATTGGCAGCTCTACTACAAATCTTTTTCTCGCTTTAGAGCAGTTACCGAGCTATCTGCTGTATTCACCATTAGCAAAACACACAGTGGTCGCCGGACTACCACTGAAAATATATATACTACTTGCACATGATAAAACGTAGCAGTCTATACTAAGTTCAATATAAGGATATATACTGAACAAAAAAGAAACTTCCGCATTTTAAGCTAGTCTGAAATAATTATTTAATACTTTGCATTTGAATACTCTGAATATCCATACAAAATTTAAATGAGCCGTCTAGAGATTTAGCTCGAGGACCGGTCTTAAATAGTTGATATAAATCATATACTTTGTATGTTACACGTGATTTAATTATGTATTTTGTAATTGTTGTATATATATTATGATGATGTACATAACGTACAAGTCAATAAAAGTATGTTCTGTTCTGTTCTGTTCTTAAATAGTTGAATACTTTTCAATTTGAATATGCGAACACAATTATAATAAGCTTGAGAGCATACAAAATTATGATAAACCCGTGAGATTTAGCTCGAGAGCTGGTCTTAAATAATGAAATACTTTTCAATCTGAATACTTGTACACAGTTATAAGCCCAGAGTGTAGTTCAAAATTGCGTACTTAATTTAATTCTGAATATTCGTACAACATTATAAGCCAGAGAGCTTTAGCTTTAGGGCTGGTATTAAATAATTGAATACCTTCCATTTAAAAAACCTGAATATCCATACAAAATATTATAAACCCGAGAGATTTAGCTCAAGGCTGTCTTAAATGATTGAATACTTTTCAATTTGAATTTATCCATATACCATTAATGATTAAATTAAGCCCGAGAGCTTTAGCTCGAGGGCTGGTCTAAATTGAATAACGATATCTTAACGGTATGCTCTCCCTGCACATGTGACATCCCCTCCGAAGGCTTAATAATAATTTAAATACAAGCCTGAGAGCTTTAGCCCGATGGCTTGTCTTTAAACATTGAAATTGTGAATACTCTGAATATCGGTATAATCCGTACAACCACTGATAGGACCAGTTTATAAACAACAACTATTTTTGTCACATAATGCGTACAAGTCACATATTGCGTATTGAGTTTTGACGCATTATATGAATAATCACATTCGCCTCCTGTTTAAAAAAGAATTAGGAAGTAGTAACGGCTTATGAAACTAGAAAAGGTTATATATATTCTCCATGGTACAATATTGTACACATTTACAGTGTTTACAACTTATTTTTTTAATTATGAAGTCTTCATAGTGATGTAATGCACAACCATAACATGCTCTTATCAAAACTGGTCTTTTAAAAATCACAGATCAGATTTTGATAATAAAAAAGATACACATGGTATAGTCGGCGTCGTATTCTGTTTTTGCCATACTGAAAAATAAATCGCATACTGTAGTAGACTAATTTAAAGAACTATCACCCCAAAACTATAAAAATGACCCTACCTCTAGCTTCAACTTCTAAGGCTCTATATTCAGACTATACTGGTAGCCTATTTGAAGAATCCGGGAATATTTTTTGCTGTGTAATCCATATGTGAACAAAACGAAACTTCAGTTGAGTGGAACAAACATACAAATTCATCGTTGTTTGTGACTTGTGTCCTAAACACGCTTAACTTAACAGTATTTTGCTTCGAGTGCAAATTTAATGGCGGATACTGAGGTATTCTAAACATCGGCTCCCGCGACCGGAACTACATGTAGGCACATAAAAAACTAACAACCTAGTTAGGGTTTTGATATTTAGTCATGTAATAAATAGGTAAATATATGGCTAAGCAGTGCATTTGAGTGATAATAGCCCCGGGAGGATGATAATGGCCCTCGGGCTAAAACCCTCGGGCCATTATCATCCTCCCGGGGCTATTATCACTCTAAGGCACCGCTTAGCCATATATTAACTTCTAAATACAGTATACTTGTTTGCGATGTGAAGGAGTTGTATGCATGAGTGCAAATAAATAAGTGAACAACTTAATTTTAAGGGTGTGGGCGTGGTGTGAGGCAGGACAATATTTATTGTAATCAAATAGTGAATTTATTAACTTGAAGAGCTCTGGAATATGTTTTGTTGATGAATGTAACGGAATGCGATATGATATTAACAAGATAATTGGTTACATTTCTTGATGTTTTTGAAAGCATTTCCAATTTTAGTGGTAGAGGAAAACATAGTAGACGGAGGTATTAGTAGACGCAGAAAAATGATATCAGATCTTGCCTTTATTTTGCTTTGCTCGACTGAAAACTCGAGAATGTGTTAGCGAGAAATAATATATAAATATACAAACGACTTATATGTATTACAAACAAAACATAATGAAGGTATTAAAGTGTTCATAAGGCAGAATAAGGTATTTTTCAATAAATCAAGCCATTTTAGATAACACTGTTTTGATACGAGAAACTCGTTTTTTTATGCATGAAGTTTATCATGTTTTGCTTCAGTTTATTGTGCAAATATATTCACTAGTAATAGAAAGTTGTACTGCTCACAAATAACATCAGATGGCAAGTGATGACTGTTAATAAAGGAACCCACGGCAATTTCAATCAAAATAATTTTGGAAGCAAGAATATTTATGTGCTGCTGTTGTGAACATTTATCACAATGCAGGTTCTATAAGCACTTTATTAAATTTCAAAGTAAAGTGAAATATATGTAGCCACAATGTACATTATTAAAATGTGTCGGTTCATTCATTCTTAAGTTACAAACATATTATGACATATTACAGACAACTATACAACAGGAAAAAGCATGTATTATTATGCAAATTTCTTTCTTTCTTTTTATTATTCGAAAAAGGACATACTATTTCTATAGCAACACTATTTTCAGGTATTATATAGGCTGGTTAGAAAAAACAACATAATACACTTTTATAGACGTTTTGTGAACGTTTGATTTGTTAAAGCGTGAAAATATGTGAAACAGACCTCACGATTTCTATGTGTCCCTTTAAGGTTGATCCCACTTACTCACATGATTAATAAGGAAATAACGTTTTCCTTTGTAGATAAATCCAGTTGAAGTGTGATAAATTGATATATTTATAACATATGTGATTTCATTTATTGCATTAGGCCTATATTATAATAATTTTATTAATTATTATTATAATTTGTATATTATTATATTGGATTAAGTTCTCTATATCATATACGCTATATATGTGTTGATAAACCATTAGCCTTTATTTTATTGGCGACCTGTTTTATTGGCAGAATTTCAATTAGACGAACGAACACAAACTTTTATTGATCGAATATGAATACTGGCAAGTCGCATGTGTTATTTACACTTATATAGTCATACTCTTCCTCTAATTTATCGTGTTGTAACTTTTTTTAACGCACATGCAATGTATTACCTGGTAAAGAAATTAACCCGCCAATAACGGTAAAATTACACTGCAGAACCGTGTATCAAAACTATGTCCATGTATTCAGGTAATATAATAATGTATATTTGCCGATTAAAAGTAAAGGTTTATTCACGGGTTCTAAAGATACCCGTGATTAAATATGCGTAAAAAGAATTATGAGTTGGTAAGTTTTAATTCGACGTTCCAGTTTCGGGGTTTGACTAGTTAACGGGGTTTGACTAGTTAAACCCGTTTATATTGTGTTTATAGAGTTTGGATTCTCAAAATGTGTAGTTATATATAAACCTCATTGTCAGTAGGTTTAGAAACGTTGTACATATGATGCATGGCTGTTGTTGGCGGGTTAGCTACTTTAAGGTGTGCACTTTGAATTATTTATACAATAATAAAATATCATATTTATTTTAGACTTTAGGCAAATATTATTTTAAAATTGGGGAAATGGAGATTATAATTAATAACATATATATTTTACACTATGCTTACGCTATAAAAAACGATTATTTATACTGGACAATTAGTACTATGTCATAATAATTGTTTTCTTTTTAAACTTTGTTTGATAACTTATAAAGAGATCGCTCACATGCAGAATGTAGGAACCCACGATTGGTTAGGGCGTCTGCTATTTGACTGACTTGAATTTTTAGGGGTCTAGCCCCATATAAGGCAGCATTTTTAAAACCATAGTTTGTAAAACATATTATACGAAACTACTACGGAATAAATTTGATTGGTTTCTACCATTCGGCATGTTACTAATATGTACATTATAATTTTTTAATATTTAATCTATGTAACTGTGTTCTTGTATAAGAATCGAAATTGCTGTGAATCGAAAAGTAAATATGAGATGTTAAATAACATTTGAAACCTACACAATGCCGAGAAATCACGACGGCGACTTGGTGTACAAACAGAAAAAGAAATGTAAGTCGGATGACATTAAGTTATGCAGCATAATAGTAAAGTCAACTCCGTAAGAAATATATAAGAAGAATTAACGAAATGGTGTTAACAAATCTAACAAGGTTATATTGGGACAGCAACCTCAGAGAGAGTTGGGATGAAATACGAATGAAGTTTCCCATCGGACAAGCCTCGTTCAGGGTGCGAACCCACGAGAAACAGAGGTCTGTTTCTCTTAATCCCGAGGCTTTAACCACTGAGCTACTGAGCCCGTTAGACGAATAATAGCAATATCTTTGGTGATGACTCACGGAGAGGTTTACCAAATCATGCTTAATTGCGTAATTTCCAAGCTTCATCGAAACGAAATATAAGAATTTCAGAATTATGGCGATCCATGATTATAACACTGCTCAGGTTTCATGTTTGCTTTCTCATAATCCATATCGTTAGCATTTCAGAACATCAAACTTCAATCGCGCATACAAACATTGCGTAGATTTTCGAGATAAATCCAAGTCCAGAAACACCGAGAAATGTATATGATATATTCCCATGAAATAAAAGTCATTGAGGCTGCCATATTTGTTTAAATAAATACTCGTAGTCAAATGTACCTGTTAAGGAAGCCCTTGTGGCTTAATGCATAGCACGCTCGACTCTGAATCCGGAGATAACGGTTTGAGTCTCACTGGCGCCGCTGGGTTATTTTGTAGCCTCGGTCACCCGGCCCGCTTCTGATTTCTTCGTAATGATATCCATTCTCGGATCCAGAACCAGGACCTGTGGAAAATATGACGTTTGAAATCGCCCCAAACTTTGGGGCCATATTTTGAGAGATTTTGAGAGATTCTACGAGACTTTCAAAAGACATATTTTCAAGTTAATTTAATATTAATTTATTATTTTTAACTTACGAGAAGCAGCAAGTAACGTTAAAACGGTTAACTGGTGCATCAACAATTGATGGTGTACGTTTATTTACAATATGACGTCACGTAAACGTCGACTTAATGCGGGTGAAAAAAACGCGCGAATAAATTGTGCTAATCGCCAGTGGGCGCTTTAATTGGTCTAATCTGCCCTGACCGATATCTGCAAGTATGACATATGCATGATACGGTCTTGACAGGCCGAGACTAGGTTATTTCGGTGTGCCCATAGGTAAGACACTTCGTCTAGCCTCGTTCTTCGGATAGAGATGTAAATCGGGCGGTCTCGTGTATCACAGTCTATCTTTTGAACACACTGAACACGTTAACGAATCACTTGGAAAGTATGGGATAAGAAGTCATCCTATGAATCGTTACCCGTTTCCCAATAACCTAAACAATTGTTTTGTTGATGAGCAGTTAAAAACAATGTAATTGAATGGGTGTTAAAATAACAGAATATGGTATTATACAAATATTGCATCCCTGTGAGGGTGACAGTGGATATTTTCAACCTGAAGAAAATAATGTCGACCGAGGAGAATTAGGCCTTGAGCCAGGACCCAAAATTTTCGATATTGCTACCAACTCAGGTAGCAAATTCTACCATTATTTTATAGAAAGAACAATGTTTGTAGATGACAATTTCCATGATAGCAGTCTGGAACGGGTAGCTGATACTATATTAATTTGAACAACTATAGGTGTATCATTGTAGCCTGGCATCAACAATTGGATGTTTATTTTTGCACATTTATATTTTTTGATAATTGTTAAAATACGTTTACATATGCAATTAAGTTTATAATTCATATTAGTTTAATACAGAATAAATAAGCTTAGTCAGCATTGTATTCTGCTTAAAATCACTATTGTGATTAAAATTGGAAGTCAAATTACCCCACCCACTATTGACACATTTTAATGCATTAAGATCAGTAAATATTTATATGCATAAAATTGAAAGAATCACAAATTCACAACTTTTCTACGACGATTTAATTATTATATTAGGAATTAGGAATTGTTTTAATAGATTATTAATGAAAGCATGTACTATGCAACTTTCATGCCTTTGCTTGCATATATAAGTGCAGCAAGCCTGAAAAGAGGATACACGCATCGAACGGGAAGTGCAAGTCTTCCTCATAATAATTGCAACATCCCTATTATTTTAATTTTCTGATATATATATTGCACAAAAGACTCAAATAGACCAATGGATCTAGATAATAGAAATGTGAGTGTGTTCGCTTCTTATAAGTGCATTTTTAGGTGTATGCGTTATTCAATACGTATTATGATTAGGATGTGTTGAATATGTATTACACATATAATAAAGACACGAAGCAATAGTTAACACATGCAAACACAAAATCCAATTAGATGTCTATTTTAATGCTTTTTAATTGCAATTTATGTCTATTTTAACGATGTTTAACACAGTTTGAATTACCCCACCCACATAAATCACAATAAAGAAGTAAGCATATGAAATTGAAAACTATTATATGCATTTGCACGAAAACATCGAAGAAGAAGGGTAATACATAGACTACTGTATTAACTACTAACCATGGCAAGTAACTATTTGTTAGAAGTAGTACAGTTGTTACAATAGTACCTTCGTAACATATTCTGTGCATTTTACTATAGTCATAACCTATTTTTGTGCATGCAGAAATAGTGCAAACTGAATGATAATTACCTAAAAAAGATCGAAAGTTTATTGCCAATGACGGGGGTTGTTGCGACAATGACAAGGACTACAATACAGGAGTCTATGTACTGCAGGCCTGCCAAAACTTTTTAACGCAAAAAGTACTACTGCCTAAGCATCTCCGTGACGGAATGGTTAACGACGTTGCGTTGTAAACCTCCGCCTCTCACCGCTGCGGGTTCGAATCCCAGTGGGATCTCGACTTGTAAGTGAGCAAGTGTCGATTCTTACGGATAGCGGGAGGTGTACAGTACTGGTTCTACCCAGGAAAAGTGGGTGGTCTGTCTCCACCACAAAAAAAACGACCGTAATTTATAACCTTACAGTGTTGAAAATGACGTAAAGCACTATACACAACAAACTATGTACTGCCTTAAACTATCCTTCATTGATCTCAATATCAGTATTTACTTAATTTTTGTTGAATTGGATGTTGTTCAACGGCTTATCAAACATTATATGTTATTAAGATCCGGCCCCAGTGAGATGGGGACTATAGGTAGGAATCCAGGAACCTGCCATAATATTAATAAAAAATATATTACTATAGTTCTTTCAATATAGACTCCAATACACAGGACCGCCCAGTTTACGTCCCCATCAGACGTACGAGGCTACCTCTGTCTTCACGGTGGAAAGTGTCTAGCCAAATAACACACTGACGAAACTCAGTGCCGCCGCAGAGGCTTGAACCCGGGTTCTCCGGATATCAAGTCCACCATACTGCCCACTGGGCCACAGGTTGTATGCGCTCTAGGAGGCTGACTGCGTTGAAATGCATACCTCTAAAATGCTAAAACCTGATGATATCAATGATACGGTTATATCCAACAAGCTGGGGTTCACAACAGTCATTCTTTTCTAGCAAATGTGTGTATGTATGTGTTGTTGAAAGGAGTATACTCCCTCCACCAGTGTACCAAAAGAAGAATTTCTCATTTGCACGGTATTCTGTATGAACTGTCACGCGTTGCAACATGACTATTAGCCTTATATATGCCCATCCCATTGCTACGTTTGGTAATATCAATTAATGGCCAAGTATTTGGGATAATAAAAGACAATTAATAATACTCATATCACGTTTAAATAATTATATTACCTAACATTAAATTATATAATAAGCATAAAATATAGCATTGACGTTTTTTAAAACAACAGCAGAAAAAAACGCTTACACCTAAGGATCGGTACAAAAAATACGCTTACTAATAAGGATCGGTACCCAGGACATCGAGATAGTACAAAGTTGAATATTTGAATACTCATAGAACTATTTCTGACATACCGGTATTACTACAATAATATGGCTTTCTTGGTAGTACTTTGTGCAAATTAAGGGTGTACATTTGTAAAACAAACAATTCAAAATGAACTTTTTTGATCGTATCTTACAGATTTGTTTACTCTTTGGCTGAAAACTTATGGATATATTGTGAGATGTTTCTAATTAAGTATGCTTATATATATATATCTTTACATTTTAAGAGTATCGTTTATTATTTTTCTAGCTGTTGACTTTATTGTTAAAGATTTCCTTTTTGATGGGATATACATTTGTTTCAACTGTCTTGTCAAGAAGAGTTAATAACGAGGTTGTGTACACATAACATCAATTTAAGTTAACCAATAAGCCGTATTGCCTACTGACCATTCCAAGATTCACCACTCTTCATGTTTGTATTTTGTCCCAGTCATTGTCTATTTAATTTGATCTTTTTGTTTAAGTTTGTTGTACAGTGTTAACCTAAGTTGCAAATGCGCTAGAGTACTGTGGTTTATATAGGACTATTTTTCTCATTTTAGGTATATATAGATGCTGACAATGCTGCTGACAAAACTACAGTAGTCAACTTATTTTATCCAACGCTTCATGTGAATACCCAATAGGTCCATACATTGTTTTGCCATGACAATGCAGCAGTCTCCTTTGTGATTTTATTGGGTGGATTCATAAAACATGTCACTTGTAAACATTGTTTTTTTAATTAATTTAGGTCTTTATAATGAAATACCTCATCAAAAGTCCCATTTTTGATAAATATTGCTTTTCTTAAACCTAACTTAGAAGAGATTTTATGGAAAAAAAAGTGTACAACTGCAAGTAATAAACAAGAGGCCAAAGGGCCTTGTCTCGGCCTCGCCTCAAAGTGCTCACATGTTCATGAAACAACTACAACAACAATTTCCTAATATAACGCTATGTAAAACTGTGACTGGGGTAAAATTTTACCCCAGTATCACCATTTGAACGAACTAGTTAAAGGACCATAAGCTTATACTAAATGCAGAATATTAGACACTTAGCTCATGAAGATTCGGAGATTTGTAAAGGCCTTATTTTAATGGCTTTATTCACAGGGCACCTGACGAAACTTGTGTCAATGGTCACCATTTGAACAAACTTCGTAGATAACCATAAGCTTATGCTTCATGTAAAATATTAAAAGTCTAGCTCTGGTAGTTTCAGAGAAAATTGTTTTTAAAGATGTTTTATATACAGCTCGATGTACATACGTGACCCCTGGGTTTTGGCCAAGGTCACCTTTTATAGCAAATTTGGTAGAGGACTATAAGGGTATACTACATGCAGAATATTAGACATTTAGCTGTTGTAGTGCCAGAAAAAGTTTGTTTTTAAAGGTTTGTCCAACATAACGCTATGTAAATATGTGGCCCCTGGGGCGGGATTAAATATTATCCCATGGTCTCTATTTTAATTGTTTCTTGTAGCGGGCCATAATCTTATGCCACATGCAAAATATTAGACATCTAGGACTTAAGGTTTCAGAGAAAACTATTTTTTAAAGAAACCTGATTTTTGTTTAAAAGTGGGAGATAACTCTTATAACAGGAAACAGCTACCCGGTTGGCACTGCTATCATGGATTCTTTCTTTCTCTACAATGTACTTCATAACATGGTACCAGTAAGAATTTGCCACCTGAGATGGTAGCGAAAATGTGTCTGGCTCACGGTCTAAAAACAAAAACAGTATTCATATCTTTAGAAAATGCCCATTAATGCAACAGTTTTGAAATATAAATAACATAATAGATCTACATAAAGTAAAGTGTTTACCGATTCATTTGCGCATAAAGTATTGGTCAAGGGAAAACCAATATATATTTATAAACTTGCTGTGACGTCGGATTTTATCATTAGAAATACATTGATTCTGAAACGATGCGATTGGGAGGATAACATTAAAAAAATGCTGCCCCTACCCCAGTGACGAAATTCCAGGGTGTGACATTACAACAGCGTACGAGAGCGAAATATTAAACAACAGTCTATGAGAATTTAACATGGGGGTTTGACATGAGGTATAGTAACAATTAATGCTGACCCATTTTATTGAATTGTACTTATCAATTGTTAACCAATTCTTGCATCATTTGCTTTTGTATTGTCTGCACTTCGTGCCTGAATTTACTTCTAGAAAGCAGTGTACCATGTTATATTTTGAAAACCACAGCCGTCATTATTGACAAAAAATGGATTATGAAACTATCACACCCTGTTTGTTATAGCTCTACCGAACAGAGATCAGTCTTTCAGAAGCTGTTTTATTGTGGCGACTGCTCTTCTAAAGGTACCCGATTAAATGTTCATGAAATTTCAGAGGAATATTGCTCCTGATGTCTAGTTGGACCTAAGTAAAATTCAGCTTGAATTAAAATTCAGAATGGCAGACGCAGCTAAAATATATTTAAAAAAACAAACGGTTTTATAGCGACTACTTAGCCTAAACCATAAGTGGTAGTGATTTAGAATAACTGGCATGACATTTTAAACAATAATTATAATAATAATATGATAGAAAAACATAAATAGGCAACTCTCAAAACGACGAATATGTCCACCTTGAGTTTGTTCTGACTTTATAGCACACCTGAATTGTAGGTTGCGCGCCTGTATATTGTCGTTCATTTTTTGGAGATAAATTTTCTTCAAATTACCATATTTGGAAATTCGCAGATGTACGTCAGTTATCTATATCTATTGTTGGGAAATAGAATTTTAAAAATGTGCATTCTACATGTATTAAGGATTCCTCAAACATGCGTAGATTATCTGTGAATAGTCTCTTTGGTCCATTGGCTAGCACATGCCATTCCCCGATGTTTTAAAAAAAGGTTTAAATATAAAAACAATTGTGTACAATTTTGAATACCTGCCACAATTCCGGCAATTTTGATCGCACGCCTGCATTAACGGAAATCCTCCGCCTTAAACTCTCGGTAATGCTAAAGCAATACTGGCTGCGCGATTCCCGGGCGTTATACACTGAATTACAATGGCAATAGAACAAGTTTAAATTAGAAAATACAAGTTTAAATTAGGTTATTGTTTACCGGTATATGTCTTCGTTATTTTTATTTTATATATTAATTAAACAATGTGCCCGCATGGCTGATCTGGCTGTCAGAAGCCTTTCATTTTCGTGTCATTGATTGCCTTTTGTGAAGTTGGTTGACTGTGGTCCTTGAATGCTGCATTTCCTGTTCGACTTTTATATCTACTTCTTTCTATTATTATGACGTGATGCATGCTTATACTATAACATGTATAACATTCTAAATAGCATGAAGAAGAGTTTCTAAATATCACACACATGCAGGAGTTATTTTTCGCTAACTACCAAAGACACAACTTCTAGGATAATTACGACATTGCCACTTAGCATCCACCCACTTTCCAAAAGGAAATAGTCGATATAAGCTGACATTCGTTACTAGATATCGCGACACATCAAGTCTGGAGGCACATTCATCGTAGTCATACAGGCATATGTTTAAAGCCACATAATCAAACGAAGCAAGTATTATATTAATGTTCGGGTTATAGATGTGAGACCGCCTGAATAAAATTGGCCTGTTATAACAATACAGATTACATGTTTGAATTGTCTTTTGATTTTATACTCTATGCTGGTAGAATACTTGCATATCATGATTGGACAAATAATGGTCACTTTGTCGTTGATCGTCTTGTTTCAAGTTCGTTCGTCGGTGTCGCCGGTTGTCATCCATGTATCGATTAGTTCTGACGTTAAATTGAGTTTATGATTGCTAAACTCAAAATGTATTGTGCTATTTACCGTTTACAGCCATCTTTCTATAATAATAATAATAACAATAATAACCATCCATTTAAACAGGCATGCAAGCAGATCTTATGGATGCCTACAAGTCATGCCTGCTGAAATCACCTGCTTCCCCACTCGTCGCAGATGATGAAGTCGATGTTGACGATATTTATGTAACACCATGTATGCGAAGAATCCATCACGATAGAGTTCCAACAGGAGGCCGTATAGCGGAAGCTAAACCAGTGACGTACAGCGACATCTTTGAGAAAGATTTGAAAATATGGAAGATTCGGACAAAAGAAACCAAGATCGTAGACGAAAGAACATATATATAATTGTCGCTGCCGGAATGGGCAAAACCACATTATGCCGGGCGATGGTCTCCACAAAACAACGGATCAATCAGTCATTATCTCCCAATGAACAGGTTATGTTAAGATACGAGTTCGTGTTTTACATTTAGTTGAAACACGCTCTAGCATATGTCAACCGAAGCCATACTACCAGGACACTTTGTCGAAAGTAATTCAGGATGAATCCGAGCGATGCATTATCATCTTAGATGGACTAGATGAATGGACTCCACCAGAGGGAAGCGAACAAATGACGCGTTTTGTAACGGAAGGACTTCCGAGCAGACGAATAATGAGTAGTTCCACCTTTCTTTCGACAACACGATCTTGGAAACTTGAATTCCTTCGTGTCAGGTCAAGTGAGATAGATTACCACGTAGAACTGACCGGAATAAAACTCAAATCTTCGTTGATGTTTACAAAACTGACGGTTGCTGCAGTAAAGAAAAAGCGCGGGAGTATTATCTCTGAAGAATCGTTTGACTTCAAGCAAGTAGAAAACAGATTATCGCAGTTTGGCACAATGCCTGCTATCCTAAAACAGCTAGTCTGTCTGTGGCACGATGGAAAACCTTTAGGAAAATCAGAGTGCGACCTGTACAGTGTACAATCAACGTAATGTTGGAACTCGCGGAGTTGAAAGGGGAACGTCTGGACAATCATCAGGAATTAATTAAAAAGAAAAAACCCATCAACATCGTCAATACAACTCCCAAGATGTTTTGACGAAAAAAAAATGTAACGAGTACAGATCGCTGTTATACTCACTTAGACGAATGGCATTTGAATTAAAATAGGACAACAACAGCGTGTATCTTTGACCATTCCGCAAAAGAACTATTTGGAATGCCCAAATCGGAGATGCACATTTTCCTCAAAGTTGGACTTCTGTCATCCTGCAAGATTATAAAAGATTGCACAACAAGAAGTGCAAAATTGTCGTTCTTACACACAACATTTCAAAGATTCCTAGCAGCTCTGTACGAGGGGTGTTCGAAAAGTATCAGGAAAGGTGTCATAACTTTTTTAATTATATGGTTTTGAAGACAAAATTTTAGCCAGCGATACCTTGATAAGTACTGTATCGAATGTGAAATAGAGAAATAAAGTGATAGCTAAACTGCACGATACACAGTAACTATGGTAACGTCGGGTTGCATTGAGCGGAGCAAATTTGACAAATCTTGAAAAAACGTCTGACATTTACGTGTCTTTAAAGAGCTCATACAGGTATATTCCCAACGTCAAACACTGCCAAAATATACATGCCGCTTCCGCGACATTTCGCCAAGGCGTACGTGACGTTATTGGCTAAAATATGACGTCATTTACGTAAACAACGAATGTAGACTAACTATTGTAGACATTTTCATATTTAAAGATATGAACGAGTCCCATGCATCTCACGTTGAACATTTGATTCGCACAAACATTCATCATTTGAACTCTCTATGCATAGACGCACCTTTATCGCCCATATTAGGGAACTTGTTTTATGTGCTGGGCCACTACAAAAACTAGTTATCGTACCTGGATCTGGCGTTAGTATGAAAACCGCGTACGCCTGGTCTGTAATTCGAAACAAACGTTATGTTGTTTAGACTTGCTGGTTGCAGCTGAACCTTCGCGGGATTACATCGTTGCACTTTTATACAACTTGTCCCACTTGAGAGGTCTCAGGTTGAAGAATATCAAACTGACACATATTCTGATCGAGGAACTAGTTTCGTTTTTGGCACACTCATCACAACTGCTAGACATTGACCTCAACAATTTATGGTGCACCGATTGCGACTTTCATTGTACATATCAGCTAGATTTGTCTCAACACACACGGCTTGAAACGCTTGTTTTACGTTAGTCCAGTTGAACACCACAGAAATACAACAGTGCGACGTTGGTTATCTGTGGAGACAAAATGCAAGGACCTCGCTTATGGCAAAGGGCTCCAAAGTTACGGTTCTTTGCATATGACGATTATAAAGCAAATGATATACTTGCTTTGAATTTGCCAGAATTATCGTTTTTAAACCTTTCCGACGTAAACTTCGGCATGAAAGAATTTATATTATTGCCTGCATTAAAGAATATCAAATATATACAAATGAGCGATGTGACGATGACTTGTATATCGTTTACTAATATGGTGAACATTCTGTCAAGAATGGAAAACCCCGTGAGAGTTGTGTTGTGTTGGGTGGTTTTAAGTCCGGAAGAAGGCACTACGAGAGCACTAGACTGGATACGGGCGTCTCCAGAGTTTTCTGTCACGCGGTACTTAGACAGTAGTAACGGGATGGTCTGTCTTGACTTTCACACGATTAAGACACTTTGAACAATGTTCGTGTTTTGTTATTGGCGTAGTTTTTTAGAACAAAATAGACACAATGAACGGTCCTCGATTTAAGTTAACGAATATATGCCTCATATTTTTATCGGAATATAATTATCCGGAACGTTCATATTCGTCTCAGCCACACATAACATGCATATTGGTGTGCCGTTAAACCAAATTCAATTCCAAATTCAGGTCTATATGTACAGGCAGTGGTGAAATCGAATTTGATAAATTGATGGATGAATTGACTTGAAATTGAAGTGGGAAATATTGCCAGACTTTGCTTTCAATTATTTTTTATTGCCGTGAAGGGCTAAGTGACCTGTCACCGTTTTAAGCTTATAATGTGCCACAACAGGAATTATATAGATATGTATCTAATTATTCTCATTAATTTATGATGCAGAATTAAAAGTCAACCAAGTAAATCAGGTTTACTTAAAACTAACTCTTACCCTACTGTCATCCCAATTAAACGGTCTAAATAAGGACATCCCCGCCGGTCTCTACCATATATACCAAAATAGGCAGCATTCATAGAAACTATACGTAAACATGATCATGTATATATGAATATAATAAAGCACAGAAAGCCACACAGTACTCAATAATTTACCACCAGAAATCAGAGCAACAAGAAAATAAACCGTTAAGGGAACAAGATACGATTTAAAACAAACATTAACTAGAGTCTTTTTTTGAGAAAAACAGATGTCTCCCCCACTACACAACCAATGTTTGGTAGCGGATAGGACATTTCTGGATAACATTAGGCATTGTGGAAAGTTGTTTTTATGTAACATGAAAAAAAAATGAATAGTAAAAAGAAATATAAAAAGATCGGACAAAATGTGTCCATGGTTTGTCCATGGGACACGAATGTACCGCTGTAGCGCTGTCAGTCACATAAAATAAAACTTAAGTGTTAATTAATTTAGTCCGACTAGTAGGTCAAGGTCATTCATATTGACCTGGTTTTGTAGGAACCTAATAATGTCAATCCAACAAAAGGTTTAGGAAGAGTAGCGGCGACAACAAATTTAAAGTTAAAATGTTAAAGGGCCATAACTCCTTAAAAAATAATTAGACCGAAACACACACGGGATTTGCACAACTAGACATCTAGACATCATTCCAATGCTTCCTACCAAGCTTCGTTGAAATCCAACAAGCAGTTTAGGAGGAATAGTGGCAATAACAAATTTCAAGTTAAAATGTCAATGGCCATACCTCCGTCAAAAATCACCGAACCGAAAAACAAACATGTTATGCACAACTAGAAACCAAGCTGATGCTTCCTACCAAGTTTCGTGAAATCCAACATCGGTGACAACACATTTAAAGTTGACATTTCAAAGTGCCATAACACTGTCAAAAAGCATCGAACCGGAACATAAACGCGTTATGCACAACTAGACTTCATACCGATGCTTCCTAAAAAAATACTGAAAAGAGAATTTTTTGTAAACAACAAACACAAACAACAGATAAACGTAGCAGACTCGGTTTAAATGAGTCTTGAGAGTCTTTATCGTGTTCTTGAGAGGTTAAGTGCAACTTCGCACATGCCTCCTAGCACCGGCTTAAGCGATATTCTACTTTAAAGCCAGAAAAATGGGCTTGATGATCCCAAAAGAACAGTATGTAATAACACTACTGATTTGTAGTCGGTGCAACATTTTACGGCCGCCATACAGCACTAAACAAACGCTAGTGTGAATGCCAATAAATACTGAAAATGGGATCCCTTAGAAGCGACAAACACAATCAGAGATAAAAGTAGCAAACTTGGTTTTATTGAGTTAAAATGTCAATGGGCCATAAGTCCGTCAAAAACACAAAAGTGACGTGCATAAATAGACATCATACCCATGTTTCCTGCAAAGTTCCGTCAAAATCCAACAAGCGGTTTAGAAGGAGTAGCGGCGACAAATTTAGAGCAAACATGTCAAAGGGCCATAGCTCCGTCAATATTCATTGAACCGGAACAGAAACGTGATCTGCGCAACTAGACATTAGTGACAGACAGACAGACAGACAGACAGACAGACAGACAGACAGACAGACAGACAGACAGACAGACAGACAGACAGACAGACAGACAGACAGACAGACAGACAGACAGACAGACAGACAGACAGACAGACAGACAGACAGACAGACAGACAGACAGACAGACAGACAGACAGACAGACAGACAGACAGACAGACAGACAGACAGACAGACAGACAGACAGACAGACAGACAGACAGACAGACAGACAGACAGACAGACAGACAGACAGACAGACAGACAGACAGACAGACAGACAGACAGACAGACAGACAGACAGACAGACAGACAGACAGACAGACAGACAGACAGACAGACAGACAGACAGACAGACAGACAGACAGACAGACAGACAGACAGACAGACAGACAGACAGACAGACAGACAGACAGACAGACAGACAGACAGACAGACAGACAGACAGACAGACAGACAGACAGACAGACAGACAGACAGACAGACAGACAGACAGACAGACAGACAGACAGACAGACAGACAGACAGACAGACAGACAGACAGACAGACAGACAGACAGACAGACAGACAGACAGACAGACAGACAGACAGACAGACAGACAGACAGACAGACAGACAGACAGACAGACAGACAGACAGACAGACAGACAGACAGACAGACAGACAGACAGACAGACAGACAGACAGACAGACAGACAGACAGACAGACAGACAGACAGACAGACAGACAGACAGACAGACAGACAGACAGACAGACAGACAGACAGACAGACAGACAGACAGACAGACAGACAGACAGACAGACAGACAGACAGACAGACAGACAGACAGACAGACAGACAGACAGACAGACAGACAGACAGACAGACAGACAGACAGACAGACAGACAGACAGACAGACAGACAGACAGACAGACAGACATACAGACAGACAGACAGACATACAGACAGACAGACAGACAGACAGACAGACAGACAGACAGACAGACAGACAGACAGACAGACAGACAGACAGACAGACAGACAGACAGACAGACAGACAGACAGACAGACAGACAGACAGACAGACAGACAGACAGACAGACAGACAGACAGACAGACAGACAGACAGACAGACAGACAGACAGACAGACAGACAGACAGACAGACAGACAGACAGACAGACAGACAGACAGACAGACAGACAGACAGACAGACAGACAGACAGACAGACAGACAGACAGACAGACAGACAGACAGACAGACAGACAGACAGACAGACAGACAGACAGACAGACAGACAGACATACAAGGCAGACAGACCAGGCAGGCCGGCAGCCAGGCAGGCAGGCAGGCAGACAAACAGACACAGACGGACGGACGGACAGACAGACAGACAGACAGACAGACAGACAGACAGACAGACAGACAGACAGACAGACAGACAGACAGACAGACAGACAGACAGACAGACAGACAGACAGACAGACAGACAGACAGACAGACAGACAGACAGACAGACAGACAGACAGACAGACAGACAGACAGACAGACAGACAGACAGACAGACAGACAGACAGGCAGGCAGACAGACAGACAAGGCAGACAGACCAGGCAGGCAGGCAGCCAGGCAGGCAGGCAGGCAGACAAACAGACACAGACGGACGGACGGACAGACGGACGGACAGACGGACGGACTGGCAGGCGGGCGGGCGGGCTAAATTAGTGAGCAAATTACTTCAAAGTCAGTGCCAAGTACCTACTCTTGATCATATTCGACGCTTGATTGTAAATACAAAAATGACCCTTTGCGTAGACTGTTACACTACGCATGTCCTTTTTCAAACCAACAAGGGCAGTAATGTGTCAGACCGGTGAAAATCAGCCCATTGAACACAATACAAAATAGGCTATTTTTTGAGATCATTCACAAGTTTCACAACACTCGTTCGATTAATTACACTTTAGTTCTGTGGCTCGTAAACGGTCACATATCTGGAATAAAACACCGATTCAGCTTTTCAACATTTCGCGTCATTCATTTACACTATGCGTATTTTGAAATAAACATCTGTCAAAACCATATCTCTGCCTACCCTATGTGCTCATACTCTCCAAAGAAATAGTTCTGACAAACACAGTACTTATTATTTATGACAACAGACATACTACTTTAACATCAGGTTAGATTTAACAATGAAATAAAAACTAATCTTGGGAAAAACACATGCAAACTACAGACTTTGGATTTCTTCATGTAATTATTTCACCCTCTACGACCCGGAAGTACTTCCTGACTGGTCTAACACAGTAAGAAGCCAAATATCACTATAGGAACATGTCTCTGTAATATTGATCAAGCGTCTGCATCGATAGTCTATAAATCGAATACAGTATTTGTATTACTTTAGGAAAGCCCAGTCTGATAGAACAATAACATTTTTTAAATCCCCGAGCGTACAACAAAAGATAATTACCAAGAATGCATTGTTTAACAAATGACGTGGCCTATTATTATTCACCGTCATATGCATGCCATCTTCGAGATGGCTCACATTTCAGTACTATGCCCATTTTAAATATGGAGTTCTGCTCAACACAAGGCTACAAGGCGTTAACGTTAGCAAGTATCTTTCACTACCGTTCATGAACAGTCTCAATCAAACTGAGACTGCAATATGTTTTGTATTTATCGTGTTCGCCGATTTCTCTTCTTTCATACTTTTTTATATATCACAGTCGCGTTGCCTGTTCAGTGTGGCGGCGGTAAAACGTCACCCCGTGCTTGCAATCAAAACTGTTATTCATTGCTTTTTTAGTCTGTTGACTGTTACCTAAGATACGCAGACTTCATAACCTCTGCTCCCAGCTAAATTCCATTTTGTTTATTTCGCACATTGTTTTCTCGTTTAGAGCAAAGCGTTTTGTCAGAAACTGGGACCATATACCGCTGGCCATTGAATGGTGGGAAAACCGTTTTAACACCTCATTGAAGGTTCTATGTTCACCGTCATATGCATATCTTCGGGATTGCTCAAATGTTCGTACTATTTGCAATTTAAATATTGAGTTCTGCTCAATATGGGGCTAGAGGGTGTGAACGGCAGCAACCGTTCACTACCGCTCATGAAAAATCTCAATCAAACCGAGACTGCAATATTTCTTGTATTTATCGTGTTCGACGATTTCCAGATTTCTCCTTTCATACTTTTTAAAACGAATAAATAACGGCTGCACCCAATTAAGCAATCTGCAAAACACTCTAATCTGTGTAGAGTACGAGGGGTGATCAAACAATACGTAGACTTTTCTTTTGATCAGTGTATTCAATTTATTTAAATTTTAAATATAACATATTTAAATATATTAGGCGTATGTGTATACAATTTCATTGCACAATCTTCAGCTGTTCAAACGTTACAGACGATCAAAAACAGGCATCTCAGCAATTGCGGAGCAGTCCGTCGACGTCATGACGTCGGAGAGTGTCGTCAACGTTTACAACGTCGAAAACGTTCAAGATTTCTCGAAGTATCGCCACTCTGCCTCCACACACAGGCGGTGCCGATGAACCCATCGATCAAATACGTTACTATACCATTCGTCGTTGTACTCTTGGAGTATCATCTGAGTCGCCGATCGTAGTGCTACCAGTGATGTAAAACGGCTACCCTTCAATTGTTATTTTACCTGAAAGTTTCGTAGTATTAAATAACCTAGTTATTTTATCATATAAACTTCTTAATAGTATTAGGGTAAATTTCAATACATTATTTATCAAACATAATCAGACAGATGATTGTTGTTTCGTCTCTGGGTCAAACATCCACAACCATGTTTCATCCGTAGTAATGATACGGTCTAATGCATCACCTTCACGGCTGTATCTTCTAAGGAATATCTGTGAGTTTTCTACTCGACGCTCGATTTTATTATCCGTCAATAGGCGGGGCACCCACCGGGCGCATGCTCTTGACATATTAAGATGGTTTTTGATAATAGTCCACACTGATCCATAGTTGACCCTACTTCATCTGAAAGCTCCCTAATTGTCACGATAACGCCGGCCCGATAATTGGTGGTCGACCTCTTCCCTTGTCGTCCATCTTTAAAACGTTTGCGCCATTTGAAAAAGAGCGACCCTTTTGGATTTGTCTTCATGTTCGACTTTTTCATATTTTTCATTGTCTGCGTTGGGGTCTTACCTAGATTTACGCAAAACTTGATCACTTCGCGTGTTTCCGTAGTTTCAGCTGACGTCTTAAATACGTTGTTGTTTTTTAGTTACTGTTGTTAAACAACTGCACCGTATGCAAAAGCTGAGCGGAAATGACGTCGAAAAAAAATGTTCACCTGTTCAAATGACGTCATTTTATCAGCAGACAAATGTTGACAGCATTTTGCGCACGTGTAATGAAAAATAAAATAAAGCCTGGTATGGACTTTACGTAAAAATGGCGTGATTTAGACCGTGCTCCGCGTTTCCAAAAAATAGGTGTATTTAAAAGAGTATGACACATACGAAATATTTGTCTCGGTTTGATTGAGCCTGTTCATGAACGACCATACATTGCTTATTTGTAAACGTGAAGATGAAATATTTACAGGAATTGTCAACATTAAACCAAGCTACCAAGCTACTAGTAGGAAATGATCACATGACCAAACAGTTAACAAGTTATAAGAAAAGTCCATGTATTTTTTGATCATCCCTCGTACGTATATGTATAAAGAATAGAATCAACTCAATCTAAAAAAACACATTTGATTTGACAGAGTTGCTTCTTAAGTAGGTGGACCTTAAAAGTGGAGAGTGGAATATGTCCAGGAACTGTGCTGATAAACTGTGCATCCTCGACCTTTTAGTTTATGACCACATACATATATCAGTGAAATATATTATATATTTGACACATAATGAACAGAAGCAGATGCTTCAAAGCTAATCATGTCAGATATTATGGTTTCGTTAAAATAGCTAAGAATGTACTGAAACCAAAAGAAGCAAAACCAACTCCTGTAAGAAAAAAAAAAATTTCAGGTAGTTTTTGAAGTTTAGAAAAACATCCTATTGAAATCTATCTTGCAGGATTAAATATAGAACGCAGAAATATTGGCGTTAAATTAAAAACTGCAAAAACAGACAGAGAAATAACACGATTGAAAAACAAATTTGTAAAAATAGGAGAAGAAGAAATAAAAGCAAGAGTTAATATTGCTGCAATAGAAATGAAAGAAAAGAATAACTCCTAAACAGAAGAAACCGCCAGCTAAAGAAAGAGTTAAAAAATAAAATAAAAATAGTTATATCATATTTAACTTAACTTATCTTATTTTTATCTAACCTTATACATGTCTTTGTTAAAATGGAAAGAATTAGAAGGCAAAATGCAAAAATCAAGTGAACTTGTTTAAGATGTTGAAAATAAAAGTATTCAAAAAGGAATAGAAAAAGGAATAGAAAAAGGAGCTAGTCGTGATTTGTACAAAGAAGTATTTAAACTAGTAACTAGTGAAATAAAAGATCAGTCAGAACAGATAACTAAGCAATTAGCTACTCTTCCGGAAAAGGGGCAACAATTAGCTACTCTTTATGAAATGAGCCAACAATTAGCTGCTATTCCTAGAACTATTGTTAGTGAGGCATTAGAAGAACAAACGTATCGTAAGCTACCTAAGTTATTTGATCCGCAGCCTGTGCCAAAAGGAATTACTGTTGACCCGGATGCTGGAATTAATAAAGCTTTGATGGAGAGATATGGCCTTACATTACCATTGAAACTAATTAAGAGTTGATATGGTTTAGACGATACGATTAATGAGGATTCTAATAATTGAATCCAGGAAATTGGTCTTACAAAAAGACTGATCTTCTTAAACAAATGACAAAAACAAAAGATAAAATACAAAAGGAAACCCATGGACAAGACGAAAAAGGCTTTGGAAAGAGAGTCAACTGAATTAATTATTATATTATAGAAAAAACAGCCTTAGGTCAATAGTTGAGAATTCTCCTGTTTTTTGCAGGAAAAAGATTTCAACAAAAAAGAAATTCTTATAAAGTCAGTAAAGATGGTCATTACGGAAGGTTTCAAATTGATTTGCCTGAACTTACTGGTCATCACAAACTAATTGCTAGACAAGGAGAATTAACTGTATTAAACGAAAAAGTAGACAGTGATTTTATTGATTTGATAATAAAGCGTTATAATAATAGAAAACGTATTCAAATATGTCACAAAATGTTTTTAAGAAACTGACAGAATTATCTGGTTTACCAATTCATAAAAGTTCTTCAAAGTTTAAAAAACAAATAAGAGGTTGCGTTGATGTTGACTACTATAATAGTCCTGATGATTTGGTTAATGATCTGGAGTTAGTATATGGAAGTATCGAATCAGGAAATATTAGCCCACAGTTAATAAATAAAGATATTACTATAATTGATGAATTATTAAAAATAGGTAAAATATCATCTGGGGAACATGAACAATTATTTTTTGAATATTTTGAATAATTGTCGAACTATAATTACACATGACTAAAATTGAAAACTAAGAAGAATTAATTGATCACTTGACACGACTTGTGGCTGCATAGTGGCGTAGTTCCTCCAGTAGTTGCTGTTTTAGTGAGTAAAACAAGAATAGCAGAAAAAAGACCTTGCTGAAAACACATCATAGACATTTTAAACAACTTCTTTCATATGTCCAAGCAACTATAGGACTAGAAAATGACGATGATGTAATCAGAATTGCCTTTAATAAAATGTTATAGCTTAAAAAAGATAACTTACAGAACCTCTGGAAATGCATATAAAGAAATTTAAATTTAATGGGCTGATAGCCAAAAATAATTGTTTTTTTTAACTTTTTCCAAATCTTATCGTGCCTTTCTCAAGTAGCTTTTGTTTTAATCGGTTTGGCTGCTTTTTTCATTTCTAATATCATAAATATTTTTTAAAAATGTATTCAGATTTGATTGATCTTTTTCGATCTTCTCTTTGGTCTAAAATCTTTACTATTTTGTAACACTAATCTTCCAATCTTTGTCTTTCCACAGGAGATAAATTATATTTTATCAAATATCCATTGTGTCCCGCAATTAAAATAGATACGTTCTTTATCATTAGGCGTACGATAATGGACCCTTGGAAACGGCCGAGCACGACACATACGAAATATATATCTCGGTTTGATTGAGACTGTTCATGAGCGGTAGTGTAACTTGCTAGCTACCGCTCACGCCCTGTAGCCCCGGGTTGAGCAGAACTCAATATTCATAAAATTCAACAGTACAGAATGTTAACCATCCCGAAGATGGCAAGCATATGGTGGCGAATATAGCAATATTTGTATCTTTATTTCATCCCCTATATTCAGCAGCGTATGGTCCCAGGATCTAATAAAAGTGTATGCCAGGAAGAGCGAAATAAACAAAAAAGAATTTAGTTAGGAGCTGCGGTTATGAAGCCTGCGTATCACAAGTACCAGCCAAAAGACTAAATTAAAAAGCAGACAACATATCCTATGAGTGGTTAATCAATACCCAGAGCATTTATCGGCTGGAGTAGTGGAACCACCGAATCGACAATAAAGTAAGAAAACAAAAGAAATTGAAAATGTTCCACCGATCACTAAATATAAGTATCGGGCTCAGCGATCTCCAAAGATCGAATGAATAACAGTACTGATTGCAAGCGCGGGCATACAAGTACCATTACAATGTATGCATGCATAAGTACACCTCTAACAAAGCTTACTTCCAACACAATATTGACATTCTCTTAACACTCACCCTTCTCATAGGAGTAACACGACAACAGCACATACGATATAAATGTATATATATTATTAATTGGTATAAGCCATTGGACGACCGACTGACTGACCTTATTAACATTAATTAATAACAAACAATTCACCTTCAACTTATAATACGATACATAAGAAACTACACCTTTAAAATATAGCAATCTCTCATCACAGACTTGCGCCAGTCTATTATTGTCACATGACATATGCCAAACTGATCCCAGATCGCTTACGCGAGCTATACAGTACATATAAAGCAAACGCAATACTTCCCGACTACTGAATAAGCAAAGGAGATACGATTTTATATCTACTATTTTAGCATACAACCAACCAAGTATTCTCCATTATATAATACACTTTCCTTCGACGGAATTACTTAAGCAACTTTCAATGGTGATCAATAAAGATAAACTGTATTGAACAAATGTTATTATTTCTAAGATATAAAATGTCATCCCTACTGCACCAGTTCCACCAATCACGTCGTACTTCAAACAGAGCACCATCAATGTGATACCGAGCCGTCCGCGAAAAACCCACGTATGGGAAACATGTTTCTTGCATACCGGACAAGGATATCCGTCATTTTACCGGGGCTAGATATTTCCATCTCACCCTAGGGTCGAGATAAAATTCACGCGCGCCAACATCCGGTATGCAGGAAAACATGCAAAACATCAATAGCTGGCGGCGTCAACGCTCAACATGTCTCTGATATGCAAGAAAAAGAATCTATCCTGGGTATTCGGTTCAGATAGGGAATTCCAACCCTCGGTATAAGTGTTTTAATCAGAACCTCGGCAGAGCCTCGGTTCCGATAAAAACACGTATACCTCGGGTTGGAATTCCCTATCTTCACCGGATACCCATGAAAGATTCTTATAATCCGATAACATTTTTATTCAAGATATCACTCAGGATAAGACCTCAGACTTGACCTTTAACTATCAAAAGTACAAAAGTTTCAATAATCAATGGAACCAATACAGCCCGGACAACATCAATATCCTGAAATGTCTTCAAGTCCATAATATGTAAAATACTGCAACAGGATTTACTAAGAATCCAAAATTTGAACGTGTTAACTGGTCAGTCATCCAACGCTGAATGGCAGAAACCGACGTTCTACACGCCACGTGCACTCCACTGAGAGTGCGCCCAAGAGAAATCAATTATCGTCTAATTCGCTTTTCTCAAGCGACAATAATGTCATTTCTCTTAACACTCACCCTTCTCATAGTAGTAACACGACAACAACACATACGATATAAATGTATATTTATTATTTATTGGTATAAGCCATTGGACGCCCGACTGAACTAAAAGAACGGGCTCATAAGTGTAACAACCAAATACTAGTATGCAAGTAACTTACATATGTGAATTCAAATCTCTATTAATAAACATAAAACATATGGGACATTTCTAAACCAAGATATTGGTACATTATTTCATAAGAATTTAAACATAAATACGTCCTATGTCTACCTGACACTGAATCCATGTAATATATATAATAAAACAATTTCTGTTTAAAGCCAATGTATTGGTACACTAGACCTTAGAATTTAATACGTCCTGTGTTTATCCGACACCGACTCCATGTTATTGATATAAAACAAGTTCTGTTTAAAACTAAAATATGACATATATGAATTAAAATCTCCATTATTAAACATATAACATATGATGCATTTCTAAACCAAGATATTGGTACACTATGCCATAGAATTGAAACCTCAATACGTCCTCTGTCTATCCAACACTGACTCCATGTAATTGATATTAAACAACTTTGTTTAAAACCAAAATATGATATATATGTATTTAAAATCTCCATTTTTAAACATATAACATATGGTACATTTCTAAACCAAGATATTGGTACACTATTCCTTAGAATTTAAACATAAATACGTCTTGTGTCTACACGACACCCACTCCATGTAATTAATATGCAACAATTTCTGTTTAAAACCATGGTATTTGGTACACTAGACTTTAGAATTTAAATCTAAATACGCCCTGTGTCTATCCGACAATGACTTCATGCTGTAATTGATATACAATTTAGTTTTGTTTAAAACCCAATCATCACAAATCCATAGAATTTAAACATGTTTACCTCCTGTGTTTACCCAACGCTGACTACCTGTAATTGATATAAGTTCGGACTAAAACCAAAATATTTGTACACTATTTCATAGAATTTAAACATAAATACGGCCCATGTCTAATCGACTCAGACTCCTTGTAATTGATATTAAACAAGTTCTGTTTCTTACTTTAGCTCTCATGTAAACCTATTTAAATTTCAGTATCATAAGCACGTTATACGTTTCATGTGCCCAGGGACATGAATCCCATAAAACATATCACATGCACTTAATATATAATTCTAACCCTATACGCAAATATCCGCATATAGTGACCAACAAGTTGAAACCGATTCGTTGCAATATGGTATAAGCCTATTTCCACCCATATATAAGGGAGCTAACATCACCTGTTTTCACATAAATTATAACCCTATGTGTAATTATTAACCAACAAATCGATACCGAATCGTTGCAGCATGGCATACGTCTATTTACCGGTAAGTCCCTATTTAGGGGAGCTAACATTTCAATATAAATTATGAATCACATACATGAGTTTCCTTGCATGTATACCTAACCCTACGTGCAGATACCCGCACATAGAAACCAACAAGCCGATACCGGCTCATTACACCGGACATACGCCCTTTACCACCCCAAGCAGGGTATATTATAGTCACGTACTTTACATGCAAAACCACGTTTTCTTGTGTCCTATACAGGGGAGCTCGTATTAAACAGCCTAAATGCGTGCCCTCATGAAATCTACCACACATGTAGCAATCCGCATGTAGCAAAAAGGTCTACGGTTGAATCTTACAGTCCAAATTCATGTCCACACGAAATAACATCACACGGAATGACACGACAATCAAGTGTTCCTCTTCTCAAAACGCATAACTTGTTTAAAGTTTTCTTACTTTAACCGTCATTGATAATTGTAACCGGCTGGTACTTCAATCTTAATATGAAATCTGAATTTGCGTCACTGTTCTCTGCCAAAACACTCCTGTTCTGGAACGCAATATCGAAAGGAAATATCTGAAAACAAATAGTATTCATTATGAATTGTGTATTAAACTACATACACCAAACTTATTTGCACTTATATGCATTTACCATTTTTAAAATGATAGCAATACTATTAATAGTATTATTTCTCACTGTGCCACATCACTTCCGACGATGTCAATACCACCAGTGTCACTACCCACATTAGCACTATATATACATAAATATATACATATAACATTTTAGCCAGTCATTTTAGACAATCTATATAAATTCCAGGTATGTTTAAAACATTTTAATATCGGTTTTATTGTATATGCCCCATTTAAACTGTCTGTTTCTACAAGTATCTCGCATTTCAAATACAACATCCCCACGTATACATCATAAATACATTATTACTTATCCCATTTTAAAATTAAATATTTCTTTATACATCTTATATTTGACAAACATGCGTCACGAGCATGTTGCACCTGGCCATTCGCCGGAAAAAATCTATTTTCCCAGCAGTTTAAATAGGCAGCTATGCCCGAGTTTTGACCATTTACTACTTTAATACATCTACACGTATCTAACCCCATGTGCAAATACGCGCACATAGTAACCGATAAGCCGATACCTAATCGCTGCCACGTGGCATACGGCTATTTGTCACCCCTATAAAGGGGAGCTAATTTCACATTTATTTACATATACAATTAACCCACATTTCTTCACATGGCTTACATGTCAACTACAACATCACCCAACATGCATCATCAACACGTTTCTCAAGGCTTTGTTTTTTCTTTAATTATTATTATTATTATTATTATTATCACATACATCAGTCTATTTGCATTTATACTTCACCTTATGTGCAGATACTTGCACATAGTTTCCAACAAGCCGATGCCGGCTCGTTGCACCGGGCATACGCCCTTTATTACCACCCGAAACAGGGTATTATATTCATATACGAGTATGCAGATACCTGCATGTAATATCAAATGTCATACGGTCTGATACAACCATATTAAATTTCATGGCATAAGCCATCAATGATTTCGGACAAAGAGCCCACCACCCACACGGTATATACACATAAGTATAGGTTTATTACGGCTGACATCGTATTAAGAGGTTCACACAGTATGTGACGCCATTGGGCTTAAATATTCCAGATATATTCCTATTTAGTCAACTTCAGTACTCTGCATACTAGACTAGACAATTTTTTTTCAAACTTTCTATTATTATTTCTGTATACATGTACATCTTATATTTCAAATAAACCAATTTCCCAACATGTATCATGAGCAAGTTGTAACAGGGCATTCGCCCGAGACGTTTACCGTCGCAGCAATTCTTAAAGGCAGCCACGCCCGAGAGACGTCCATCGTCCCAACAATTAAACTAGGCATCCACGCCCACTACTTACTAAGAAAGACCGCCCCTCATTCATTAAAACATAATACGACTGAGTTATCTTTCTTTTCAGTGAAAACAAAACTATAACTGTGGAAACCAATCTTAGCTTCACTCAACCTACTTGTATAGGGGACTGAGGAGCACAACCCCTATTTCATTACCAAACTGTAGAATTTCACTATCATACAAAAAAAACTTATCTTTTGAATTCGTCTTTTTCTTTAATCGTTCTTCAAACGTAACACGAACCCAGAATCTCTGCGACCGTGTCAGATTCTAACCTATCATCTGTCCAGGACATTACTATTTCACAAACTGTGCACCAATCATCTCATCACGGATTTCTGAAAATTATCGATATACATTTATCTAGTAATCAAACACTCGTCAACATTTTGATTACAATGCCGTAGGCACTTCACACTGTACCTTCATTGGTGATACAATGTACCGCATTTACACAATCATGCATGACGTTCGCGTGCAAGCTAACGTGTGACAAAATACAAAACTAAAATTGTGTTGTAAATATTTTACAATAATTCACAGCAACCATGAACAATATCTCCTCCTTGCTATTATCATTTTCTGAGTAAATATAAACATTTCAGAATATTCATCTGGTTTTGAAACCTGAAATAATGAAAAGACATGTACGACTAATCAACCGTGTATAAAACACAAATAAATAATTAAATATTTACACCAGTGCCAGCTAAACTATTGATCCTATAAATACCGTTTGTAAATTAACAATACTTATCTATAATCTTTTCTTTTCCATGTGTACTAGTGTGTCCACTGATAGGTCTCTCGCTGTGTAATCTAACATTTGAACGTGTGGGAAACATGTATCCGATAACATTTTTATTCAAGGCATCACTCAGGATAAGACCTCAGACTTGACCTTTAACTATCAAAAGTACAAACGTTTCAATAATCAATGGAACCAATACAGCCCGGACAACATCAATATCCTGAAATGTCTTCAAGTCCATAATATGTAAGTTACTGCAACAGGATTTACTAAGAATCTAAAATTTGAACGTGTTAACTGGTCAGTTATCCAACGCTAAATGGCAAAAACTGGCGTTCTACACGCCACGTGCACTCCACTGAGAGTGCGCCCCCTATGAGAATACACTCACATCAAGAGAAATCAATTATCGTCTAATTCGCTTCTCCCAAGCGACAATAATGCCATGTGTGTCTTTTCATTAATTACATAAAATAAAATACAATCTAAACACACTTCATTTGATAATATCTAAAACGTTTTTACAACATTTACAATTCATTATACTATAATATAGCATCATATTTTTAAGTTAAATAAAAATAGACAAAAACAAGTCTTATGTAATATTATAAATGGAACAAGACATTATTTTTTTAAAGAAAGATTGTAATAAGCAAATTTCAATAATTGATTTTGAAGATTGAAGTAAACTTGACAAAGAGTTGTTAATTTATGTAAATTTTAATGAATAAGCTAAATAGATAATCTCTAAAGCACACGAGGTAAACTTACCATAGGAAATTAGAAAGAGCTATATAAAGAGATTACATGATTATTGTAAGAAAGGAATCTCATTAGCAAATAGTAACCACATAGATAAGGAAACTTTTATTTCTTAGATCGAGGAGATTTTTTGTCCGATCTTTGGAGATCGGTGAGCCCGATATTTACAGATATCGGTGGTACATTCTCGAATATCTTTGGTTTCTTATTTCGAATAGATGGTTCCACTACTCCAGGCTTTAAAGGTTCTGAGTATTTTTTAATCACCCTTAGGATATGTTGTCTGCTTTTTAATTTAGTATTTTGACTGTTACTTGTGATACGCAGGCTTCATAACCTCTGCTCCCAGCTAAATTCCATTTTGTTTATTTCGCCCGTTGTTTTCTAGTTTAGGGTTTTGTTAGAAACTGGGACCATACGCCGCTGGTTATGGAATGGTATGAAAATATCACATTGAAGGTTCCATGCTCACCGTCATATGCATACCATCTTCGGATTAGCTCAAATGTTTGTACTATTGGCATTTTAAATATTGAGTTCTGTTCAACCCCGGGCTAGAGGGCGTGAACGGTAGCAAGCACTTTTCACTATCGTTCATTAACAGTCTCAGTCAAACCGAGACCGCAATATATTTTGTATTTATCGGGTTCAACGATTGCCACATTTCTCTTTTCATACTTTTTTATGTGATATCATATATTGTTAGAGAAATTGAAAATTCCTTAAAACAATGAGCAACGTTTTCCAATTTCATATTGTAAGACCCACATGCTCAACTTTGAAAACACAAAAAAAAAAACGTTTCAAAACTTCTTGAAACTGAAATCGTAAGAGCAAACGGTTTTAAGAGGAGTGTTGATTTAAAAATTACTTTTTTAAAAATATCGTCTGGAGATAAAGACAGAGGCATTATAACTTCGTACAAACCAGCTTATTTTACTTCCAAAGCAATATTAATTACAGACTTAAATGAAATTAAAAAAGCAGCTGATGAAATTGTAAATATAATTGGAAGTTGGCTTTCAGAAGGAAGTGGCTAAACAATTGAATCTGTTGATGCACGTTATGTAAATCGGGTAAAGTACAAGCCTTTACGAGGTAGCTCTTATTTCGATTTACAGAAAGAACTTGCTAATGCCAGAAAAGGTCTAATAAATATAACAAGAAAAGCTATAATACATGTATTATAGCATGGGGAGTACGGACATATTTGAAAGGCAGTGAAAGGATGATATGATTAGCATGACATATTAGCAAGAATTTGACCGATCGATTATCAATCAAGTGAGACATGTTCAAAATTGGGGAGGGGACACAATCTGTGTTTGCCGACTTCAGTACTTTATAAATAAAACAATGAAGTTATATAATAAGTGTATTCAAAGCCTTATAGTTACATTGTCTTTTGTCTTTTGGTTTTGTCTGATTTCAAAATGCCAGTTCGGATGAATGTATTATATACAGTAACAAACATTGTATTATATACAGTAACAAACATTTCCATATTTCACGATAAGGGTAACACTACGTATAGCCGCTTCACTTTCAAGGAAGCGCAAATAAATATTATGGAATGATTTTTTAACACTAGTATAATTGTGTAATGAACAATGTTATATGTATTTATTCTAAAGTTGTGATTATCCCAGAACTAAGTTTGTACAGCTCAGTAAGTGTGCCAGGTTCCCTGCCAGGACTTGAACCTGGATCTCTCTTCTCGAAAGAAAAGCATGCTTCCTTACACTACAGAGATATTCCCAACAGCACAGAGCGTACAAAAAATTAATCAGCCAACTTAAATTTAGATTAAACATATTTTACTTCAAATTATGTATATTTACATAATCCATTCTAGTCACTGATCTTAACTCTTACAGTATGTCCTTTGTATGTGCCAGATGAAGCTGCAGGTTATGCTTATAAATTAATTCCAACACTTCATTAAAAAGAAACCCAGTGAAAACAAGAAAATTCAGCGAAGTACCAAGTCCACTATATGTGAAATCACACATCGTAAAATAATGGATACTCCTCAATCCTGCCAAATTTCATAAGACATCATTTTTTTATTTAAATTAACAGCATCCTAGAACTTTGACCAACTGACCTGAATAACAATGCAGTGCTTCCTTTCAATGAGTTTCACATTTTGATGAAGTTTTGATGAACTCCATTTAGGCTGTTGTGAGTGCCACCTTGTGAAATGCATCTGGGAAAGAGAAGGACGGCTTGGATTATTGTTTATATCTCTGAATACGGACAACAACAAGAGGTCAATGACCCTGAAGCTCTATTAATAGGAGTTGATAGATTAGCATTCATGTGAATTTTTATGAAAATCTGTCTAGTAGTTTCAGGAATAGTCGCTACAAATGTTTACTATATAACTCTACGTAAACAAAGATGGTCGCTGGCTGCCATGTTTAATATCGAATCAAAATAATTTTCAACAAGGACCAACATCATGTCATGCTGGTCATTTTAGAAAAAGTTCCATATCTGATTAAATATCAGTTATAGTTTTTAAGAAGTAGTCGTTACAGATTTATTTATGTTTGAAATTATTTTTAGCCATGGCGACCATTTTAAAATTCCGGCTAACCTGAAATTTGGTAGGATCGACTAGACATCAAAATAACATTTTTAGCCAGGGCGACCATCTTGAAATAGCGGCCGACCTGAAATTAAGCTAGGATCAACTAGACATCAAGTGCAACATTCCTGTGAAGTTTCATGAGAATCCGTCAAGTAGTTTCAGAGTAGTCGCTACAAGTTTTTATTATGTTACTCTATGTAAACAAAGATGGCTGTTGGCGGCCATGTTTGATGTCGAATCAAAATAATTTTCGACAAGGATCAACATCATTTCATGATGATCATTTTAGAAAAAGTGCCATATCAATATCAGTTTTAGTTTTCAAAAATTAGTCGCTCCAAATGTTTTTTTAAAATCTATTTTTATTCGTGGTGGCCATCTTGAACTTCCAGCCGACCTAAAATGTTGCTAGGATCAACTAGACATCAAGAGCAACATTCCTGTGAAGGTTCATGAAAATCCGTCCAATAGTTTTCAGAGGAATAGTCGCTACAGGTTTTTACTATATGACTCTATGTAAACAAAGGTGGACGCTGGGTGCCATCTCGACAAGGACCAAAAACATGTCATATATTTTTAAATCTATTTTTAGCTTTGGTGGCCATCTTGGATGTTACATCAATGTGAATTTTTGCTAGGATGAACTAGTCATCATGGGTTACATTCCTGTAAAGTTTCATGAAAATCCATCCAGTAGTTTCAGAGGAGTAGTCGCTACAAAACAGTTAAGGGCGGACACCGCACCACAGTAAGACTCTGCTGATCTTTGATCAGTAGAGCTAAAAACAAACAAAAACTTGTGATTTAACGAGCATTTAACGTTTTAAAATCAAATACGGATCTGTTTCACAATTTACTAGAACATGTAAACGCAAGAGTTAGCAAGCTTGTATACCTTTTTAAAAGAGCATACATTTTAAATCAGTTTAATGCAAAAGTGACGGTAACATATTATACAAAAAGTCAATGATCTTTAGTTCATTATCAGTCGGGTTTACATTGCGGTATTGATCCATACTAAATATTGCTCATTCGTCCCCAACGTCGTTCGTAAATAGCAAATAAAAAACAGTCTGTTCTGAAACCGAGAGTTGTTTCCGGCGATGCATATGTATAAACAAAACAAGAGGTCAATGACCTTGAAGCTCTACTGATAGATTTTTGATAGCTAGGTCAACATTCCTGTGAAGTTTCATGAAAATCCATCAAGTAGTTTCATAAGAGTAGTCGCTACAAGTTTTCATTATATAACTCTATGTAAATAAAGATGGCCGCTGGCGGCCATGTTTAATGTCAAATCAAAATAATTTTTGACAAGGATCAACATCATGTCATATTGATCATTTTAGAAAAACTCCCATATCAATATCACTTATAGTTTTCAAGAAGTAGTCGCTACAAACTTGTTTTTTGAAAATCTACTTTTAGCCGTGGCGGCCATCTAGAATTTTCAGCCGACCTGAAGTTTTGTTAGGATCAATTAGACATCAAGAGCAACATTCGTGTGAAGTTTCATGAAAATCTATCAAGTAGTTTTAGAGGAGAAGTCGCTACAGTTTTCATTATATAACTCTATGTAAACAAAGATGGTCGCTGGCAGCCATGTTTAACGTCGAATCAAAATAATTTTCGACAAGGATCAACATCATGTCATACTGATCATTTTAGGAAAAGACGCTGATCAATATCACTTATAGTTTTCAAGAAGTAGGCGCTACAAACTTGTTTCTTGAAAATTTATTTTTAGCCGTGGCAGCCAACTTGAATTTCTGGTCGACCTAACATTTTGCTAGGATCAACTAGACATCAAGAGCAACATTCCTGTGAAGATTCATGAAAATCCGCCAAGTAGTTTCAGAGGAGTAGTCGCTACAAACTTTTACTATACAAACTCTATGTAAACAAAGATGGCCACTGGCGTCCATGTTTAATGTCGAATCAAAATAATTTTCGACAAGGATCAACATCATGTCATGCTGATCATTTTAGAAAAAGTCCCTTATCAATATCACTTACAGTTTTCAGAAGGAAGTAGTCACTACAAATTTATTTATTTTAATTCTATTTTTAGCCGTGGCGGCCATCTTGAATTTCCGGCCAGCATAATTTTTTTCTAGGATCAACTAGACATCAAGTGCAACATTCCTGTGAAGTTTCATGATTATCCGTCAAGTAGTTTCAGAGGAGTAGTCGCTACAAGTTTTTACTATATAACTCTATGTAAACAAAAATGGCCACTGGCAGCCATGTTTAACGTCGAATCAAAATAATGTTCAACTCGGATCAACATCATGTCATGTTGATCATTTTAGAAAAAGTCCCACATAAATATCACTTATAGTTTTCAATAAGTAGTCACTACAAACTTATCTTTTAAAAATCTATTTTTAGCTGTGGCGGCCATCTTGAATTTTAGGCCGACCTGAAATTTTGCTAGGATCAACTAGACATCAAGAGCAACATTCCTGTAAAGTTTCATGAAAATCCGCCAAGTAGTTTCAGAGAAGTAGTCACTACAAGTTTTTACATATAACTCTATGTAAACAAAGATGGCCACAGGCAGCCATGTTTAAAGTCGAATCAAAAATATATTTTGACTTTGACAAGGACCAACATCATGACATGCTGATCATTTTAGAAAAAGTCCCATATCAATATCACTTATAGTTTTCAAGAAGTGGTCGCTACAAACTCGTATTTTAAAAATCTATTTTTAGCTTTGGTGGCCATCTTGGATTTCACATCAACATGAATTTTTGCTAGGATCAACTGGACTTCATGGGCAACATTTCTGTTAAGTTTCATGAATATGACACCGCACCACGGCATAAGCTCTGCTGATCTCTGATCAGTCGAGCTAATAAAAACCGACTTTTAATTTAGTATACAAGCTGTCGTTAATTTTTGTGTCTGATTTCATTCCGATTTATTTTGGCATTTTCGTCTTGTCTTTAACATGCCCGCTTGTAAAATTTACATGCCCGACATGATTTTTACTAACTGCGGGCTCCAAAAAACCCAAAGAATGCATCATCCAATACACCAAAATAAACTTAGGACTTCATGGGCAACATTTCTGTGAAGTTTCATGAATATCCATCAAGTAGTTTCAGAGGAGTAGTCGCTACAAGTTTTTACTATATAAATCTATGTAAACAAAGATGGCCACTAGCAGCCATGTTTAAAGTCGCATCGAAATAAATTTCGACAAGGATCAACATCATGTCATGCTGATCATTTTAGAAAACGTCCCATATCAATATCACTTACAGTTTTCAAGAAGTAGTCTCTACAAATTTATTTATTTTAAATCTATTTTTAGCCGTGGCGGCCATCTTGAATTTCCGGCCGACCTGAATTTTTTCTAGGATCAACTAGACATCAAGAGCAACATTCCTGTGAAGTTTCATGGACATCCGTCAAGTAGTTTCAGAGAAGTAGTCGCTACAAGTTTTTACTATATAACTCTATGTAAACAAAGATGGCCACTGGCAGCCAGGATTAACGTCGAATCAAAAAGATTTTTGACAAGGACCAACATCATGTCATGCTGATCATTTTAGAAAAAGTCCCATATCAATATCACTTATAGTTTTCAAGGAGTAGTCGCTACAAACTTGTATTTTAAAAATCTATTTTTAACTTTGGCGGCCATCTTGGATTTTGCATCAACATGAATTTTTGCTAGGATCAACTAGATTTCATGGGCAACATTTTTGTAAAGTTTCATGAATATCCATCCAGTAGTTTCAGAGGAGTAGTCGCTACAAGTGTTTACTATATAAAGCTATGTAAACAAAGATGGCCGCTAGCGGCCATGTTTAAATTCGCATCGAAATAAATTTCGACAAGGATCAACATCATGTCATGCTGATCATTTTAGAAAAAGTCCCATATCAATATCACTTATAGTTTTCAAGAAGTAGTCGCTACAAACTTTTATTTTAAAAATCTATATTTAGCTTTGGCGGCCATCTTGGATTTTGCATCAGCATGAATTTTTGCTAGGATCAACTAGATTTCATGGGCAACATTTCTGTAAAGTTTCATGAATATCCATCAAGTAGTTTCAGAGAAGTAGTCGCTACAAATAAAAGTTTACGGACAGACAGACGGACGGACGGACAGACGGACAGACGGACGGACGACGGACGCCGCACCACGGCATAAGCTCTGCTGATCTCTGATCAGTCGAGCTAAAAACACAGTCTGACTGGTTAGCGATATATTGCATCACACTCCAATTGATTTTAGCGTGAATTGAACCCATGCAGTTTCGATATGTTTGTGTCAGACATGAATAATAGGTAACTTAAAGAGAAAGTGTTTACAATCAATACTCATGTCACCGACTACATCAGAGGTCTCGCAATTAGGCGAAGTCGCTTTAAACTTCGCTCTAATTTGACCGACTTTTTTTTTTATCCATGTTGGGCGGAATCCGAGTCGTCGGCAATAAGCAAAACTGCGAACTTCTGTGAGTTTTATTGACGGCTAATTATCTTGTCAGCAAGTTTCATCTAAAAATCCATTTCTAACCGTGGCCGCCGTTTTTATTTTCAGTCCGACCTGAAATTTTCCTAGAAACAACTACACATCATCAGCAACATTTCTGTGAAGCTTCATGACAATCTGTCAAGTTCTTTCACGGGAGTGGTCGTTACAATTGTTAAATAGTTAACTGTGTAAACAGACAAGGCTGCTCCCAGTCATGTTTCATCAAAATGATTTCTGACAATGACCAACATCATGTGATGTACATCATGTTACAGAAAGTCCCATATCAATATCAGTTATACTTTTTAGGAAGTCGTCGCTACAAATTTGTTTTGTTTTAAGCTTACTTTTAACAGTGCCGGCCGTCTTGCATTTTTTGCCCAGCCTGAAGATTTGCCAGGTTCAACTGGGCTGCAAGAGCAACATCCCTCTGCAGTGTCATGAAGGTCCACCAAGTAGTTTCAGAGTAGGCGCAACACATTTTTATACAAGTCCTTATTATATCACTCCATGTCTGGCGGGCATGTTTGATCTGGAATCAAATTAGTTTTCGACATGGCTCAACATCACGTCATGGTGATCATTTAAAAAAAAAACAGCTAACCTTTGTCCATACATATGGTCTTTTGTTCATTTAAGCTTGTAAGAACATGTTCCACCACCATGTAGGCTATCGAAAAAAAATGAAATAGGTGTGTTTCCTATTGCATGCTTTAAAAAATTAGGGTCGGTAGGTAGGACATTTATATAAGTTTGTTTTTCGAGCAAGATATTTTGAGATGCTACATGTATTTATCTCATAAACCCCATACAAGTTGATGATACAACTGAAAGTTCCTCTGTAATGTAAGTTTACCTCGATATATTTATTGCAATAAATCATTCTTCAGAACAATTTTTTTTTTCATTGAAAGTTTTAGGGTTGGCCCCTTAAAAATAGGGTCGGTCGGGCCACCGGAAACACAGGTATTGTTTTTTTGGCATAACACAGACCAGCCACTTGTTCTTCGGTAGATCCTATAGTGTATACCTACCTAGTGATATGCATGAGGCAACATGTCTTCAACTGATGCCCCTTTCCAATCTGGGTCATGCCAGTTTACACACATAAATATCACACATGCAATGCACGTCCACATATACGATATATAACTAAGACCTTCAGCACATACCTGACTACGAAGCCAAGGACGCCAGAACGCAGACAGCGTGCAATATCCCCAATTTTCTATCAGCTTGGCAACAGATGTTAAACTCTGCAAAGACAAGGAAACACGAGATGTTATAAAAAATGATTTCTCCACATACACAAAGAAAAGACACATACACGATATAAAATGTCCTGTATCACACACGTCAGTCAACCTTTATGGCAGGACGTGCAATGGAATTACCCCTGATTTGTCCATGACAACAAGCAACATCGGTAATGCCCTTGAAAGCAGTTTCGAACCATCTGTGTACAATTGTAACATTAGACATCCTGTGCCTTTCCCATCTGGGTCATACCAGTTCAACCAACAAAGCTGCAAACCGTTCAATATGCCATCTGGGTCATGCCACTTCAACAACGCATCTGTAAGACGTTCAATATGCCATCTCGGTCATGCCGGTTTACCCAAGACACTATCACACATGCAATGCACTATAACATATAAGGTACACAGCGACTACCATCAGGACATACCTTAATAGAAAGCAAAGGGCGCCAAAATGCAAACAGGCTGCAAAATCCACAATCGCCTAGCACCTGCCAGCTGAAGCAGATCACTGCAAAGACAAGGAAACACAGTATCGTATAATACAGACTTTCACCACAAACGCAAAGACGATAAACATACACGAGATCAGACAATATTTCCAGTGATAAACATACACGAGATCAGACAATATTTCCAGTATCATACACGTCAATCCATGGCTTTTCGAGACCTTTCTCACCATGTTGCGAACATGCGTTTACATGGCCATGCTCACATTTTAAAGCGCACGAAGAACCTGATTTTACAGCTCAAGTGGTATTTCAGACAGCAAACCCTTTAAGACGATCTCTTTCTCTCTCTATCATTCTATACTATCGCGGAGACAACATTATCGCAGTTATGAGCAACTACCGTTCAATGCTTCGATGTGTTTGCTCTGTGATCTGTCTCTGTGTCACTTTTGGTCAATGATATTTCAACGTTACCAGATTGACTTTCCAAAATGCGCAGCAACCATATACTTTGCCTTTTCACCCATAAGCATCGGGATGTGTACATAACTGGTTCTACCCGGGAAAACTGGTGGTCCGTCTCCACCAAAAAATAAATCGACCGTCAGATATAATCTTACATGTGTTGACAATGACGTAAACTACCATACCAAAACAAACAATCAATTTCGACATGGCTGGGAAGAGATTGACAGCAGTCTCTCACGAGGAAAACCACCCATCAAGGTCTGTCGCGTTCGGAAATCTGTTTAACTTCAGCTTTTACAAAAACATAATTTCTTCACTTATTGTGCAAGACATAGTAATGCTCTTGAAAGGTATTTCGAACCATCTATGCGAGCAAACGAATGAACAAGAAAACGCAAAAGTCTTCCTCGAAAAAACAAAACGACAGCTATTCAGTTAACGAATCATAGTTGCGTCACCTGCACACTAAATGAATGTTGCATCTACCCACCTGTCCTTTCAAATGAACTCTTCACCAACACTTCCTGCTTGAACTAAAACTAACATCCAAAAACAAACAATTTTCAAGATGGCTGTGACAAAGTGAGCGACAGAGTCATCCTAACTTATGCACATGCGCAAACAATAACAACCATAAAAACAATAGCAAACTCTTACCCCACATAGGCCAACTTTTTCTCACTCAACATAATCTTATAAATCCATATAGACACTCCACAACATCCCTTTCAAATAAGCCCCGTAATGGTGTGTGACAAGTTCTCAACACTGCCCACAGCCATTGCCACACATTCATGAACTTGTGGACAGCCCCGTGGCCGTGAAGCATGACCTTCTCCACCACAACAATAATATGCCATATTACCTACCAAAACTTATCTACGGTACTTACCTTTCGCCCAAAAATATTCTCGCCCACGATTTTGCAATGATTACAATGGCTTGGAATGTCCAATGTAACGTATAACGTCGACCTACTGTACACCAGGATCCGTCGCAAAAATGGCGTTCGTTATTAAAGCGTAATACATAGCCTGCTGCGCGCGCAAGTAAACCGGAACTCAACAGTCAATTTATATTTACCAAAAATATACAGACGTTAAAGGAGCTACTTATGTAATAGCCAACTATTACGTCTCGTTCATGTATCTACATCCATTAGTGATTTTCCGTACTAGAAAAATGAAAATGATAATGAGTGCTTTAGATGGTTTCACTTTGCTTATAAATTTCCGGTTGAAAGAAATCCACAAAGAATATCAAATTATAAAAAGTATATTGGATATCTCAAATATAAAGGAATTATATATCCTGTTACTATAAATCAGATTTCAAAAATAGAAAATGAAAATAATATTCGTTTTAAAATATTTTGATATGAAAATGAGCAAGTATACCCTTTGTATATCTACCCTTTGTATATATAAAAAAATAACGGAGAAAAAACATGAGACATGCGTTTAATTAGCGAAAAAGAAAACAAGCATTATGTATGAATAAAGGACTTTAACAGGTTAATGTTTAATCAAACACTGTATGAACATAAATGGTTCTGTACAATGAGGTTACAGTGTTTTCAAACGGAACAAGTTTTAGAAAAGCATAAACCTGATTGTTTTTCACTAAACGGCAAGTAAGCAATACACATGAGAGAAGAAAACGAGAGGTTCAGTTAAAAAGTTTATTGTGGTTGCGGGTGAAAAGTTGTTTGTTGTTATGATGTTAAATATTCTAAACCAGTTGTGACATACAGAGAACCTAACGCTGTTTATAAGTTTATAGAAAAAATGAGAGAAGAAGAAAAACGTTGTAGGAACACTATGTCGCAGCATTTAAAAAATATTTAACGATGACAGAATCACAAGAAAAATAATTTAAGGCATGTACAACATGTCATATTTGCAATAAGGGAGACAGGCTGGTTAGAGATCATAGTCACAAAACCGGAACGTTTAGAGGAAGTGCTCATGCTAAATGTAATCTTAATTTTAGGTTGATTAGAAAAATACCTGTTGTATTTCATAACGTAAGAGGATAGGATTCGCATTTTATAATGCAGCACATTGGAAAGTTTAAAAAAGAAACAAATGTTATAGCAAATAACATCGAAAAGAATATGGCTTTTATGTTAGAAAATATTGGTGTTTATTGGTAGTTTTCAGTTGGTGTCTCAATCACTTGATAATTAGTAAAATTACATCATTTACATATATATCACAAAAGTATCCTGGTGAAAAGTTAGAGTTAGTAAAAGGAAAAGGTGTTTATCCTTATGATTACATAAATAGTTTTAAATGTTTTAAAGAAACTAAATTACGTGATAAAGATAGCTTTTATTCTAAGTTAAAAGATGAACATATTTCAGATGCAGATTATGAACATGTAAGCAAATATGGAAAGCATTTAATATTAATAACATTGAGAATATCATGACATATATCTTAAAACTGATGTGCTGTTACTAGTAGATACTTTTGAAAACTTCAGAAAGATGTGTTTTAAGTATTTCACATTAGATCCTTGTCATTAACTTCAGTAGTCCTGGATTAGCTTTGGATGCATGTCTTAAGATGACTAGAATTCAACTTGATTTAATAACTGATATTGATCAATATTTGTTTATAGAAAAAGGACTAAGAGGTGGAATATGTTATATCGCAAATATATATTCAAAGGCTAACAATAAATACATGAAAATTATGACAGTGGAAAAGAAAGTAAATACATAATATACCTCGATGCAAATAACTTGTATGAATGGGCTATGTGCCAACCACTGCCTACTGGTAATCTTAAGTGTGTCAATAAGATTGAAAAAGAAGGTTATCAGATTATTGCAAGACCTTAAAAGAAAAGTTTAATTTAGGATGTAGTAAAGTAAGTAAAGAGTATGACAATAGACCTTTGGAAGCGGCCGAGCACGACACATACGAAATATTGCAGTCTCGGTTTGATTGAGACTGTTCATGAGCGGTAGTGAAATATGCTAGCTACCTCTCACGCCCTCTAGCCCCGGGTTGAGCAGAACTCAATATTCATAAAATCAATAGTACACAATTTTAACCATCCCGAAGATGGCATGCATACGGCGGTGGACATGGAGTTATATGCTTCCCCATGTCGTACGGCGTAAGGTCCAGTATCTAATAAAATTAAATGCCCCGAAGAGCGAAATAAACATAATGAAATTTAGTTGGGAGCAGCGGTTATGACACCTGCGTATCACAAGTAACAGCCAAAAGACTAAATTAAAAAGCAGACAGCATAGCCTATAAGTGGTTAAACAATACCCAGAGCTTTTTATCAAAGATCGAATGAATAACAGTACTGATTGCAAGCGCGGGGAGACGTTTTACTGCCGCCACACTGCACAAGCAGCGCCACTGTGCTATAAAAAAAAGAGTATGACAATGAAGCTTGTTACAACACTAAAGGATAATTGATTGATTGAATTGGATTTTATAGTCGCTCCAACAGCTAAGGTCATATGGCGACTTTCCAGCTTCCATTGGTGGAGGAAGACCCCAGGTGCCCCTCCGGGCAATTTTCGTGCACGGGCGGGCACCTGGGTAGAACCACCGACGTTCCGCAAGCCAGCTGGATAGCTTCCTCACATAAAGATTCCTAGGCCCCTGAGGGATCGAACCTACAGCGGTGAGGGGCCACTAAAGGATAAAAAGAAATATGTGGTGCATTACAGAAACTTAAAACTGTATGAAAAGTTGGGATTAAAGGTAACAAAAATACATAGAAAACTACAGTTTGATGAATCAGTGTGGCTAAAAGTATATACTAAACCAAATTGCTAAGTATCAACTTAAGAATATGTCAATAATATTCTCATTATTTTGTGTATTTTGAGCTTGATTAGAGATACGGTTAAACTGCAAAATAATCGTCTGCTCTGATTGCATGAACATATTTTAAAACTTTTAAGTCAATGTGTTTTCTTAGAAATAGGTTATACTGGCTATATAGGATTGTATAGTACTTCGAATTAGTGAAGCTTTCGATGTTCCTAATTCTAAAATATGCCAGTTCAAATTATTTTGACATCATGTTTTACTAGCATTACCGCTACAAATGTTGAGGGGGTTTGCAAGCGTCTGACCACAGCAGAAGGCCCAACTGACCTCAAAGGGTTCGCCTTCCCAGTTAGCGAGATCCCCCTGGGGAATCTTACCCCGAGTGTTTTTTTATGCATGTTACAGTGTATTTTAACGGATTATTATGTGTATGTATATCCTTAATACTGTACTTACACCAAGGTCATATTAGAGTAGGCGATTGTCTCTAAACAATGTATAGTGTACTCAACTATATTATGTGAAAACACTATTATGTGAGCTGTATCTGTATACAGACTACCTTCCCCGTGTTTTAATCACGGAGGCAGTATGATACTTTAGATAAGTTATGTTAAAATCTCTTATAAAGTATTTTAACTAAGACAACAGTGTCTAATTACCAGGAAAACAATATCCTGTATGCAAAAGATCTTTCGGAATAAGAATTCCTTCGTCAGCTGCCATAAAGAGGCAGCGTTGTGTTACTTATATATTTGGCTTATAAGCCCGTATACACGTATATCCACCCTTGTGAATTTTACATGTGTATTCTCTACCAGTATGTGTTAAACTGTGTGATATCGTGTGTCACCGTGGTCTATGTATTATTATATATATTCACTTCCAATCTTTACATGTATATGTTAGATCGTTTTCACACTAATTTAGTATCAGAGTACTTGAAGTTGGCATGTGCCGACCGAGTAGTGTATGCTGTTACAATCAACTACCTTTGAGTGTGTATGTTATTTTATTACAATTCTCCAGTTCATGAACTGGCGAGATTTTTGTGCAATCGTTTAATCTCTTAGAGTAATAAATACACTAAGCTACACTCGTTTGATCTCTTCGTGTAATAAATCCACTAAGCTACACTCAATCGAGTAACACTAAGAGTCGATTCTAATGGTTAACCAAGCTCCAATATTCTCTACTTTATAATGTGAGAATTGGTCTTCAAACCATCACATTAACATGTAGTGAATTATGTGTGTGTATATACACTGTATATTGCGTGTTTGTTTACCGCTTAAATATACTTTTTGTTCGCAAGCAATAACGAGTTTGTTTACCGTTTCTGTTGCTTGTATAACTGATTTCAATTTCACCAAGGGTTTAATTCATTATCAGTGTGTTAGTCGAGTGCGTACTCAACTGTGTGTGTATATACACTGTATATTGCGCGTTGTTAACCGCTTAAATATACATTTTGTTCGCAAGCAATTACGAGTTTGTTTACCGTTTCTATTGTTTGTATAACTGATTTCAATTTCAGCAAGGGTTTAATTGATTTTTAGTGTGCTAGTCGAGTGAGATCTCAACTGGTTTGGAAGTATATATCTACAGCCTTATATACAGTATTTAACATCTGCAATAAATTGGTCCCTCGGTGTTGCCTATCCACGACTAATTACCACATGTAGAGGGTGTGAATTAGTCTAACTCGTGGTAATGATTTGTTGATAAACGTAGAGATAATTATGGGTCCAATTGCTCCTTGATTTAACTAGCTTTTGGCGCCTAATTATCAATAGTATCTAGTTCATGTCTCGTAATGAACTCGCAACCTAGGACGTCTATCTATGTTAATTTTGAATTATTATTTTATATTATTAGCGTTAGTATATGTTTTGACCCGTATACGCCTCTTGTGCGAGTCCATTAAAACGTGTGGGCATTGTGTCAACTTGTTTAAAATATGTATGAGTAATTATTAAGGAAAATGGCTCTTATTCATATATCACTATGGTTTTTTCCCTACTGTTTTATTTATTAACAATTTTTCACTTAGTAAGTGTATTATTTTTTCCACAAACTTGTTCTTGGTAACCAATTTCCATATTAAGTGGTATATTATATCAATCTTCGTAAAATATTAGTGTATATCGTCTCCCTATCCATATTAGGTTAAAGGGAGATAACTGCTTAGTGTTGTTGTCTTTATCATGTTTTTGGTTTGTGACACTCTTTTTTATACTACAGTCTCATTCAGTTTTATTTTGCTCGATATCTGATATTTTTCATTGATTCGAGGTATATTATATTAAACTACAATGGTTAGTGTTTGTTCTGTGTATTCCCATTTGCGTGTGCGTTTTGAGTGTTTTTATGCACGCCTGTTTATGTCATTTGTAAGATACTAGGTATAAGTATCGGATGTGACAATTTTTAAGGGTGTTCTCTCGAGGTAATTGGTGGTCCTGAAAAGGACCTATGCTACCCACTCCGGCGAACTGGTGGATAGTTCATTTGTGGTGTGCATTTGTCTATGGTCTCTGCTTGTATACTATAGAGCAGCGGTTGCAGGCTTTCCCAGTCTGGGAGGAAAAAGACCCTGGGTGGGTATCGAACCGTTTTTCATCTCGAAGTCCCTTTTAAACAGGCTCCGCCAATCCCTGGCCACTCGTGCCTCATCTTTTGCGGTCGCCACAGTTTTGCCACGTGGTGTACCGTCATGCTGAAGTAAGTGTACCGGCCTAAGTCGCGGGTTTCCTGTATCAGCTTCTTGACTGGTCGACTCTTCCCGATGAAAAGGGATTCCTTGCTCTGAACTGTGAGTTAGGCCTGCGGCCTGCTCGCCGACGTCCGTTGAATCGTCCGTTATAACTCATGGTTGCAGTGTATGTAGGTATGGGATACTGAATCAGTAATTATCCTGCATTTAACATCGTTGTTTTATATGTTTGTTTCTCCCAACAGGAAAATAAATCTAAAGAATAATGATGTTTGATTGGTTAATCATTTCAATTAGGCGTTACATTGCGATTTCAATCGTGAAATTCAGAGTAGCGACGGTTGATTGGTTAATCATTTTTAATTCGGTGTCACCTGGCATTTTAATTGTATCTCATTTGCATTAAGTGTTCGTGATTGGTTGTTCGAGCGTGACATGCAATTTCGTATTCGCTCCTTATTCAAGCGTGTTATGTGTCATAAATGTTGAATTGCACAATCACTATATATTTTTTTAATGTGTTTATTGCTCTAAACATTCTAGTACGAGCTGCACTATGTTATATGTTGAATTGGTATATACACTTTCAAATTAACCGATTATTTGGTTAAGAAATCTCTAATTATATGTGTGAACAGTTTCAGTAGTTGCATTATCTACGTTGTGGTTTAGTGTAAGATAATATATGTTTTATTTTTTTATATATTTATACGTTTTGGCATCTTGATGTATTAATCCGTTATCTATTTATTTCTTAATCTTTGTACTATGCACGTATGTATGTGAGCGAGTACTGTATTGGTTATTCTGTATACTATTCTATGCCGGGTTAATGTTTTATAATATGTGTGTTGCACCCCGTTTTGTGTCATTATCATTGTTGTATTGTCTGCATCTTTTTTCAGAAGGTTAATTAACATGTTTAGCTCATCAAAGTCATTTAACGGCGGTAATCTAGCCCTAACCATTGTGTCTCTTAGATTTTCTCCCCGTTTGTAGGCAATCATAGTTTTTTTCGGAAATATCTTTTTGAGAGTATCACTTTGTATCACTTTGTTCAATGATTTTCCAGTACGATTGTAATTGTCCTGCTAGTCCCGTGATGTGTGGGTTATATTCCGTTATGAAAACTAACGGGAATTCTGTATTTTTTATGTTTGTTCCATACAGATACTGTTGTCTGTGATTATGATCAACCTGTTGAAATGCGGTAGAGAACTCTGTTATACTGTACCCCCTCAAGAGTAGTTTTTCTTTGAATAAGTTTCTAAAAAGTCCCCATAATTTGTGGATGTTCGTACAAATCGTATCAGTTCTCCTTTCATTAAACCTTCAAATACTGATTTTGGATGGGAGGACGTTCTGTGTATATATTGAAAAGCTTCGCTTGGTTTCACATAGGGTTTGAAATCTAGGACACGTTCCGTTTTGAACCGTTCTCCTTTGTGTAATATCGTATCCAGAAAGACCCCTTTTGTATTAGAGATTTTATATTTAAATTTTAGGGTTTTGTGAATTTCGTTTGCTTTATCTTAGAATGCGGTTGCCTCAATTTCCGAGCCCATAAATAAAGCGAATACATCATCTCTAAAACGTAACCACGTTAATATTTTTCCATTTGCCAGTAAAAGCATTTCTTTTTCCAAGTAATAAATGACAATGTCACAAATGTTTGGAGATGCTTTATGTCCCATTGCCACTCCCCGGCATTGGTAAAAATCAATATCATTATATTTAAAAAAAATTCTAGCAATAGCCAATTCTAATAATTTACAGAATGATTCTACCGACGGCCGTTTTATTCCGTTGATCACTTTACATCTAGTGTCAGTATGATTTTTTGGTTTAATAGCATCTATGGCCTCGCTGTTTATAATATTGGTGTACATGATTTCATAATTCAATGTTATGATCAGTGCTTTTTCCGGTACCTTGATATTTTCCACTTTCGTCCGATCTTTTTATATTTCTTGCTATAAAAAGAATGAAAGAAAAACTAATTCTAAGTCGCCCCTGTTATGTTTGTTTGTGTATTTTAGACTTAGGAATTCCATAAAGATAGATACAAATATCAGACAGGGAAAGCAACATTCAAGGACGACAGTCAACCACAAAACACAAAAACAAACACGCCAACAGACAAACGAGAAGGCAAAAGTAATAAAAAATGCAAACGACATCACCAACACAAAAGGGTTGACAATAGGGCTACCGCCTTGGAACGGTTAGTGGCAACAAAGACCACTGGGGGTTTAAACCGGTGCTAGGGTGCACCAAACCTCACACTTACCCTACTGTCATCCCATTAAAACAGGACAGTGTAAATAAAGAAATCCCCGCCAAGATCTAATCTCTAACCAACAAGACAGCATCAATAGGCAATATAAGTAAAACACATATATGCTCGTGTAAATAAAATACAAAAAAACAATAGCCTAGAAAGCCACAATGAAGGTACTCAATGACTTGGCAGAAGCCAAAGCAACAAGAGAATAAACCATTAAGGGCACGACAAGAAAGATCATAGACAAACATCAAACGCCACCGTCCCATTGGGCTTTAGGTAGGCGTCATCATAGGGTCCACAGCCTGTCCGGTCATAGTAGAATTAAAGAGGAAAGCATAGTGGCGAACTGTAAAGGGTCCACCATCAAGCATGCAGTACGTTGCAAAATGAAAGGGTCATAACCTCTTTTGATAATCTTTTTAACAAGTTTAACAAAGATAGTATGAAAGTGATCATGACCAAGAATCTTACGAAGTTTATAAATCACATCACCATAGAAGTCAGGTTGTGATAGTCCTTGTCGCAGAAGAGTCCTTATATTACTTTTATATTTGGAAAGAAGATCAGGGTTACGATAATAAAATTTTGCAAAGGTTGTACGAAGTTTATGGTAACGGTAACCCTGATTGAGTAGCTTTTTAGTTATACAAAGATTACAACTATATTTAAAATAAATATGATAAAAAAAAGTCAAGTAATAGTTTACTGATACTGATTCTTTGTGCTTTTAAATTAAAACAAAATATGTGTATGCAGATTTTTATAAGGATAAAGAACTTTTTGATAATAGTGATTATGATCCGAAAAATCCATTTCATGGTAATGACAATAAAAAAGGTTATTGGTAAAATGAAAGATGAAACTTGTGTTGTTAAATTTGTTTGAGTACGAAGTAAACTATATTCATACATATGTGACTGGTGCAAAGAAATGGAAGGCTATTTAAACATGTTGTTAAAAACAATATAACACATCATAACTAGAAGCAAATTTTATTTACAGCAACATAAAGTTACCATGAAATGAAAGTTATTAGATAAAAAACGACAACCGAAACAGTTATGTATTAAATAAAAAAGGTTTGTCAGCTTATGATGATAAGAGGTACATACTAGATAATGGATACGATACATTAGCGTGTAAGTAAATTCCATGATAGAATATGATATGTATAGCAATGATGAAGACTACTGTTCGGTTTGTCTGAATTTTCTTGATGATTTCAAAAATGTTTTTGGTTATTAGTTTTTTATAAAAGGAGACAGCGGATTATAATATTATTTTTATTGAATTGATAAACCGGATTGGTAAGTAGTATAAGAATCTTTTAACGGCAAGCATATCATCGTTATATAAGCGGCTAAAAGTTGTTTGTTGCCAGCTTTTTTTGCGATGGTGTGCTTGGATTGAAAGCTGTGATTAACACATTTGGATGCTGGATTTTTTTGCGAGGGAAAACTGCGTTGGTACCGCTACTTTCTATACTACAGTAGTTGCTGTAACATTTGAGGAAATGTGAATGCTAAAGTGAACAAGAATAAAACAGTGCAGATAAAGTACACATCAGTATAACGTTAAGACACACCAGTACGTCCGTAGATGTACGTCCACTAGATACTTCAATGTGCATAACTCCCAACAAACAATTGTAAATCACCACAACTTCACACAATAAAAATAATGTTTATGTTTGGAGCTTCTTCTCGAGGGTACTTGCTATTTTTTCAGTTACTCTCACTTGATAACCATTCATAAATCTGTAAAATTAATATCCCAGAATTTCCAATAAAAGTGCAAACAGTGGTGTGGGTTGAATGTTAAATCTTGTAATTTATTTCTTTAGACGGGTTTGAAAATAAATACAATACAGTTATATTACAAAAGATAACGTATGAATTATTTCATATCTGGTAATATCTAAAATAAATTCCACTTTATCGTAAATCAATGTTTAAGGTCTCACCGTGATACGATTCGGTGTTGTTTTACTTATTAGTCCTTTGGGATGATCTAGTCCATCACTGACTGACAGTGCCTCTCACGAACAGACAACATGTTACAAAAATATAGAGCTTCTAATCCTCTTAATCTAGGTCAAGATTAACCAATAATTAAACCAACATAAACTGTTTTATTTGTTTTTAAACACGGTAAGAGAGTTTTAAAGGATAATTGTAAGAGATGTTTTTATGTTGATATACACAGTGCATTGGGGGAGTATAGAATCTTCGGTAGTAAAGAATCATTATCTGTTTAAATTTGATTTTCTCAGCTCACGCATTGTAGATTATTTTAAAATTGTCCAGGATTGAAGATATATCATTACGTGGTCAGAGTATTAACTTTCATATCCCATCCGACCCCTTCTCCAAGAAGCGAAAACGGGGTTGCCTGGGGTATGAAATACAACTTTAATTTCGGCTTAAAAGTTTTCATATTGTGATTTTCGCAGATAATTTTAAACAGGTTATTTCATTTTTCAGTAAAAATGTTTTTAAACTTGTTAAATTGTCGAAATATCCGTTATAAAATCCTGCTAATATAAGCTTTCCATTGCTTAATGGAATTAAGGCTGGACCACATAATTTCATATAAGAATTCATTTGTGCAGCTGTGAAATGTTTTGGTGCATTTTTCTATTCAAAATGTATCACTAAGTAACACCTCTCAGAAGAATTGATTCTTTACTACCCCAATGAAGTTTGTTTTTGAAACGAAATATTCATACTATCACAATAAATTGAGATATAAATATTAGCTGTTATAATAATGGCCCATCGTCAAAAATGTATTGACCAGCAGTTAGATTCCGTCCACCTTTGTAAATGTCTGACCGACAACGAGCTTGCTCGTTTAGGTCTTAATACCATCGGAGAACGGGTAAAATGTTATCTTTAGTTCAAGAAATGTAGCGATTGTTGTTGAGCCTCCTACTTTCTAAAGAACATTTTTCATGTTTTTTTCGTATGCCATCTTTGATCAAGTGTGTGTGTTTGTGTGTGTGAATCCACTCATGATAGAGGCGTTTCGACAATATATAACGAAATGTGCACATAATAGATAGTCATCTACTGCATATAAAGACATTTGTAAATAAAGATATTTGCACATATATTGCTGTTGCAGGTGGGATGAACACAGTCTGAAATTGGATGTGCAGCTATTAGACGACACTGGCACCAGAATATGACAGTTTTATGGGGGTTGAAGCAGTGTAGGAATTCTGGTACAAACTCTGGAGTAAAAGCCAAAATAGTGCAAAGGATGCCACCACTCCAATTAAAAACAACTAACCTGGTCAACATACCATATATTGTACATTTTTGTGTGGGCAAATGACTGTGTTTCATAAATAAGTGACTTTTAGCTTGGAAACTTTAGGTTCGAAATGCCTCAGTAAACTTTATTCATATAGGCCAACATAGTAAAAGTGTACTGTGTTGTGAGACCTATAAAGAAGTTTGGATTGCATCTTAAGAAGTTTGGACAGCATATAAAGAAGTTTGGACAGCATATAAAGACGTTTCGACAGCATATAAAGACATCTGTACAGTATATAAAGAAGTTTTCACAGCATATAAAGAAGTTTGGACGTCATATTAAGAGTTTGGACAGCATATAAAACCGTTTGCACAGCATATAAAGAACTTTATACAACATATAATGACATATGCACCGAATATAGTAAATTAAGGACCGCATATACTACAGAATGCACTCAGTATAAGAAACTTATTCATGCAAAGACAGCCATGGCGTTCCATATCTCCTTGTCACTCGGAAGCGCCGTGGTCAAGTTATCATTGTAACACTCAGTGGTCAAGCGGGAGGTTGCGGGCCTTGCTATATCAAACGAAATCACAAGATATGGATGTTTACCGGCCGGTCCCATGTCCTAGAGTGTAACTTCCGGATATGTATATGTACAAGGGGAATCTCTTTGCTAGTCAGATTAAGGTGATCCCAGATGTCTCTGTTTCCACGACTCTCCATAGACGCGTATTTTAATAAACAATAGTATGTGCTGATGAGCCTTTGAACAATATTTTCACTTAAACCTTCATCATGCTTTTGTATGTAAGTATATGACAAAAATGGTTACCAGCCCTCCAAACCAACTGGCTATCGCCGAATAAAGCCACCACCTAACAGATAAACGACAAACTGCACTTCAGAAAACACGGCTGTCAAAACGTCCACCTATCAAAGATAAAATACCACCAGCACTACAGAAAACATGGCTTTTAAAGGTGCGATGTCACCAGCACTGCAGAAATCTCCGCTATCACAAATTAAAGGTCACCAGCTGTAAGGAAAAACTCATGCTTTCAAAGGTAATCACCGCTATTTCAGAAATCCCCGCTATCAAACGTAAATGTCTTCAGTTCCACAGAAAACTGCACTATCAATGGCAAAATGTCTCTAACTCTTTAGAAACATAGGCAATTCCGCAAGCAAGTAAATTCTACACACACATAAGCGATATAATTTAAACTCCAATTCATAAAATAAATTGTACATGATGGAAACTTGGTCAGATATTATGCGGAGAAGTTAGAATAAGTCGCGAACTGTTCCATGAAAGTACACACTGCTTTGTGGCAGAACTGGAACTGTTCCTGCAAAACAAAAACAAAATATTAACTTGTAAACATTTAGTTATGACATTTGCGATACAGTGAATGTACTTTATCATTAAACTATAGTGTTATTACGTCGTTTTTGTACCACCTGATACTCGTATGACACATGATGTGCAATCCATATCTTCCCGCACATGTTATCACCCGCGATTTGCGGGTGATAATATGTGTGCGGGGTGATAACCCGGAAGTAAGTGACGTCAATAAACGTTAGGTTTACTGACGTCATTAACGTGCAGGCCGTTTTTAACGTCCGTTTAAATTTCATTACCGTTAAATTTATGCAGGGGCAAAGACGTTTGAATCTCAGACCACTTCTATCCAGTTCACGGGAAAAAATGTGTTAACAAAGCGCTCGATTCATGTATGTTTGTGCTTAATTAATGCCTTATATTTAGCAAATAATTTTCATCTAAAGTGCACATCCTTCTACAGAATGAGCTCTTTTCTCTTTTGCAACTGGTATTTCGATTCATCTAGTACGTTTTAAGATTAGCCCTTCCAATTGTTCATGGTCATGTACGCTTCTCTTTCATTTTCAATACCTTGGGAGGGCTAATCTAAAAAAGTCTATAGGAACAGAAATACCCATTTGGTGGAGGAAACTTTGTAGGGGTATACGCGCTTTACTAAAACAAACAGTTAAATATAAAGAAAGTTATTAATCAAAAGCATACCTGAATCGAGCGATTTATTAATATTAATAACATTTACAAAATCGATATAAAGAAACTTATAAAATAAAATAAGTAAATTTTGCTATTTTTTCAGTACACAGTAATCAATGATGAATATTATAACTTTTCACTTTCCATATCACACCTGGTAGATCTATAATTATTTCAAAATAATGTTTTATTTTGTATGTGTAGTTTAATGACAAATAAATTACAACTCTCCCTTTCCACATCACACCTGATATCATCCTACGGATCTCGGTATTGATATTGAATTCTCCGGATGATATCAGGTGTGATATGAAAAAGGGAGAATGATAATTTATACACATTTCATTTTCTTTCTACTTTTTATTAATTTCTTTATTACTGTGTTTATCTCCTATTAATCTGAATTTTTTTAATGAATTATAATGCAATTTGTTACATTCTACCGTATAAACAACATGAAGTTACTGTTCATAATATACTGAAAGGAAAAAGAAACGCACTATTGGTATTTCCGCTATATATTGTATGTTTAATATGCTACTGCTAATCGAATGGTACAGGGCGACATTAGGCCTGTCCTTTCGGAAAGAAAGTTTAAACGAAAGAAGGTTTAAACAGCACTAAACACAACAATGGTTACCCCTTTAAAGTTTCATAATCGGCAGAATGCGCATTTGGCTCAAGCAGGTAAGCAAACGTAGGCTTTAAATGTTGCAATCTATCAACATTAAACATAATACTGAAATGGTATGACTTTTTCAAGCAAAACTTCAACATGTATACATTTCGTGTAACAAAGTATACTTTGATTAAAATGTCCACTATATGGCAGAGTTGTTCTTTCTGTAATTATTTTTTATCGAAACTTTATTCGAATCGGTTTTCTGGTTATTTAGCTGAGCAATACCAAGTTTAAACATAGTCCACGAACAAAGAGACGGAGTCTATGCCCAAATTAGGAATTCAAGGCGTAAACAATATAAATGTCATTATGAACACCAGTCCCAATGCTTAGGTTAGATTAGTGATATAAGAGCAGATGTCAAAATTAAAATGCCAGCAATATAAGCGCTCAGTGTTTAAAAAATCATTTGCTACGTCAATTCGAGTATTACTTGCTATAATATATATGCAAATACATGTAACCGTTGCTGATGTGATTTGACTACTCAACGAAAGGCGGATAAAGATGCCTTACCGTTGACGATGTAAGACAATTCCACTAGCATGCACAAGGTAACGTATACATTAGGGCAAATGATCACTTCAATGTTATCCAGAAATGTCTAAAAGTAACGTTAAAATGAAACTACAAATATAATTAATAGTTCTTACCACAGATGTAATGATCTGTTCTCTACTGTTTCTCATCTCTTCTATCACCTGTGAGATGGCCACATCCCGTTCAATTTTCATTCTCTCAATCACAGCCGATATCACACAGAATAATCCGCTTTTATCTGCCCCATTCCTGGTAAGTACAGTAATCAGACGAATTGGAATACTATTAACAGGAATAACTTCGTTAGATAAAGAGGTTTAGTGTTGGTCCAACTGAGTCGTCAAAATGTAGTTAATATCATTGAAACATTACAATATATTTTGGCTAGTAGAAGAAACAAAAATGTGAGTATACTATTCAAACAGGAAATGTAGCATTCTACCAAAAACACGCATACAAAACAAAATAAAAAATAACAATGTAAAATGAAAGTAAAGTATGCGACATTACAAACATAAAGGGTCGACACTAGGGGAACGACTTGGAACGGTCAGTAGCAAAAAGTTCGCTGGGAAATTTAACCGTGTTTTAGGGTGCAACCATCATCTCTTGTTGTTCTAACTTCTACATGTACCAAGGCATTTACTACTTGCATTGAGGCTTTCCAGGCTTTTGTTTTTGTATTCATATTTATCTGCTAATCGTTGAGTTCAGTGGCCTATTTATATTGCCTAATTTGGTAGCGGATAAAGCCAGGCGAGGATGTCTTTATATATACTGTCCCGTCTAAATCGCGTAACCACCTTTAGAATGTTTTGTTGTGTCGCATACCTTGCTACTATTTGTCCTTGTAATTGCTTAGAATGACTGCTTTTGTTCTTACCATTACGTGGTTCGAGTATTAGCTTTCATACTCCCTCCAACCCCTTCTCCAAGAAGCCAAAATGCGGTTGGCAGGGTATTTCGGCTTAGACGGTTTGCATATTGTAAAATTTAAACATTTAATAAGTAATTTTAAACACGTTTAAAACATGTTTTTCAGTAAAACATGTTTTAAACGTGTTTTATTGTCGACATGTTCGTTATAATATCCTGCTAATATAAGCTTACCACCATGTAATATTTTATTCTTACTTGTAGGACCATTGTAAAGTTGAGTAACAGAGGTCAACATATAATGCATTATATAGAGATTATTTAACTGCTGGATCGATTATAGGGAAATCTTTCACGAGATGATAGACATGTGGCTCTTTTCACGAACGAGCGTAAGCAAGTGAGTGAAAGAAAAAACATTCCTACCATCGAGTGAAGTATATCCCAATAATCGAACCCAGCAGTTAAATAATCTACTTAGTACATTTTAAATCAGTGTATGCATGATTTTAACCAAACTTATTCGCTTTATTTAGCGTTATCGGCGATGACGTCGACGTCACTAACACATTGACGTCATGACTCAACGCCACAGTTTGTTAGTTTTGCGTTCGGAGTTAGTTATTAATATTTATTACATTCTTATGGGTGAAAGATTGGTATTTCTCAGTGAAAAAATATTCATAATTGCTAAATATTAATAACTAACTCCGAACACAAAAATAACTAACTGCAACGTTGAGTTATGACGTCAATAAAGTGGTGCTGACATCGACGTCATTCACCGATAACGTTGAAATAAAGCAAACAATTTCGGTTAAAATCATGCATAAACTGATTTAAAATGTAATAAATAGATTAGTTAACTACTGTGTTCGATTATAGATAAATCCTTCACTCGATGGTAGGCGTGTTTTGTTTTTTCACTCAATCATATACACTCGTTCGTGAAAAGAACCACACGTCAACCATCTCGTGAAGGATTTCCCTATAATCGATCCCAGCAGTTAAATAATCTCTAGTTTGTGATTATGAATATTCTTTCACTGAGAAATCCCAATCTCTCACCCATAGAAATGTAATAAATAACAATAAAACGGAGAAATTCTACTAAACCATGGTGTTATCATAATTAGCGTAGATATTTTAAAGGGAAAAGCACAAATACCATTTAAAATCCGAAAGAAGCATCGACATAAAGGGTTATCTTAAAATGGCAAAACGTACATGCAGTGCACGACAACAGGGTGGTTTCCTGTTCCTTGTTGCCAGGACTGCACAACTTCCATAAGCGACAGAATGCATGACGGTTCATCGGGTAATGCGGCACCGGCTGTCCATTGTTTGCACTGTATCAGTTTGATGTTCCGTGTCTGAATACAAGAGAGTAACAATGATACTATAATTATTGTAATGGGGAAAAAAAAGGAAATTTAAAGTGTAGTATTAATTTTAATCTTAATTTGAACGAGAGCAAAACGCAATTTACTGAACCGAATGGATGTGAGTTTAATACATATTTTTTAAGGAGATCGAAACAAAATATACCAAAAAGAATGCACGTTTAGTTTAATTCGCAAATATGTCATACCCTATTGAATAAGTCAACGTATAAAATATATATAATACAAACATGTCATTATTCATGTACCTGTTTAACTCGTTTAACTTTCAAAGAAAGAGACCTATATGAATCAAACTCCTCATTTGCAATATGTTTAACGTTTATATCGCCAAACTTCAAACCAGTTTCCTCTTCTGGCCAGTAGATTTCAGCTTCCTGAAAGCACATGCATTTCGTATACGGTTTTATGCGCTGCAAATTTTATTTTTGCAACTGAGATTCAGTTTAACAATTGCACATAATACAGTTCCATAAACATGCGTATTAATATAAAGTATTGAATGGGATGGATAAAGCAACGCTATGCATACTCTAAGCAGAACAGTTAGAGTTCTTCCGTTTCATCTGAATGTATGTCCGTTTTAAAAAAATTAACATTGTTTGTTGGCAATATTTGCATAACGATAAGGTTGGTACACATGTTCCCTCGACATTATTGCATCGCATATAGATACTGTAAGCATGGTTGAGATCCGTGGGATGTTGTTTACTGCACTTTCACGTGAGCATATTTATTTACATACCGGCAGGTTCAGGTATACATCTTCACAGGTTACACTTTTCAACAATTGTACATTTTAATTAACTTATAATCCTTGTTTACACTCTAGAACATAAAAATACTATTATATACGAAGAAGTATGACGGTATTTGCCTAAAATATATTGATCTAATGCACATTTTTATGAGATAATCACTAAAAAAAGTATTATTACATGTTTTTGTTTTTTAGGCTATATAGTTGCAATGACCGCATTTAGGAAGCTCCTCGCAGTTATACTAAACACCATTTATTAGAAAGGAAGTTAGTTATATTTAGTAATTTATTTTGTGTTAAATATTTTCATTGCAAATTGTTAAACAGGAGCGATATGTTTATGCGAATTATATTCAAACTAATTACAAAGTAATTACATGTATATACTTATATACTGTGAATGTTGTACCTTAAGTTCGGTTATATCATCCATCATGACAATAGTATGCACTTCATGGTCACATTCCAGTCTCCAAAAGTCTTCTTTGGTTGATTCTAGTGGCGTTTGCGTGATAATGAATGCTCGTTTCTCTTTGTAACTCTGGCAGTATAGAAATAGGAAAAAAATGAAGAAATGAAATGAATTACATATGACAAGAAGAATAAACCAACATAGACTTATTAAAACGAAGTTTAACTTAAACTTCTATGTTCACCGTAATTTGCATAACGTCTTCGGGATGGCTCACAGTTTCGTACTATCGACATTTTAAATATTGAGTTTTGCTCAACGGGGCCAGAGGGCGTGAACGGTAGCTAGCATATTTCACCACCGGTCTAAATCAAACCGACACTGCAATAATTTTATATTTATCGTGTTCGGCGATTTCCAAATTTTTCCTTTCATACTCTTTTTAACTAATATATGAAAGTTTATGAACTATTTAAAATAATTATCACAAAACATTAAACGCACGCACGCACGCATCACGCACGCACGCACATATTGGTAATGCAAATGACGGAAATATCATACTTAACATATTGAACATAAGTTCAGGAATTGTTACAGTGTGATAACATATAATTCATTGAACCTCCGATAACAACGTTCAGGGTTATATAAATTATTTTTTCAATTTACAATAGCAATTACAAATATTCAAACATATTCAAAAAACAGCAGTGCTGTTATTGTTTAAGCTTACTGGTAAGAACACCGCGTTGATATAATTTCCTTTGGATCCGGTAGCCTTGGGTTTCAAATGTGGCATGAACTCGTCAACTGAAAGAATGCAAAGACTCTGTTAAGGATGTGTAAATTATATATAAAACAGTATGATATGATGCATTATGAACAAAACATTGTGCTTTACGCTAAACTATGATAAATATTGAAAATACAGTAAATTAAGTGCTTTATTTAATATCTTGATAGTATATTAGATATAATAGTAGGTATAAGAGTCGAACTTGAAAATGTAGGTTTCACAGAACACCAAATACACGTATGAAAACAAACTACAATTACGATGTTAAGATGGAGCAAGGCACCACAGATACAAACGGGTTGACAATAGAGTTACCGCATTAGAAAGGTCAGTGGCCAAAAGGCCCCTAAGTATTTAAACCTGGCCTTGAATTCACCAACCATTCTTGAGAATAGTCTTAGACTTAAGCCCAAGTATGCACTTTCAATCACACATATTTCTGTAAGTTTAAAGGATAAACATTCATAAGAAGCTGTTATGTATACATATGACAAATTCTAGCGAATAGTAACTTCATACGATTGTTTATCTATGAAGGTCACTGGAATATGTGTGAATGAAATTTTAGTACTTGAGCTCAAGTTGGTGGATTTTAAGCCATTATATTCATACAATTCGTATATTATCGATAGAATGTCGCTGGACCGCGGCTTTCAGCTAAGAAACTGCAATGTAACCGAAGCCCACCGTTACGGATTTATGTATCCAAAGAGTCTCTTGTTTTCGCTATGTATGTTGTTAAAGCCATCTGACTAGTTTGTATAACTTATTATTCTTGAAATGCTATAATTTCAAGTAGTCAAGATTATTTACCTGGAAGAATATTTGTGTATCTGTTTTTGTTTCTGTTTTTAACAACTTTTGCGGAGGCGTACTGATGCTCCTCTGCAACCGGAGACATTTTCTTTAGCAGCTGCAAATATTATACATGTGGATATTTTGTACTTTTGCAATTAAAAACACATATCATAGAAATTAATGTTTGTTTTTATACCATGAGACGTTGTTTTATTCACACTGTCTGGATTATCTTCTATGAATTAATCTCAGGGTGTTTGAACACCTGACAACAATATCGACATTAATTGTTAGGCGATTTTGGTCAACAGCGACGTAAAACGATTGCAATCTTATTCACTCAGTACATTTGTAAACGCAACGCTTGGTATTTTTTAATTTCTAGAGATATTAAAGCGTCCTCGTTTAAGATGTGATTTAACTGAAAGAAATAGAGCAAATCGTATGCAACTGTTTATCGCCATATGTTAACCTTTGAGCCTTTGAGTCAAAGAGACTAACATAAACTACAACTCTTGATTTGAACAATAAAACAGCGGATTAAAAAACAATCGAAAATCAGAAGTGCTGCGTTTATAAATGTACTGAGTATAATAATAATAATAGTAAATAAGCATAGCTGTGGATGGAATTCTGACACACCAAAATGAGAAAAATGGTCCTATAGAAATCACAGCACCCAAACGCAATGGCACCGTAGATCCGCACTGTACCACAAACAAAGAGAAAATTAACAATACAATGAAACGTATAGACGTATATGTAATTGCAAAGATATATTAACAAAAACATAATGAGGAAACACCTCAACATGTATCCAGAATTATACTGAACAACCACAGCAGTTGCAGCCCAAGATAAAACATATCTAAGGTACGACCAGAAAACCCGGGGACCCACCTCCTTTTTTATGGTTTCAGAATATGCAATCATGGAGTCCCACGAGGTTGTCCGGTCATCGCACAAGAGAAAAGTGAAGCGTAATGACTGACTGTAGAGGGGCCAATCATCAAACATGAAGTGCGCAGTAATACTAAAGGGTCGTGTCCTTTTCCGACGAGTTTCCGGATTAATTTTGTAAAGTGAGTTTCCTGATTAATTTGCAAAGTAGTCAGGAAATCCGTCAGACCCCTTTAATTTCAGGAGTTTATAGATCACATCTCCATAGAATAACGGTTGTGATATTCCTGGTCGCAGAAATGTCTTTAGTTTGGTGTTGTACTTTCCATCAGGTTTTTGTTGCGGCGATAGAACTTTGAGAAAGATCTTCGTTGATTACGAAAACCTTGCAGTTTACTTGTTATTACTTGATTTCGATAACTGAAATCCTTAACGTCGTTACACGCCCTAGCAAAACGAATTTAAAACACAATCGCATAGTCACAAAGCAAAATAATGTCAATGTAAAACGTATCCCATATAGAACATACACTTGATCTCGGAAGTATCTTTGAACTAAAAGTGGAAATATTTAGCTAGGACATACTTTTTATACTACACTTGTATACACAGAATCACTTTCCAATGGCCCCGTATAACCTACTGCAGGCATACACATGCATGAGGCACACACGTAAGCCATTAATACGTACCTCAAACTGCACATTCAATTTCCTTTTTCTTTTCTCTGGATCAATTTCTAGAAGCTCTTTGTAGGCCTCTGTAAAGTTTGACGACGGTATGGCAGATTTTGCCAGCATCAACGTCTCAACTAACGATTGGTGAATGAAAATGTACTGATCCTTAAAGTAAAAATAAAATACCTGTGTCAAAATTAAACAATTAAACATAAACTGTATAAATGCGTTACATATCGGTTGTGTACATTATAAAGTAAGACTTGAATCTTGATAGTATTACATCAAAAGGTAATTTTTAGTAATGTTTGATTGGATTGGATTTTTAGTTATGTTCTCCAAATTGTTTTGTTTACCCTTCTTCATGAAACAACAAAACACATATACAAAACTAATTATAGCTTCAACATCATCATTAGGCATGACAAAAACATAAAACAAGATGAATTAAAAAATTTAATCTGTCATTTACTTAAAGGGGTTGATGCACAAGTTTGAAACAACACTTATTTAAAAGGGCTCTGAAAAACTTGAAAATCACTGCAACAGATTAAACAAATAAATATACAAATGTAAAATGTATACACTGTACACTGGTCAAAATTGCTAACCGGTCATTTTATTATTTGGAATATTATATCACATATTGTATATTTTGAGTTGATATTTCATACAAATAAATATGAGCAGCAAACAAAACAATCAATACACTTTGTAACTTCAAAATCCGCACTTCCGGTCTCGTGGCTTATTTTGGCGCGAAATCGCATTATTCTCCCGTGCTGCACGAGGTAAGATTTGAACATGTGTTTGTGTTCTCGGAATTGTTTATCGTCTCAATCCCAAACAAAAACTTACTAAAAATTAAATAAAAAATGCGTCGCATGACAACGGAAGAGCGTGGACGGGCCGTCGGTATGATTATTGCTGGTACTTGATTCGGCAGGTAAAGGACATTGCGTAATTTCTCTTTTTCAAGTCCAGTATTGTGTATTATAATATTCCTCATCCTTCCGGCAGGTTAGTTTATTCATAAGTTTACTTGTCTGTCCGTCCGTCCGTCCGTCTCTTCGTTTGTTCGTTCGTACATGATTCTGTCTAACCATGTTCATTATTTCTGAAAAAGTCGCAAGCATGAGTTGTTTTATATGTATAGGTAGCCAGAACAGTCAACAGAAGTTTTTCAACAATTCACGACCTTTGGCTCAAGTACAATCGCACCGGAAGTGTTGATGACCTGTGACAACGCAGCGTCAAGATCGCTACATCCTTGTAACACACCTTCGTAATAGAAGAATAACAGCGACTGATACTGCCAGACGTTTGATAGGCGTCCATAATAGAAACTTGAGTGATCAAACAGTACGAAATCGACTACGGATCATGGGATTGAGAGCGAGAAGACCTTTTGTGGGATTAGTATTGACTGAAAGACACCGGCGAATTCGTCTTCAGTGGGCCAGAAGGCATTTGAGGTTCACCAGAGTAGACTGGGCAAATGTCGCCTTTACAGATGAGTTCAGATTTAATCTTCAGAAGTCCGACGGTAGAGAGCGAATTTATCGACGACTTGGGGAACGATATTCGGATAATTGCGTCAACGAAAGATCTCATTTTGGAGGAGGGTCAGTGATGGTTTGGGGAGGTATTAGTTTGCACACTAAAACTGATATGGTGGTTGTTCGAGGAAACCTGAACGCAGACCAATACCAGCAACAAATACTTCGACCAACGCTTATTCCCCATATTCGCGCTTACCGTGGGATGACATTCATGCAAGACAATGCACCTTGCCATACTGCAAGAACTACCCGTCAGCTACTTCAGGGCAACAACATTCGAACAATGGAGTGGCCGCCATGTAGTCCGGATTTAAATCCAATCGAACATGTGTGGGACGAAATCGACCGTCGTGTGCGACAGTTACCAAGGCAACAACATATTGCTGACCTCACAAGGGACATAGTCAATGTTTGGAATAACATACCTCAGCGTTTTCTACATAACTACATAAATTCCATGCGACAACGCTGTTTAGCTGTTGTACGCGCAAACGGCGGTCATACGCGATATTGATTTTTGTAAATTTTGAAATTACTGGTATCTATGAATTTCGATAAAATAAACTTCTTTGAAATTCATAAAATTCTTTGCTTTACTGATGTGATTACTTATAGAACATTTTTCAATACATTTATTTCCAATTTCACATATATATTATTTTTTTCTGAGACAAATAAATAAGAAAATAACAAGTGATCGGTTAGCAATTTTGACTAGTGTATGCCTATTTTTCATTTGCTGTGATTTTACTTGCTTTAAAAGATATTTTGTCAAAAAAAAAATTAAATTTCCAATAGGTTATATCTCCATTATTTTTCATGGCATTTTGACAATTCTTTCAGCATTTTTAAATTGTTTAAATCCCTTTTAAATAAATATTGTTTAACCCCTTTAAGAAAAATATATTTTGCAAAATTAAATATATTTACCAAAGTTTGGACCATGTTCACTCTCTGTCGACGAAGTGTCTCCACACATCCTGCAACGTCTACGTAACCATGAGCATGCGCTTGTTCAGTCAGGTAGTCAATGGCTATAAACGTTCCCGTACGACCGATTCCCGCACTGTCAATGAGACGTTTATTATCAGGCTGACCGGTTGTTTTATTTTACATTTAATGTTTGGAATTTAGTATTTTTATTTTGAAATAAATGTTCTATTTTATACCAAAACGGCGGAATGCTTGAATTTTAAATAGTCAATCATATGTAACAATTGTATGTGCAAATACTGTTTTGGTTCAGATAGCAACATAACTAATTTTAGAAATAAGGCAATCTCGATGGATACATTTCTACATCAGCTATGGACAATTTACTTGTCCCATTGGGATTGTATGGCATTTATCAATCCATTTGATCTCTAAACTCATTTTTTGTTTTATTGGTATTTGTTTAGAATGCGTGTGTTTGGTCGACTGTTCTCCGGATGCTACATTTCATGTTCATATTTTAATCTTATTATGTTGTCACAGTAATGGACAGTCTTGTATTGTTAGTTAAGTGTCCTAGTCAGTACATACCTGCAGTGCACAACGATTGGTCCTTTTCCTGGGGAGGCGGTGTACTTGACCTTATTACGGAAACTTACTACGGACGATGCGTATTTTGGGACACTTTTATCTGGCCATGCTGTGAAATGAAACTGTAGAACAACCCTCTCATCAGAGCCCTTCTGAAAAAGAGATACAGACCACTAATTGTACAGAAAATCTACTCATGGCATACATAACTATATAAAATTATCATATTTATTTTAACACAATTTCATAATTTTCCATCATAATACGACGAATATTTAGCAAAGTTATATTTGCACGATAACTAAACATTTCATAACACACAACAATTTGAAGTATGTATCAATCAAATATATAAAAAATCTCGATATACTTATCAAACCAGTAGTGTTATTACTTACTGGTCCTTTGGGATCACTAAACACAATTTGTGTAGCCTTAAAGGTGAATACGGCTACGTAGCGTGAGAGGAGTTGACTTAATATTACTTCTCATGAACAGACTCTACGTTTTTCTCTTGTTTGAGTTTGGTGCTTCCTAGGGATCCTTTTTCAATATGTATTGTGTTTAAACCTGATTGCATATAATACAATACATGGTTATAATGTGGGGGGAGTTTTCAAATTCTCTTCGTTATTCTAGCATATGTTCAAATTGTTAGTGAACTTTACTCAACATAATATAATTAGACATTTGGATTCTTGACAGGGGACATGGGCTCACATTCCTTCCCTGGAAATTATATTCACCCGAGACGAGAAGGTGAGGGGGAATATACTTGAGAAGCAGGCCCATGTCTCCTATCAATAATTCAAACAACGAATGTGTCATACTTCAAAGTTGTTACTACTTATATTAAAACACAACTTTAAAGACGGTTTCTTTTTTTCAATCGGTTTCCCCATAACGTTCCCCTATTGCATTATTAACACATGATGTCGCTAAATGTTAACGTTCATGACGTCTACGCTCTAAACGTCGTCAAATTTGGCTTTTTAGTTTAGTCTTTTGATTGTTAGCTGTGATATACTAAATTCCCTTTTGCTTATTTCGCCCATTAATTTCTCGTTTAGGGCAAAGCGTTTTGTTTGAAATGGTGTGAAAATACCGCATTGACTAAAGGTTCCATGTTCACCGCCATATGCATACTATTTTCGGGATGGCTTAAATTTCTTTACTATTGACATGATTAAACCAAGGGCTAGAGGGCGTAAACGGTAGCAAGCACTTTTCACTACCGTTCATGAACAAACCGAGACTGCAATACTTTTTTTTGTATTTAACGTGTTTAATGGTTTTCAAATTTCTCCTTTCATATTATTTTAAGAAAAAAAGCCTTCGTTTATCACAATGTTGGTATATTATTATCTTTATAACATCATTACTTACTATTATAGCAGACTTTAAATATAGATATAAAAATCGAACAGGAAAAGTAGCATTCAAGGACGACAGTCAACCACAAACACACACAGAAACAAAAAACAACTATATATAAAAAATAATAATAGGCAAAATAAGACATCACAAACACACAAGGGTTGACAATAGTGATATCGCCTTGGAACGGTCAGTGACAAAAAACGCCGCTGTTTAAAGCAGGTTCTAGGGTGCACCAAGCATCACACCTACCCTACTTCATCCCAATAAAACGAGACAGTGTAAATAAAGAAATCCCCGCCATGAACTATTCTCTAATCAACAAGGCAGCATTAATAGGCAATATAAGTAAAACACAAAGATGCTCGTGTATATATAAATACAAAAAAACAATAGCCTAGAAAGCCACAAAGAAGGTACTCAGTGACTTGACAGAAACCAGAGCAACAAGAGAACAAACCATTGAGGGCACGACAATACAAGATTGCAGACAAACATCAAACGTCGCCGTCCTTTTGGGCTTTATGTAGACGACATCATAGGGTCCACCGCCTGTCCGGTCATCGCACAATTAAAGAGGAAAGCTTAGTGGCGAACTATAAATGGATCCACCACCAAGCATGCAGTGCGTTGCCAAATGATAGAGTCATACCCTCTCTTGATAAACCTTTTAACAAGTTTAACAAAGATAGTATGAAAGTGATCATGACCAAGGATCTTACGAAGTTTGTAAATCACGTCACCATAGAAGTCAGATTGTGACAGTCCTTGTCGCAGAAGAGTTCTTAAATTAATTTTATATTTGGAAAGAAGATCAGGGTTACGATAATACAATTTTGCAAAGGTTTAACTAAAAAAAGAAATATAAAAAGATCGGACAGGGAAAGTAGCATTCAAGGAGGACAGTCAACCACAAAACACAGAAACAAACACGCAAACAGACAAACAAGAAGTTTATGGTAACGGTAGCCCTGATGAAGTAACTTTTAAATTATACAAAGATTACGAATATTAAAGTCCTCAACCGGAGAACAAGCTCTAGAAAAACGAATAAGTTGAGACACATAGACCCCATAAGAAGTTGCTCGGGGAACATCTAAATGGGGATAATTAACAATATCAAAATTAAAATCACCTCTCTTGTCATAAATGTTGCTAATTATTTCACCATTTTCAATAGAGAGAAATTGAGAAAAAAAGCGTTAGTATCGGAAATATTAGCTTTGTTTAGTTGAAAATCTTTAGGGTATACTAGAGCTGTTCAAATAAAACGTGGACTTTTTTGATATCGCACTCATTTATTGACGTAAACTTTTAAGATTCATACATGTTGTAATCCAACTCATAAGAAATCAAATGATTTAACCAAAACAATCGATATCATTTCTAGTTACGTTGCAATGAATGATATAATAGGGCGAGAAATGTGACGTCTTTATTTCATAACTGCATTTAGAGAATGGATAAATAAAAGGAAAATCGTCGGCAAAAATACACAAAAGTAGCATTGTCAATGGTACTCCAAAATTACAATTATGAAATTTAATGAATATTGAACAATGAGAACTATGATAAATATTAAGTAGACGAAAATTTCCTTGCTTTTATGTTGAAATTGACGACGATAGAAAACATCACGGAGCACTAAAATGTTAATAGAATATTATACAATTATGGACTTTTCAGCTGTTATACATGATGTGATATGCACCAAAAAAATCATTATTGACCGAGGCGATAGCCGAGGTCAATAATGATTTTTTGGTACATATCAACATCATGTATAACAGCTGAAAAGTCCATAACTGTTTTATTATATAACCCTCAATTTGAATTTGACAGTTTATAACAATTAAACAATAGATATTTTCAATAATATCACATCTCGGGACAGTTTTATAAAACTGGTCAATATCAGAAAAAAACAGGTCAATATCGCTAGATATTTTTTCTAAAAAATTACTTTTTAGCCAATGAAAACGCGTCTATTTATAGGTTATATAATAATAAATAATATGAACTTTTAATAAAACAAAAAAAATAATATAAAAATAAAATACAAAAAGATAAAATTTCAAAATCTTACACATTTTCTTCAATATATACATGTTAATACATTAAAAATACCCATATATGTTCAATAAACATGTCATTTGAAATGACTATGCTATTTGTTTTCTAAATATGTTGAATATGTATGCTAAACTCGATCGATTGCGTATGATCTCTTTCCGAAGCTGTTATATGTTTATTAAACATGATTATCCAACAATGATGTAAAATATTATGGCGGCTACAGTGAGGTTATAAAAAGTCGTATTTCTTGAAATCTGTTTCAAATAATTGTATAATATTTACTGATATGAAAGTGAATATCTAAACCTTTAATGCCATATAATTTAATTTACTTGATTTATAAAAGTGCAATACCTATTAAAAATATCCACGTACTATTTGAACGTCCCTCGTATATTATTAACCATAGTAGAAAAGAAAAGGTTAATATGTCATCCAGATACCGAGAGGTGTATTTAAAGGCTTCCAAGGAAGTAGCCCTATTTTCAACCCTTTTTTGTTTGTGATGTCTTATTTGACCTTTTATTCATCTTTAAATTTGCTCTTTGTTTCTATGTGTGTTTGTGGTTGACTGTCGTCTTTGAATGCTGCTTTTCCTGTTCGATTTTTATATCTATATTCAATAACGTCTGACTGGGTATCTGGTGAAAGACTCAATATGAATTCTCTTTCATAGCAATATAAAAACAAATGTGCGACAAGGGGTGTTTACCCACAATGGAAAGCGCAGCAAATCGGTAAGCAAGAAACAGTCGACGTTTTCCACACATAATCGGCAGAGTAAGTCCCGCCATTTTGTTTATGTGTATTGAAGCACCCAATGTTTTGCCAGTGCAACAAAGAGAAAACGTCGAATATTCACGTCGCGAGTCTACGGCGCATTTACCAAAGAAATCTCGAGAATTTTCTTTGCAGTATGACAAAAGAATATGCAAAAAACATTAGCTCTCAACTATTACAAGAATTTTTGCTTTGCCAATGGGCTATTGGCTCTCCCCAAGAGTTTTGAAGAAATCAAGATTTCGGGTGTGCCGATTTAAAATCACTAGAAATATGTTTTGTTGTTACCTGGCGTACACCAAGTGTTCTGATGATGAAATCCGAGAATTTCTCAGTCTTCCGTAAAGTGACTGTTTTCTTTCCATATACAATGCTGCCCTCTGTCGGCCAGTACTGGTCGCATTTATCCTGGGAATGAAAATAAAGTAGTATAAAGATACACATATATTATTAATAGCCGCGGAATTGTGCTTAGAGTCATTTTGAGGAAAGTATATTTCTAAATATTAGTAGGAGGATGAAGAAAACACACTTGCATGCATACACGATGCTTTCACCAATATCTCTGGTTCATGCACTGTTTACCCATAACATGTCTAAGAATTGGTCCGAAAATGAGCTACTGGTCCGTTTGCCTTATGCTTAAGAAGAGCGAGAGAAAGCAACACTATATCATGGACTTGGGTTTGGCGTCGCATCAGTGCAAAATGGCCGTAACATCACTGAACAGTCCCTAATCTACAATTATATCGACATAAATTACATTTATGTAAAATGTCCGTCTATATACCCATTTAGTAACCTCTTAGGACACACAACAGAATCACGATGGGCATCTCGCACGAGAAAAACAGCTAACTATACATACCCCTTCATTTAGACGAGTCAGCATGAACACTGTTTTCACTGTCTGTTTCCCAAACCATTCCAGATGTCAGACACCGCACTGGGAAAGAGACTTAATATACTAACCTTTCCTTTTTCTCTTAGATTAGTCAACATGACTATTTTCCCACTGTCTAGTTGCCAAATCATTCTCCAGATGTCGTTTATGTTTTCCTTTGTTGCCCCTGCAGCATAAATGTGCATTTATTTACAAAACAAATCCAGTTTAGTCGCATTGCTATTAGGCCAAATACAATTTAATACAAATTTAGTAAAATGCAGATTTTTTAATGAAAAGTAATAACGGAAACTTGAATTTAGGGATTTTCATAACAGCACGTTAAAAACTAAATATACATACCTTGCGATGCGACATAGGCCCGTGTCTGACCAAAGCCCTGTAAAATAAAACAAACCCAATATTAAAGCACCTGCAGACAGTAATATACAACTTGTTCATGACTTTTCACTGAATACGTTTAGCTTTCGGCACATTAAGTGCATACGGTTCTTAACAACACAACAATTATGCAAATAAACAACCCCGATTAAACAGGACTGTGTAAAAAATGATTCCAGAGCCAAGCCTTGTACTCTAACAATCAATGCACCATTTATAGGAAATATAAATTAAACACAAAGATGATCATGTATATATGAATATAAAACCTAAATGCTAGAAAGCTACAAAATAAATACTCATTTACTTGGCATAAGCCAGTGCAACAAAAAGATAGACGTTAATGTCACGATAGACAAGAATGAAGACAAACAGTTAAACACTACCATCCTTTTCCGGGAGACGTCATCATAGGATCCACAATATATTGGGTCATTGCGCAATCAAAATGAGTCAACCACTAATGTCCACTGAGTTAACCAAGTTTAGTTAAAATACGAATATCTTGTATAACTCACATGAATATAGTTTGCGTTTATATAATCCAATTCTGATTCATCGTCATCAGTAGTGAGTATCACACGGGTATCATCATCTATGGAAAATATAACAACCACACAATTTATTTCACTAGCATTAAGTATAATTGCTCATTCCAACAAAAAATATTTTCATAAGTTACAAGATAGCGTTCGTTATATCAATTAGTTGACAGTAAAGTCACACAGCAAACGTTGGTCAGAAAACCTGAAGATCTGTGTACATTTGTTACGTAATTATGTACTATCTACTATGTAACTTGTCAAATTATGTTCGATGGTTTTTAAGCGGACATAGTTCTGAAAAATATCACGTCTGTTGATATAAACAGTAAAATGAAGTTACATAAAAAAGAGTATCAAGCAATATTACATACATGCATACAGATTTCTGTATCTGTTTTTAGGTTTGTTTAGCGGCTTCAGTGCTTCAGTACATTTTTCTTTCATTCCAAATGGGAAACTCTAAAAGCACAAACAAATGATGTGTACGTTCGTGAAAGAAGAAATATTGATTATAAAATGACCTGCAACCGCTCTATTTCCACTGTAAGTCTATATAAACAAATATGAAACTCACTTGTCTCTAAAACACTCCATTTACGAATAACGCCATTTAATAAACTTAAGTAATTTCGTTTATATATAACCTCTTGAGATCACAGAGTATTGATAATAACAAACAACCATATTTGTAGCTTAACGTTTTCCCGCAAGTTCATTATTTAATTTAGACAAAGTGAGGCGGGGCGGGGCGGGGGTTTGGGGTGGGGAGATGGGATGGGGGAGATGTCACAATGAGATTGCTACATAATCAATATTGAACAATATAAAAACATATTAAAACATAAAATATATTTTGCTTTTCCGCTGTTCTGATATAATTGGCTAAACAATTCCGTTCAGCATCTGCCTTCAATGATGAAAGTCACGTTCTTAACTACAGGATTATAATCATCAATATTGCAATATTACGTTCAACTCTAAGATTCATATACTGTTCTTTGTACAAGAGACCAGAATATTCTGTCAAATAAAATATATAACGAACGAGATGGAATATGCATTGAGATGGCGCTCATTAATGAAGAACGCCACAAACATACTGTATTTGATCAAATGTATAAAGTTAACTTTAATTTGTAGGGTATGAATGTTTCCATTTTCTGGGAAGGAATGCCAAAATCTTCAAAATATATATCAAAATAAAAACCGTTGGTGACAACACATATCAATTTACACATTTCGATCGGACTCAAAAGCTGCACATCCATGAACAAAAAAAAGAAATTTACACGTCATTGACCATTTTCCTAAACTTATAACACACGACACCATTTTTGGTACACAAAACCAGGGAGTATGTTATAACGTACTCCCTGACAAAACACAGTCTAAAAAGTATCTATAAATATATCACGTTTTATTCTGACATCTCAAGCATTTCAAGAGTTATAGACAGACAATTGCATGACCGTATCTAGTGACTTTTACCATGAATTATACATATCCACCCTAAATACCGTAATAAATAGTGATAAGCTAATTTAGAGGCATGCAAGACAGTACATTTTAATGTTTGAGCTAAAAATGACATGGAATTGTGTTGGGTTCAATAAACGATTTTATCTTTCTACAACAATAATCTTTTCATTAACCATTAACATTTACGTCAAATTGTGTTCTGTAAGTTTCTGTGGCAGCGTCACCAGTAAAGACAATATCTGACAAAGCTTCCACTTTGATCGCCCTCTCTGGCAACTTGTCTGTATCAAGGTAACCATAGTATACATGGTCAGATTGTTGAAACACTTGATTGCTGTAAGTTGGCTTCGGTGCTGGTAATGGTTTACTCTCCCGAGGTTGTTTGTCTGAAAGCAATACCAGTACGCAAAATGAAATATGCATCTGGTTAGTACACTGTGAATATCATGTTAATATGATGCAAATTTAAGATTATGTTTTTAATTTTGTTCTTGTAAATGTTTAAAAAACACATAACGCTTGTGAGTATTCCTTATAGTATTAAACTTATTTAAGCAAAGTTTGTAGATATTAAAAACGGTACTGTAAAATAGTGATACCATACATACCTGACTCGGCTTCCTGTATATTTACATACACCCCATCAGGATTAGGAGTGCATATCTCATCTGGTGTCCGTCTTGCATTTCGTTTGGAAACTCTGTCTTTGCTGATAGAAGTTCTTCTGCGAAATAGAAAAACTATAGGCGTATAGCCACTATAGTATTACAGAAAGCTCAATACCGTTTATACAAGTGTTTTATAAAAAATGTTTATTACATTTCTATGGGTGAAAGATTGGGATTTCTCAGTGAAAAAATATTTTTTATCGCTAAATATTAATAGGTAACTCCGAAAGCAAAAACAACTGCGATTTTAATTCATGACGTCAGTAAAGTGTTACAGCAGTCGACGTCATCCGCCGTCGATAACGTTCATTCTAACACGACTTGCGCAGTCTTTCATATACACAAATAAGAGAGACAACTATATGCTTGTTCATTCAATTCCCCGCGTATTTTCCATCCGTTAGAAGCGCCGCGTTACATGACGTCACTTTTTAAGCCGTTAACGTCACAGAGTGAAAGTAAATAAACATTTTGTTAAATATACGTCACGAAGACAAACTAAACAGTAATTTTAATGAAATTTTAATTACAACAAAGTTGCCATGCTCCCAAACCTTGCACACACTTGATATATATAAACCCATCATACGCATCAATACACATAACATTAATAAGCATCTTGAACACGCTGAGAACGTTTGACGTCATACAGCGCAAGCTATATGACGTAAGCAATGACTTAATTGTTTGTCACTTGATTACTAGTGTATTTAAACATACTGCACCTCGTAGAACCTTACATACGAGGGCGCCCAATGGAACGGACTGTAAAAATAGCAGCCTGATTACCTTGACCTCCGAAATAATATAGTGCTCCCACAATAGCTTAAACAATGGGGGTATTGTTGTGTTAGAATCGAAATAATAAATACGTACCAGTATTTTGTGGGTGAATAAAATACAGTTTATTCACCGATAAAATACTGGTACGTATTTATTATTTCTTTAACAAAGCGTATAATATAGATTAAGAGCATACATAAATTGATTTAAAATATAATAAATAGATTATTAAACTACTGGGCTCGATTATATGGAAATCCTTCACTCGATGGTAGGCCTGTTTTGTTTTTTCACTCATTTGCATACGCCCGTTCGTGAAAAGAACCACACCCTATCCGTTTTATGAAAGATTTCCCTATAATCGATCCCAGCAGTTAAATAATCTCTATATATTGCTGGACAACAACCTTGAGTATGGTGGGTGTTGGGGGAATACATTCGATTACATGTTAATGGTTTTCGAGGAATAATTCCACGAAGTAGTTTGTACTTTCTCAAAAAGTTCTAATTAAATTATGAAAGTAGCTACTGACAAGACCTTACAGAATATCTTACAAGGTGTATGCTTGAATGTTGAAGAGATATATGTGAACACTTAGTTATATAGGTATGTCAGTCCGCGCAAAAGTGTGCGTGTGACATACTTTTAACACATTGCTATAGGATTACAAATATAAATGTATGACCTACTTGGATGGCATACATGACAATTGTACAACAAGCTGGACCAGATAATTATACTGTGACTTCATTCACTGTGTATGGTTAATTTGTCAACTATGAAATTGACATGTAAGGTAGCCCATGACCGCTATAAGTAGGTCACTGTAATGTAGAACATATTTCCCAATTGTTAAATATAACATCTCAGTGTAACCTGCATATGAAAACTATTCCTAAACGAAGTCGAACAGGCATGTAGCATTCAAGGATCACAGTCAATCAAAAACACGCATAGAAAATACATCAATTACAAGGATGAATAAAAGGCAAGTTCCATGACATCACAAACCTAAAAGGGTTGACAATAGCGAATGTGACAATTTGTTGTCTATTTTGTATTTAGAGGTTTCATCTAACAGATGTTAACAAGCTCGTATAAAAAACGGGACTCGAACAGAGAGTGTGTCTATGGAGAAACCCGATTATTGGCAACATATTACCGCACGACTCAAACAAGACTATGATAATCTAGGCTCGTTATGCATATCTGGTGGACTGCGCTCTGTGAATGCTACATTTCCTGTTTGACATTTGTATCCGTTTCACTTTTTGATTTTGACGATATCACAACAGAGCACAAGTTCGATCACTTGAGGCTTGCAGCTTGTTAAGCTTCAAGCGATCGAACTTGTGCACTGTTGTTAACACATTTCCGTCAGTAAGGACTATCTAGTTCTAAATTGCCGTTCCACAGCCAATATACTGTTTCCAACTAGACATATTGTTTTATATTTATTCTGTTCGTGTTCGTGTTTGACGATTTCCATATTTCCCCTTTCATACTCTTTTCAGCATACCTTTTACGATAGATCATGATGCCTAAAACTCCACCAATGGCAATAAGTACAATGACACCCGCTACGGATCCACCTATAGCAGCAGCCGATCCTCCTTGCTGTTCTTCAGTATCTGATTTGATTACTGAAAATTAATAAATTCTTTAAAACCCATAATTCACAGAAACAACCATGCATTATTTGGTTTCCCTCAGCCTTATTTATCTCTAACATAGTTAACGGCATGCTCAGTTTGAAAGACAACCTAAAATATGAATGTATTCATATATTAACATTGAACAATATTTTCTTGTGAGATATGTACTGCCTGATAAATGAGCATTTAAAAACACCATCCAAATAATATCATTGAAAAAACCCTGATGTTTTAAATATGAATGAAATGCCACGAATCATTGTTATTCATTCGATCTTTGGAGATCGCTTAGCCCGATACTTATATTTAGTGATCGGTGGTACATTTTCATTTTTTTTTTGTTTTCTTACTTAATTTTCGATTCGGTGGTTCCACTACTCCGGCCGATAAAAGGCTCTGGGTATTGTTTAACCACTCATAGGATATGTTGTCTGCTTTTTAATTTAGTCTTTTGGCTGCTACTTGTGATGCGCAGGCTTCATAACCGCTGCTCCCAACTAAATTCCTTTTTGTTTATTTCGCTCTTCGGGGCATACAATTTTATTAGATCCTTGGACAATACGCCGCTGGATATAGGGGATGAAATAAAGATAGAAATATTGCTATATCCACCGCCATATGCTTGCCATCTTCGGGATGGTTAACATTCTGTACTGTTGATTTTTATGAATATTGAGTTTTGCTCAACCCGGGGCTAGCGGGCGTGAGCGGTAGCTAGCATATTACACTACCGCTCATGAACAGTCTCAATCAAACCGAGACTGCAATATTTCCTATGTGTCGTGTTCGGCCGTTTCCAAAGGTCCATTATCATACTCTTCTTTACAATGTATAACTTGTCTTTCGAGAATAGAATAATTTCTAGGAATTGAACAATTGTTTAATTATGTCATCATATTTCTATGAAATACTTAAAACGTCCTTTTAACAAAAATGAGAGTATAACCCAAAGTATAACATACACCATTTATTAACCAGTTTATGGTGAGATTCAGATTCAAACGGGGCAAGATGCAATTTCATGAGAGGGATGCTTTATTTTCCACTAATTCGCCTCCGAGCCTTCTCTGTATTACCTCTATTAAACCTTGTTGGTCTTTTACTAGGTAAACGAGGTCTGTTCCAGAACGTCGTGTATTGATATATTATATTGTTGTTATCACCACAAAGATCGGACTATAGTATTATCGACTATACGTACTGTCTATCTAGTTTACCGTCTCAGTATTACTTGAACAAAACTGATATATTATACTGTTATGATATTAGAAATATTGACAATATAGACTATATAATCTAAATAAACGGAAAAAAATATATCAAACTAAAAAATATAAGAACAGAAATAAGCCAGAACAAATAATTTAAATATATATTTTAACTATTAATTTAAAGTTAAATCTCAATCGTCAAAAGAATATGACTGTATAAATTGTATATCCTAATCAAAACAAATACATACTTATTTAATATGTTGTGGTACAACTGCTAGACCGATTTCCAGTTTGGCCAATTTGCGTAATATTTATTACACGGACTGCTCTGGACAACATTGTGTAGGTACTTTTTCAGAACATATTTAACATTGTATTTGAATTTTTCAATATTGTGCTGTATGTTTTCCTGTTGCTATATGTATACATGCTATGCAATCAAAGTGTTTAGCATAACATAAGAAAGCAGTATTGATTATAATATAGTATTTCAATGTTCAAGGATAAAACAGGAGTGGTCAAAGTGTCATGCTTGGTGATTGTAAGGGGTTGTGATTTGTGTAGGATTGTAATTACAGACAGCAATATGGGTGTTACTTAAATTTTGATAATTATTATGTAACCTTGAAAAAGGTGGGTGAATCCCACTGAAACGTTAGATTAAAGTGTAAAAAAGAGAGCTGAGTGTTATCATTTGATCCATTATTTGATTTTGGATTTATAAACTTAATATTTAAACAAATATTTACACGATGGACACAAAAATGCAAGAACAAAATGGAAGGAATGGTGATTTGTGTTAGGATTGTCAATACAGCAAGATAGATGCTACTTAAATTTTGTTAATTATAGCGTTACCTTGAAAAAGGTGAGTCAAGTCCACTGAAACTTTGGATTAAAGTGTAAAAAAGAGAACTGAATGTTATCATTTGATCCATTATTTAATTGTGGATTGATAAACTTAATATTTAAACAAATATTTACACTATGGATTAAAAAATACAAGAACAAAATGGAGGAATGGTGATTTGTGTTAGGATTGTCAATACAGCAAGATGGATGTTACTTAAATTTAGTTAATTATTGTGTAACCTTGAAAACGATGGGTGAATCTCACTGAAACGTTCGATTAAAGTGTAAAAAGAGAACTGAGTGTTACCATTTGATCCATTATTTAATTTTGTATTGATAAACTTAATATTTAAACAAATATATACACGATGGACACACAATTGCAAGAACAAAATGGAGGAATGGATTTGTGTTAGGATTGTCAATACAGCAAGATGGATGTTACTTAAATTTCGTTAATTATTGTGTAACCTTGAAAACGATGGGTGAATCTGACTGAAACGTTGGATTAAATTGTAAAAAGAGAACTGAGTGTTATCATTTGATCCATTTTTTAATTTCGGATTGATAAACTTAATATTTAAACAAATATTTACACGATGGACACAAAAATGCAAGAACAAAATGGAGGAATGGTGATTTGTGTTAGGATTGTCAATACAGCCAGATGGATGCTACTTAAATTTCGTTAATTATTGCGTAACCGTGAAAACGGTGGGTGAATCTCACTGAAACGTTGGATTAAAGTGTAAAAAGAGAACTGAGTGTTATCAATTGATCCATTATTTAATTTCGGATTGATAAACTTAATATTTAAACAAATATTTACACGATGGACACAAGAATGCAAAAACAAAATGGAAAAATGGTGATTTGTGTTAGGATTGTCAATATAGCAAGATGGATGCTAGTTAAATTGTATTAATTATTGTGTAACCTTGAACATGGTGAGTGAATCCCACTGAAACTTTGGATCAAAGTGTTCAAAAGAGAACTGAGTGTTATCAATTGATCCATTATTTAATTTTGGATTCATTAACGTAATATTTAAAACAAATATATACACGATGAACACAAAATTGCAAGAACAAAATGGAGGAATGGTGATTTGTGTTAGGATTGTCAATACAGCAAGATGGATTTGACTTAAATTTTGTTAATTATTGTGTAATCTTGAAAAAGGAGGGTGAATCCCACTGAAACGTAGGATTAAAGTGTAAAAAAGAGAACTGAGTGTTAACAATTGATCCATTATTTAATTTTGGATTTATAAACTTAATATTCCCTTATAGTTCATGATCACTGTCATCATCCTCACCCTTGCAGATGCTACGTCAGCTTCATAGTTTCAAACATAAAACTGAGTATTTGATTACGTTGCTTGGACCAATCTTTACCTTTTATTGTTTTTTTGTCTTTTGATACTGGATCACGATATACGCAATATCATAGCTGTGCGATATACTGAAAATGTATTAACACTTATGAGAATCTTACAATTTCAAATAAAACATTTTAAAATGCTAGCTTACCATTGCAGATTACATCTCCACCATTCCACAGATGGTCTGAATCACAAGTTATTTGTGAATTTGCAGCACTTGTCATATAACCGACGTCACATGTGATGTTGATATGTTGTCCCTGTTCATATTGAGTGGTAGACCCATTCCGTTCGTAGTGCCCGTTGGTTACGTTAGGTTCATTACACAAGGCAACTAATATATTTGATACAGTTCAGATTAGGGAGTCACATGAAGAAAGCATATTTACATATCTCTGCTTTAGATGATGTAGACAGTCCTTGTATAATAAAGTATAACTCACATAACCATGATCTAATTTACCCTGAGGCCATTTAAAAACATATTTAAAAGACATTGATGAAGGGTCAATACAAGTTAAAGATAACATAAATGAACACACACGTCAATTCAGGAAGTATTTTAAAAACATCAAATCTCTAGAATTGCCACCATTAGTAACCTAATTGTGTTTAAATTTGTTAAATTATCTATAAAACAAAACACTGTTAATTCAAGTAAGTACCGAAAGTGCCGAGTTGAATAAGAATAGCTTACCGCATGACGGTTCTACACCACTCCAGGTACTTTTTTCTCCGCATGTCCTATTTTCCTCTCCAGTAAACTTGTACAAACTGTTGTCACACGTGGCATGTATAACTGTACCATATGGTAAATTGCTTATGTCTGTGTTTTGTAACTGTGGGTCATAACGTCCTCCAGAAAATGTTATAGGCCTGGGACACGTTATTAAACTACACGTAGGAATTGTACCGTTCCATGCTGAGTACACACCGTAAGATGATGAGGCCGCGTATATGGTACATGTTCTTTGAAGCGATCCTAATGTGTGTTTATATCCTAGATCACAAACTACAGTAACGACATCTCCCAGCATTCGCTTTTCTGACAAGTAGGCCTTACCATTATATGTGTAGTTACCGTTTCTTACGTCCAAATTGTTGTAGCATTTATTTTCGATACACTTAGGTTCTGTTTCATTCCATAATCCGTTCCCTTGGCATGCCATTGGGATATTCCCATATAAAATGTAATCATTGTCACATGTCACGGTTATCATTGAACCGAAACCATAACCATCCTGTAGTGGACTGTAGGTGCCATTGCTTAGAGCAGTTGGTGGTCGACATGCTGGTGAGAAAGTATACAAAATACAATTAAAAGAGACACTAGCTACTAGTAAGAGAGATAGAGAATTGCCGTATGCATCCGAATATTGTATTTTCTTACATATACGTGTAGAATGAGGTACATTATTAATAGATCTATATACACAATTTGGGTATTTGACGAATTCTTCTTTAGCACTGAGATGTCACTAGACCAAATAGCATTGACACATTTTACCGAATTAGAGAAGAATAATTTACCTGGTTTGCATGCCTATATGTTGCAGTGACTTAAAATATAATCCTTATAAACTAATGCAGGATATGTGTTATACCAAATACATAATTTAATTATCATTTGTTTTACGAGATGTATTATACATATTCCACTATTCTCTGTTTTAAAAATTTCCATCCGCATATGTATGTACGTGTTTTATGATTTTAACCTCCTTGAAGGAATAGTATTATAAAGGCGTTTTCGTTAATTCGATTTGCTGATGTGATTGTAGAGAAGTGTTTAATAATTCTGATTGTAGGCATTTTGGTAATCTGAGTTGCTATATTATTCAAATTATTGCAAGGTATAACATATCCTGTTTGGTGGCAACAGTGATGGATAACACTTTTGAAGTCCTCACTACACATTTAGCTCCCCTGCATGTGATTGTAGGGCGATACCTGCATAAAGGGCCCCGCTAAAGGCGTACAACTTGGGGAACTTGCAGTAACTTGCCTTGTGACACTAACTTCCTCCATACCCTTCGTGAATTTATGTTCATGGGTGGTGCATTTCTTAGTTAAGGATGTATAGATGCACAATACGTTTTCATATGTTGGTTCCATCTGCTGGGATCCCTATTGGGTAATCGGTTAAAAAAAACATTTTTTTTTTTAATATCATGTCCAAATGTGAATGCATTTATAAAACGGGATTTGTCCTCTATCGTAAAGGGGCCCCTCCACATGGTTACAATTTGAGGGAACTTGCAGTACTTTATATGTTCGACTGCCATTTTGCTCGATGGGAAAACAAACTGTTTTGTCACAAATGCCTCAACAATTAATATTCCACGTCCCAAACCACAGACTCCATAGAGCCAACAAAGCGATACAGGACCCCTTGGACCTCTTGTTTTAAATTACAGATGTGATTTTACAAAAACGTGTAAACAAATAAACAATCCGTCGTAAGAAAGCCTTTTTCGAAATACCGTTTGAATGAAATTGTTCATTATATACTTCTTTCCAAAGAAAATAGTATTTTTAGTTAGAAATATATTTTCACCCAAACGTGTGATTACCATGGTTATGTGTGAATCCAACAACGCCACGTTAAATTCACACGCATGGACTGTCCATAGGGCGTGTGGTTATCACGCAAGATAGGCCTTACATTGTCGGTGTCAGACCAGTCATGAAGTACTTCGTGGGCGTAGGCTGCTAATATATTTTCATGGAAAAATCCGAAGTTTCTAATTTGCATGCATTTTCCGCAATATTGTTTTTTAGTTCATAGTTAAATCTAACCTGATGTTCAAGTGCTATGTCTGTTGTCATGAATAGCAAGTATTTTACTGTGTCTGGTGTTTGTCAAGACTATTTTTTGAAGAGTATGAGCACAAGATGTAGGTAGCGATGCGGTTTTGACATGTTTATTTCAAAATACGTATAGTGCTAATAAATGACGCGAAAACTTTACAAAAAATTACAACAACTAAATCGTTTTTTTTTTTTCCAGATATGGGACAGTTTGCGAGCCAAATATTTGTAATTCACATAATCAATGTGTATTTAAGTGGCAGAATGTTGTGGAACTTATGACTGATCACCAAAAATGGCATATTTGCTTTGCGTTCAATGGGTGGACACCGATTGAACCGGTCTGACACCTAACGCATTCGTTTGAAAATACTAATATCAACTGTATTTTCCTTAATGTTATCATAGTTGGGGCTCTAAAATTGAACGCACATGTCTGAAGATAACACGCGTTTGAATTTATAAAAGTGTGATACAGTGCTTTTGATTATTATTGTTATTATTATTAGTAATATTATTATCATTACTTCAGGATTATATGTAAGGACGGTATGTTAAGACTAATATTTATCATGATATCATTTACAATTATAAACCTCGCATCTTTCCGAAGAGGTGTTATTGTTGTAAATGGCATCATTCGGTTACCAAACTAATCAATGGTATATGAGGTTAGGATCTCAAAATGCTCAAAAGCATCGCTATTTATCATAGATGCACAAGACAACATTAGTATACTGTTGACGTAAACATTCATACTGATGAACAATTACTGACAAGTAATGCATTTAAAAAAACTTACCTGCAAATATTTTAACTTCACAAAGTGTAAGCGGATACGAAGGTACTGTTATTGTTATAGAAGTAAACAACCCTGCATCGTCAACTCCGATAGGAATAATTGAATCATTGTATCTCCGAGGAACATTATCATCATAGAGTGTTACATTGGTATTGCTGGCAGACAGACCAATTACCTTGAAGTCTTTTAGCCTGAATTTATCTGAATTAAAGAAAAAAATGCGCTTTATCAAACGTAATGATATTAAAAAAATACTTATTAAATCGATCAATAACCAGACCGCGCAGTAGCGTACTAGTAGAGCGTCCGCCTCGCATGAGGGACCAACACATTTATAAGTAATACATTTACAATAGACGTTTTTGTGTGTTTTGTTGTTATTCTAATTGAATTGAATGTTGTCTCATCAACACAGTATATGTTATTTAGAGCCACCCCAGAGAGAGGGGAAGGATACATAGGAATCCGGGAACCGTGCCCTACTCTTATTATCGAATAGATTCCAATGGTTCTTTAACGTGCTTGGGGGATAGACCGATACACGGGACCGCCCGGTTTACGTCTCCAAACCGACGGACGAGGCTAAGGGAAAGTGTATTGCCCAAGAACACACCGACGAAATTCAGTGGCACTACGGAGGATTGAACCCGGGGTCTCCGGTTATAAATCCGCCGCGCTACCGACTGCGCCACGCCAGCCCATTATTATTCTAAAGTTGCATGCTTACGTTATAAGTGTTTATTTGTTTATTACAAACTATGTATATACATGTGTGTACTAGTTAGTTTCTATTTGTCACGTTAGTTAAATCTAATATTATATATTTTATATATAAATTAATATAAATATGTACATGAACATATTAGCTATTCAGTGTGATGGTTCAGTCACCTCTGCATATTTTGCAGTGAAAGCTAAATAACAACAACATTAACTGCTAAAGTATTAATTGTTACCTTATAATACTTTCCTGTTGGTATAATGTTGTATATATATTTCACTATCGCTGTCAAGTTTATATGTATTTGTTGTATCCTCATGGGTCTTATGACCCATTGGAATTATTTGAATAAACACATATCTATAAAAATGGTACTAGTAGCTCCTTTCTTGATAATCGGCATATAAATGGTAATGCACGGAACACCATTTTAGGTTCGAAACATTTGTATTACATAACTACTAAAAACAACAACTGATTTTCCCCTCAAAAATTATTTTATGTATGTTTTACTAAATTGTATTAACCCAATTAACTGTGTTTATAGCGAAGATAATTGAAGACATATTGATATCAAGTCTAGTTAGCTCTACTGGCCAAAGGCCAGTAAGGCTTATGCTATGGTATTTTGTCATGTTTGTCCGTCGTCCATTGTCCGTCAACACTCTTAACAGCTTCGTTTTTCATCCGATCTTTACCAATCTTTACCAGATTATTAATATCAATAAAAGCTCGAACGAGTTTTAAAACCAGCTAGATCGGAGCAGTAATACCGGAGTTATTTCCCTTGAATTAACGATAATTGCTATATTTTGTCTTTTCAACACTCTCGCGCCTCCATTTTACATCCTACTTTTACCAAAGTTTGCCAGAGTATTGATATTGATAAAAACTCGGTCGAGTTCGAAAACCAGCCAGATCGGACCAGTTACACCGAATGTACGGCCCTTGAATTATTGAAAATGTTTAATTTGCCATGGTCTTTTGTCCGTCGTCCGTCGTCCTTCCGTCGCCGTCCGTTAACTTTTTGAGGTCAACTCTCGAGCACCTTCATTTTTTCATCCGATCTATACCAAACTATATCAGATAGTTAATTTCATTGAAAGCTCGGACGAGTTCGAAAACCAGCCAAATCGGATTAGTATCAGCGGAGCTATGGCCCTTGTTTTTCTGGAGAAAAAAAGCCATATTCTGTCTTGTGAACACTCTAGCACCTTCATTTATTATTTGATATTTATCATAGTTGCACAGATTGTTAATAACAATAAAATCATGGACGAGTTCAAAAACCAGTTAGATCGGACTATTCACACCGGAGTTATGACCCTTGATTTTCTGAAATATGCTATAATTTGGCATCGTTAACGCGATCGGATCTTTTCCAAACTGATATCAATGAATGCTCGGATGAGTTCGAAAAACAGTCAGATCGGACCGGTATCTTGGCCCTTGATTAAGTTAAAAAAACCTATAGTTTGACTAGTTAAGACGATAGGGCCTTTTTTTTCTTCTTCCTTTCTTACTAAACTTTACCAGATTGTTATTATCAATGAAAGCTCGAACAGGTTTGAAAACCAGCCAAATATGATTAGTAACAACGGAGTTACGGCCCTTGAATTAATTAAAACTACTGTATGTTGCTTCATTAAGACGATAGGGCATTTATTTGACCGTATTTTAATGACACTTTGCAGAGATGATCAGTACCAAATCTAGTTATGCATATCATCTAGAATACACTAACATTGTACAGCCTAGTTCTCCAGAACGCCTTGCTGGATTTTAGCGAAACTTGTCAGGGATGATCAGTAACAAGTCTAGTTGCACATATCATCACGGTTGGTTTGTTGAATGATTTTTGACACAGTTATTGCCCCTTATACACAAACTTTGTCGGACTCGTTTTCCTGAACTCCTGGCTAGATTTCAGTGAAACTTTGCAGAAAATATCAGTACGAAACACAGCTGCGTATGTTGTTATCATGTTCCTGTTGAATGATTTTTGTTGGAGTTGTGGCTCTTTAAATGTTTTAATACACAAACATTGGCTGGACTAGTTCTCCACAACCACTGGTCGGGTTTCAACGAAACTTGGTTACGGCTATCATTGTCGTGTTCCGGCTGAACGATATTTGGTGGAGTTATGACCCTTAAAATGTTTTAATACACTAACTTTGTACAGACTAGTTGTTCTGAACCCTTTTGCCGGATTTCAACGAAACTTGGCAGGGATGATCAGTATGAAGCCTATTTGCACATATCATCGCTATGTTCCGGTTGATTGATTTTTGGCACAAACTATATCCGGACTATTTTTCCTGAACTTCTTTCTGGATTTCAGTGAAACTTGGCAGGAATTATCAGTACTATGGCTAGTTGCTCATATTGTTGTCGTGTTCCCCATCAAAGACTACATCGAGCCAGTAGAGCGATACAGGCCCTCTAGGGCCTCTTGTTTATTATTTGTCACAGACCATTAAGATATCTGTTGTGTTTAGTCGCTATAGCTTACATACTTATGACATTACTATCTTGTCTAAAACGTAAGAATTACCTTCAGTGTTGCACATTTCATTACCTCTCATGAACAGACTCAATAAAGTCGAGTCTGCTACTTTTATCTCTTGTTTGTGTTTGTTGCTTCCAAGGGATCCCCTTTTCAGTATGTATTAAAACTGAAAAATTACTGACATAAATATGGTGTATGGTTTCTACACATGAAGATTACATTTAAATAAAAAATGGGTGTTAACAGATAAAGACTTTTCTCCAAAACTCATCATTTTTTTAGAAACTTCAGGGTTAAAATTTATTTCAGGGTTTATTTCTATAAACAATTACCGCGAAGTAATGTTATATTTCATTATCTTAAAGTAAACGATATTTGCTACTTTGATAATATAAAAGCTTTTTTAAAAATCTATTCATAGGATTATGTTTTTATCGAAATGTCTCTTTAAAAAAGTCCTATTTTTTCGGAGGATCTGCAAAGCTGTAAAATTGATATTCTACTTTATTTAAGAAATATGACATCGTTTACGGTGAATTATCGTGTAATATATCACGGTTTGGAGTTCAATTATAAAAAATAATTTGACGAGCACGTAGGGCGAGTGAAATTAGGGCGAGTGAAATTATTGTTTACAATTGAACTACAAACCGTGATATATTACAAGATAATTCACCGTAAACGATGTTCTATTTCTATTCTAATTCCCTAAAATGTGAAAATAACGCACACATCTGAAATCTTTCGCATTGCTTTGCTTACTCTCCTAACGTTGCAAACGTTACAGTGATACCTTTCGCATTGCCTTGCTTATTCTCTTAACGTTGCAAACGTTACAGTGATATATCGTTGAATATCGTTGAGATATTTTAAACTAGGCTATATAGTGCGGGTGAATTAGAATATATCATATCATGCATTTGACTTCACATTACGCGGTCAGCTTATATTAGCAGGATTTTATATCAGATATTTCGAAAATAAAACACGTTTAAAAACATTTTTTACTGAAAATCTGCGATAACCGGTTTGAAATTACCTATTAAATGTTTTATTTGGAAGATATGCAATGTTTTTAAGCTGAAATTAAGGTTTTATTTCATACCCCAGCCAACCCCATTTTTGCTTCTTTAAGAAGGGGTTGGATGGAAATTGGAAAATGGATCATATACTTACCTTAAGGTAACTCAAAAAACAAATATGCGACCGAGTGTATTTTAAGGATATAACGTGTTTACAAAAAGAAAGTTTAAACTATGTACCAACCTTTTTTTAAAAAAAACAACCGTTGTTCCTGTTTCGTCTACGCATTAGACTCCACTGATTCAAACAAGGTTGCGGTGACAAATTTTTAAAATAAACCTTTTCCAATTCCTACCATATACACATTTCTGTTATTGAAACTCTTTGAAAGCTCACAAAATGCTTGTAGTATATAGTAATCGTTCACAGTTCTTCGACATATGACCTGCTGGGTTAAGCATGAGGATACGGTTTTAAAGCCATGCAAAATAGCATGACGATACGGTTTTGAAGCCATGAAAAAAGCATGGGGATACGGTTTTGAAGCCATGAAAATAATCATAAGGATACGGTTTTGAAGCCATGAAAAAACAACAACGAATAGTGTAACTGACATTATAAATATATATTAGAATAAACAAACAAACCTATAACCAATGCAATTACTTATTTTAGGACATGCTTGTAGAACAATATGTTAACTCAATGGTCCTCGAAATAAGATTCTATATCTAGCTAAAAGCTATACAATCCCGATAAAATGCACGAAAGTACTGAACAAATAAACGGTTAATATGCATGTTGTACCATGTGATTACTGTATACGCGTGGGTTCATATATACAAATACGCACTATATACATTCACTGAATATTAATGAGATAAGGCGGTTCTGTATGAGACGCTTCAGGTACTTTGTGAATCGACCACTGGTCTTATATCGGGTTTAAAAGCGGATTTTAGCAGACGCCATTCGACCACAGCACGGATGAGTTCTATCTCCTGTAGAAAGACCTAATAGGAAATACAAGTCAAGTCATTAGAAATTGAAAAGGAAACTAAAGCTGTACTTACTCAAAATAACCTTATAAATCCATATTATTTTATAATCCGAAACAATACCTATAATTAAACGTAGCGGCAGAGAGAGAGAGAGAGAGAGAGACAGACAGAGAGAGAGAGAGAGATAAACAGACAGAGAGAGAGACAGACAGAGACAGACAGAGAGGAACAGAGAGAGACAGAGGGAGAGAGATAGCATCAGAGAGAGAAAAAATGAGACATAGAGAAAGAAAGAGCGACAGAGAGAGAGAGAGAGAGAGGGAGAGAGAGAGAGAGGGAGGGAGAATGAAAGAGAGAAAGAGAGAGAAATAGAGATACAGAGATAGACACAGAGAAGGGGAGAAGGTAAGCAAAAAAGGGAGAGAAAGAAAGAAAGCTGTTGGGAGGGAAACCATGCAATCAAGAGTGTACACTTTTCTGACAGGATAACAAAAGTAAGTTCAATAATTACACTACAGTATACTTAGCTAAGTCTTATACATATAGGCGTAGAAGTCGGAGGGAGGGACATCCCAATGTTTCGGGGTTGGGCAGAGTATGACTAAAATGTTATTCGATTCGTTTTCAAAATCAACAGAAAATATTTAATTCAAGCGGTGAAATCAAACATTCTTCCAGCTGAACTGCTAAATATTTAAACGCCAATTTGATAAAGACAACGATGGAATAGTTGTATAGTTGGTAATCGTTTTATACTCTTCACGACCTTTTATGATTACATGTACATGCGGAAATTTTGAAACAAAAAATATATTTTATATGAAAGATGTAAGCTTCCGCTTCTAATAGACAGGGTAAGTGTTAACTTAAAACTTGAAGATTTATTAGAATTAGTAAACTTCAAGTAATTAACCTTTCTTAAGTTCACTTATTGAAATCTTTAATTTTCTTTAATCTAATTAAATTTCTTTATATTAGCACAAGGTAATCGCGATTGGGCACGTGTATGTAAAACAAGATTAATTATAGAAAATAATGGTAATCCGCCTTTATAGCGCAGTCGGATAGTACGTTTACCTTGATATGTTTTCTCCATTGCGGACGAGGTTCAATACCGTGCCAAAGCTTTTTTTAAAAAAAAACAATTTTATGAAGAAGGCATTATTCTTTTTTTATGAAGAAGAAATATTAAAATGGCTATCAGATTCATCAGATTTAAATGTTAAAGAAACGCACGCACCCAAACACACGCGCGCACGCATATGTCAATAATCAAAGCTCAAGGTCACTGATTTGATTATATTTTTTTAACTTTTAAGGATTGCACACAGTATTTGCTTGTCGTTGGTAAGATAATGACCCCTATTGAGTATGAGGGCAAGGGCACTTTTAACAGATAATGGTTTTTGGGATATTTTTTTTCCCCATCCATTTAAAATAAAAATGTGTC
>JAWPHD010004271.1:0-192496 GCA_037043455.1 Cyrtodaria siliqua | reverse complement strand
GAAAAAATGCAGTAGAAATATATTCCGTTAAAACGTAAGTTAATTGGTATTTCCCTAATATACGGTAAATGTCTGGCATAAAGCCTTGTGTTTTACGTGGGTGAGACATAAATTGCATAAGTCTATTAGCGAAAATTGTCTGTATTCTAAATCCTTTATTAATGCTGCATAATTGGCCAAACAACAATAACTTACGCTTATCAATTTCATATTCGATTCTTGTGAGACCGATTAAAGCTAGTGCGACGTCACTACGAGTTTGTTTAGGCAGAGACTGCATATATTTAATACATTGAACATGTACACGCTCTAAAGACTTCAATTGAGTGTCAGAAATGGTGTTCCATAGTTCGCAGCCGTATAATGCCCTCGATAGTACAACCGTTTGATATAAATGTTTTACTGTTATTGGGTGAAGACCATTTTGATGGACGCCACAGTCGGACAATCCAAAGTATGTTTTACGTAGTTTTGTGCATGCGTCTTTAATGTTTTCATTCAGACTCATGTCCTTACTGCATAAAATACCTAAATGAACATATGTGTATGTTTCATCAACAATGTTTTGGCCTAAGTGCCATAGCCTTGGATTCCTCTGTGAATCAGAAAGGCGTTCGTTAAAAACAACAACATTACATTTATTAGCATTATATGTATATTTTTCACGGATAGAGTTATTATGACATATTGACATAAGTTTTTCTAAGCCGTTCTTAGTGAGTGAACTGAGCACCATATCATCCGCCGATGTTGGGCAACTGTAACCAGTATCATTAATTTTCAGACCGTAGGGTGATTGGTCTAATTTATCCATAAGATCATTAATGAAAACTAAGTATAAATACGGGCTCATTAATTGGTCTTGTCTGGTACCCTATAAAATGGGGAACCAATCCGAGGATTGGCCTTGTGATTTAACACAGCTATACACATTTTCAAACATACTTAGAATAATTTTAAAAATAGATTTTTTAATCCCCGTCCTATACAGTTTCAGCATCAAGATGCTATGAGAAACGTGGTCAAATGCTTGTCTCACGTCCAGGAAGCAAGTGAAAAGTTTAGAACTGTTTTCTTTTGCAAAGTAGATACTTTCACGTAAGAGAAAGGACGTCATTTTACAATTAATATTTCTTTGAAATCCTCCTTGTAATGTGTTAAACTTTAGCGTACTAGACTGTTCTAAAATTTTAAGTAACACTTTTTCATATACCTTTAACATGGTAGAACAGAGAGAAATAGCCCTGTAACTATTAGGGTCCATTTTGTTTTTATTATTTCCTTTGTAAAGGGTCGAAATAATACCCTTTTTCATATCAACGGGTATATGTGACAATGACGACATATAATTGAATAATTTTGTAATAACGGCAAGTAAAATCGGACCACCGTAAATTATATTTTCGTAATAAATGAGATCATTGCCACAGGCTTTTTTCTTTTTACAGGATTTTAATGCCTTTTCAACCATATATATAGTTATAACGATATCGTCGCACCGATGATAAGTTAATTGCGACTTAATGTTCGATAACTCTTCATCGCATGAATTTGCATAAGCGGATTCAAAACTATTATCTTTAGGCGTGTAGAGTTCGGAAAAATAATTTTTCCAGCCCATATTTATATCGATGGGATTTTCGCAAGATTGTCCATTAAAATTCATTTTAAGGGTAGTTTCTACTTTTTTATTTCTTTTTCGTCTATTAATCAATTTCCAAAACTCATTATTGTCCATTTCTGCCGCCATATCAATTTCTCGCTCTAAGCTAGATAAATAATTTTGGACGGTGGCACGATGAGTTTTGCGGAAAACATTTTTCGATGCCTTATAACTTTTATAGCTTGCGGATGAAACATTGCGTGGGCGATTTTCATTTAACCAATTAACCCTTTTTAGATTCATTTCATTGTGTAAATTTGTTAATTCGCGATTCCAATACGGTTTTATAAATGGTTTGAACTTTGATATAGGAATGCATCTATTTGTCGCATTGTTTACTACATTAACGATGGCTGAATAAAATGAGTCAACGTCATCCAACGAAGATATCTGTGATAAAAGCAACATATTTAACGTTTTGTCGTTATTTAAGAAATGTGTGTAATTATCTATGTTTTTCTGTTTAACGTTATGCCAATTAATATTATGATACGTATTGTTTGAACGAGATATATTTTCAACTTCGCATTCGATTTTGCAAACTATCGGGCGATGGGTCGAAACATTTAAGCAATTATCGTCCATAATTCGGCATGATTTTATCATTTCAATATTTTCTGATTGGATTAATATGTGATCAATGAGTGTCTCACGGTCACTGTTATATGGTACATTACTAAATTCTGCTCCGGAGCATAACTCGAGGGCATTTACGGCTAGCAAACTATAATTAAGCATCAAATCTACCAGCAGTTTTCCTCGACTATCAAGTTTAAAATCGCGTTGGTTTCGAGAAGCTAATTCTGTATTATAATCTCCCATTAAAAATGTTATACCCTTTGTTTTGTATATGCATAATAAAGTCTCTATTTCGTCTATACAGCTATTATACGTGGCAATAGAGTGGTTTTTACATGGTAAGTATAATTGAAATACAAATATAGAATGTCCTATGGTAGGCTTTATCTGGATGCCTAAAACGTATTTACTGTCAATGTGTAAAGGTGAAACAATGTCATTTAAACGCTTATTCCAGAATATGCATATCCCACCCTTACCAACTCTCCGGTTGCTTGGCAACATGAGATCAGAATCAGATATTGAATGACATGAAAAATTATTGTTAATACAATCAAGAAAATGTAAGTCGTGATTGAATAACCAGTGTTCGGCAATGCCGCAAACATCTATATAATTGTTTTGTAAAAAATCGCTCAAATAACTCGCGCTAGACATTATTCCGGTCGCATTCCATGTAGCAATATTAAGACATATGTTTCTAGAGCCTGACATGATTACTAGTAATCAAGATCACAGTCAGATTCAAGCGCTGCATAACGGTTAGAGTCCGTGTAATTGACCCGGCCCCACTCAGCTCGCGTGTATTTCGACGTTTGTGAGAACCTATTAGAGTTATAACTGTTTGGATTGTCATTAACAAAGTCATTGTGACGAGCTTTATATGAACCATACGAAACCCATGGTTTGCAGGTAACTCCTTCGGGCCAAAAACAGGGATCGTCTGTCACATAACAAGCGTTCTCGTCATCTTCAATATGCACGCGAATAACCACAGAGTTTCCGTATCTAGGTTTCCTAAATATTGTAACCCTGGAAACCTTTGGACCGCGCTTTTCAATATAGCTTTTGATCACGGGCTCAGTAATATTCGACTGAAAGCCTCCTACATAAAACCGTTTAGGACGTCTCACGACATACTTTTGAAAGTCGTCCGCTTCATCCGCGTATGACCTCGCCGTATCAACATCGGGGTTGCCACTACTAAATCTGTGGTTAACACCAGTGGACGTGGCCATTTCTCGGTTTATTATGCCGAAATTGACTTCTCTTAAAGTACGTCCGCGTTTTTTATGTTTATGTCCATATTGTTTTTTTGGTTCGCGCGACTTTGTATTAACAATGGTGGGGATTACTAGATTACCAAATAATTGGTCATTCTCATGATCGCTCGTGGCGGTATCATTAACATTGAACTGGTTATTTACAACGGCTGAATAAAGCTCCGTTTGTTGTGGCGGATGTGATTCTGCAATTAATATGTCCTCATACACAGAAGCAGACTGCAAAACTGTATCGCCCGTATTGGGCACTGGGATTGGTACACTAGTTTGGGTAGAGGGTATGAGTGTGGGAGGGGTTATTGGGGTGTTTGTATTGCACTCTGGTGTCTGAGTATGAGGAACCGGTATAGCATGACTGTTGGAGCCAGCACTCACTTGTGATTTAAAGTCATTAAACACACTTTTGAGATTTATAACATTGTTTTGCAATAACAGTAAATGTTCGGAGTGGTTTAACAAATCCAACTTCATGTCCCTCAAAGCAGTTGGGAAAACGGTGTCAGTTTTTATACCGTCCACACTTGTTTGTAGGTCATCTATGGAGCCTTGCATCAGCTTAAAGTCATTGTTGCGTATATTTTCAGTAGCTGCGTTTCGTTGCTTAATAAGCAACATATCGGCTTGGAGGCTAATGACAGTTTCTTTGAGTATTTTAAGCTCAGCTTCGCATTCACATTTATTACTAGAGTGACATGGTGAATGGGTTTTTATTGTTTGTCGGGTCACAGAGCTGAGACGGCTTGGTTTTCTGGAACTTATCATTTCCTTAACACACGCTACATCACCACCGTCGATAACAGCCAGAAGCGTGTATATGTCGGTGGCCAACTTCGTCGCGGCCGAGTCTCCTTGACGTGTGACTCGACGTTTTAGCTCACAATTGACGTCGAACGGAAAATCGTCTGAATCTCTTTCGCCTCCCCTCACTCCGTCTTCCGCCAGCTCTGCTGTTGTCCCTCCTACTAGATGGTGATCTGTTCTGACATACTTTCTGCTGAAGCCTCGCTGTATATTCCGTTTCTGCGATGACTCTCGCTGTTCACCCGCAGTTCACCTGATGTTTCTCTTCTTTCCTTTGGATTTTACTGTTTCTGGGACATTGCTGATATGTCATGTTATTGTCTATTGCTGTGAAACAGCCTCCCCATAGTACTCCATGGTACTCCATTCAAGATACTATGCCACTACTAGGCTACTGGCCACTGCATACTTTAGATGCGCCATATGAAGAACCAACGAATTTCTGTCTACAGCTTCCCTTCTTTCAGTGAACGTCAGCCTAACATCGTCACAAGACAGCAGTGTGGTACTAACTACTCATGAAGCAAATTTGAGGGCCGAGAAGGTGGATTTTTGCCGAATGGTGATGAATGATAAGCAATGAATAAATGAAACATGATATGGAGAGACCAGCATCCGGCGGGGTTTGAACCCACGACCTTCCGCTTGTGGGCACAGTGCTCTACCACTGGGCTATACCTCACAGAATTCGTTCTTATTTACGTTCGTTCTGCGTTCATTCTGCGTTCATTTTCCATTTTCCGTTCGTTCAGAATTCGTTCTTATTTACAAAAGTGTTGAATTTACCATAAGTGGTTGGGGTAATCGTACCCACTAAATTAAATGCCTTGTTGTCTTGTCGTTCTGTCGTCTTTTCGCCTTCAGGTTGACATGCGCATTTAATAACACAGGGATTACACATTACACTTGTTTCCTATGCAAATGGCCGCAGTGCCGAAGTGCGCATGTCAACCGGAAGGCGAAAAGACGTCAGAACGACAAGACGACAGAACGACAAGACGATAGAACGAAAATACGACCGAACGAAAAGACGACAGAACGACAGAACAAAAAGACAACATTTCATGGACGAAAAGGCGACAAAGCACAAGACGGCAAGACGACAGAATGAAAAGATGACAGAACAAAAAGACGACAGAATGACAGAACGAAAAGACGACAAATGCATCGCGGAAAGACGACAAAAGGCCACACAAAATAACGAAAAAAAACGACAATATAAAATGGCGTCTTTTTGCGGCTGAAGTGTCATCTTTTCGCGTGGCCTTCTGTCGTCTTTTCGTCCATGAAATGTCGTCTTTTGGTTCTGTCGTCTTTTCATTCTGTCGTCTTTTCGCGCTGCATTTGGGGTCTTTTTGTCCTGTCGTCTTTTCGTTCTGTCGTCTTTTTAACGAAAAGACTACATGGCAGAAATCAGCCACCATACGAAATGCCAAAGTATTTAGTGATTGTGTTTGAACGGTGATCAGTCGGATTATCTCGCTAAACCTTTGCAATATCTCGTACATTTTTTCCCCGCAGACGTCACGATGTACCAGCTACCATGCATGGACATCGATTCAGCTTTCAAGGTCGTCAAACGTTTTAAACCGCGTGGCGTATCTCTATCTGGCATGTCTGGTGTACAAATAATCTTTTTTAATCAACCTCATGAGCTTTTGACGACCTTGAAAGTTGAATCGGTGTCCATACATGATATCTGGAATATCGTGACGTCAGCGAAAAAAAGAACCGTACGAGATATTGCGAAAGTTTAGCGAGATGATCCGATTGATTGGTCATTAGATGGTTCCAGCTGATACCCATTCTTTATAAAAATGTTAGAGTGTGGTTTGGATTTTTGTTAAATGAGTTCATAATTTAGATTGTTCGAATGCTTTCTTTAAACGGTTTTAACTATTATTAAACGATTCGTGTTTTCATCAAACGGTTTACACTTATATTGAAAGGTCTGAAAAAGTACATTACATTACGGTGCCCTGTACGGTGTCCTGTTAGGGCATCGATGGTAAGATGCGATGGTCGATGGTAAGGTGCGATGGACCATCGACCATCGCATCTTACCTTGCATCTTATTACCATCGACCATCGCATCTTACAATCGACCATCGCATCTTACCATCAGCCATCGTATCAATCGTAATGTATATAAGGCCTCTTCTTCGTTTTATCGACACCCCACTATCGCTTTCTCTCTCCCCTGTCTATAGAGCCCTGCTTAAGGATGTTGGCTGGGCAAGTTTTGACATCTTCAAGTCTAAACATTTTATTTTTTAAATCATAGTTTATTTGACAACATAATCGTTCATTTTTTCCATTCTAGTAGATATGGATATAATGTAGGATTTAAGATGGTAACATACTAAATTTTAAGCCAATTATTTTTTTTCATATTTTTCCGTCATTTGTGATCATTTTTTGTTGTCAACAAAATAGAGGGTATGGGTAGCTCTGAGTAGAATTTATCCTTTTCCTATAGAATAAATCAGATTTTTGTTTTTCAGTAAGGAATACATATATAAAAGTAGATACTGAGCTAATTTTAATTTCGATCTCCATGTCAATATTGTGTGTACAGTATTTTACATTGAAAATGTCAAAATAACTCCAAAATCGGTGTAATTTAAAGAATTTCTAATAAAAAATCATTAGAAGCCTGGTTACCTATATATTTTTTAACTTGTTTTGAAAGAAATGTCATAGGACCTTGACATATACAAGTTTTAAAAAAAGTTGTTCTGTAAAAACAAAAGTGGGTGAGGTACGGTCCATATATGTTTGCTTTTTAAAGTAAAAATACGAATGAGGATTACAATTGTTTTTGTATGATTTGAAAGATATGTATATATGTAACCGAAAATTAACCATTGTTTTTCAATAAACGTAATGTTATGAAAACAATTGTGAAAATGTTCAATGACTATATTTTTTCTCTTTTTAGTGAAATTTTGAAGTTAGAAATATGTGCTTCTTCAATGATGTCTAGTGGGAAAAAAAGCGTGGTGACCTAGCCTTTTTTTGATAATTTTGAATCTAAATTATACCAAAGAAGCTTTAAATATGAATTAAAAAAAAATCTCATCACTACGTCCTTTCCCAGCCAACCTCCTTAAAACACATATTTTTTTGTTTGGCAAAATTACGGAATTATAGCTCACCTATAGACGCATGCAATATATCAGACTTCAAACTTCGACTTTCGGAATTCATAAGTACAACAAACTTGGCATTGTCACCCTTCTGCGTCTGGGTTTGAGTAGGTTCCAGTGGGTGGGTGGGGAGAATGTGTGTGTGGGGGGGGGGGGGATGCGGGGGAGGAGGGAATAGTGACAGGGCACGCGCCTATATTAATCCTCGAAAAGATACTCACCAACCTCGAATTGCGGACATCCTTGTTAAAATCCGGGCCAATACCCTGTATGTGGATTGACTAGATACATTCCAGACCGCCCCTGCCCCCACCATGCTCTTAATGTTTCTTTAGGCCCTCAGGCAACTAGTAAAATATAAGGACGCTTGACCTTAAAAAGTGAGGCACTGCATGTTTTATGCATATTTATAATCAATTAGTGTCATTTAAAAAGTTGATTGTGAAATGTGTCCGCTTTCCTTTGTATAATTATATTTCATGTGTTCCTCCAATGTATGCACTCACTCGCCACAAATACTTGTTTGCACTTGTTATTATAGAATGGAAAACCTGGTCAATTTTGATACCAAGAGTGGCCATAGCATGTGTGTCATAAGTCGATGGCCGATGGTAAGATGCGATGGTAAGATGCGTTGTCGATGGTAAGATGCGATTGTCAAGATGCTATTGTCAAGATGCGATTGTCGATGGTAAGATGCGATGGTAAGATACGATGGTCGATGGTAAGATGCGATGGTTAGATGCGTTGGTCGATGGTAAGATGCGATGGTCGATGGTTTTAGTTTAATAATATTTTATTGCTGATATATTACAATACATCAATTCAACATCACAATGTTCATAGGACATATGCAAATGGATTGAACTACAACATCTTACCATCGCATCTTACCATCGACCATCGCATCTTACCATCGACAATCGACCTAGGTCGATGGTAAGATGCGATGGTAAGATGGCCCTAACAGGACACCGTATTAAATGGATTAATAAGACTTTAAAGTAAAGACAACAGTGATTGAATGGACTGTTGTTGTGATAAATCGTGAGACAAGAGACATTGTCTTAAATAAGTGTTGATGGGTTTGGCCGCCCATAATAACCTGTTCGACCTATTGCACTTCTTTTATTTAAGTAATCTAATCTATTAATTTTCATCGCTAATCGTGCATTAAGTAAGACATTAGACACCACTCAGGACATTTCCTGTATGGAAACATTACGTAGATGCATTACTCACGAGTTCTCTGATAGCGAGCCAGGCTTTTATTTCTATGATTGATCGATTGATTGAGTTCATATGATGACAACAATGGTAACAAGTACCATGTGGAATACCACGTCTATCAACAATATCAACAACGTTAACGCGCACCTTGTGGAATACCACGTCTATCAACAATATCAACAATGTTAACGCGCACCTTGTGGAATACCACGTCTATCAACAATGTTAAAACGCACCTTGCGGAATACCACGTCTATCAACAATGGTAACGCGCATCTTGTGGAATACCACGTCTATCAACAATGTTAACGCGCACCTTGTGGAATACCACGTCCATCAACAATGGTAACGCGCACCTTGTGGAATACCACGTCTATCAACAATGGTAACGCGCACCTTGTGGAATACCACGTCTATCAACAATGGTAACGCGCATCTTGTGGAATACCACGTCTATCAACAATATCAACAATGTTAACGCGCACCTTGTGGAATACCACGTCTATCAACAATGGTAACGCGCACCTTGTGGAATACCACGACTATCAACAATGTTAACGCACATCTTGTGGAATACCACGTCTATCAACAATGGTAATGCGCACCTTGTGGAATACCACGTCTATCAACAATGTTAACACGCACCTTGTGGAATACCACGTCCATCAACAATGGTAACGCGCACCTTGTGGAATACCACGTCTGTCAACAATGGTAACGCGCACCTTGTGGAATACCACGTCTATCAACAATGGTAATGCGCACCTTGAACGCGCACCTTGTGGAATACCACGTCTATGAACAATGGTAACGCGCTCCTTGTGGAATACCACGTCTATGAACAATGGTAACGCGCACCTTGTAGAATACCACGTCTATCAACAATGGTAACGCGCATCTTGTGGAATACCACGTCTATCAACAACGTCTATCAACAATGGTAACGCGCACCTTGTGGAATACCACGTCTATCAACAATGGTAACGCGCATCTTGTGGAATACCACGTCTATTAACAATGTTAACGCGCACCTTGTGGAATACCACGTCTATCAACAATGGTAATGAGCTGTTTGTGACCTCTATCAACAATGTTAACGCGCACCTTGTGGAATACCACGTCTATCAACAATGTTAACGCGCACCTTGTGGAATACGACGTCTATCAACAATGTTAACGCGCACCTTGTGGAATACGAAGTCTATCAACAATGTTAACGCGCATTCCGTGGAATACCACGATATCAACAATGTTAACGCGCACCTCGTGGAATACCACGTCTATCAATAGGTGGAATGTCACGTCTATCAATAGGTGGAATACCACGTCTATCAATAGGCAAGGAAAAAAGTTTCACGAATTGATTGACACCATACTAGTTTTCTGTTTCTTTTTTAATTGGAACCAAACATAGCCCCATAGACAAAATACGCACACACTGAGTCTGTTTGTGTCAGGTGTCCATCTGATAAGTATGACGTGTATTATTTATATTTATTTACAAAAGTGACAAAACAACATTGCTACAATCTATTACTTTTTCAAAACAATTAAAATAGTCTACAGATGCATATTTAATTATTTCCCCAAACATAATTTCAATTTGAAACTAGCAATTATGGAAGCTACTTTCTACTTAATTCTATTTGTTTCAACATTACTACGAGCAGTTGGATTGATCAAGTCTCGCTGTTTAAGTAGAGGAAGGTCGTATTTTGTGTGTTATATACAGTGTGTATTCAGGTCTCACTGTTTAAGTAGAGGAAGGTCGTATTGTGTGTGTTATATACAGTGTGTATTCAGGTCTCACTGTTTAAGTAGAGGAAGGCCGTATTGTGTGTGTTATATACAGTGTGTATTCAGGTCTCACTGTTTAAGTAGAGGAAGGTCGTATTGTGTGTGTTATATACAGTGTGTATTCAGGTCTTACTGTTTAAGTAGAGGAAGGCCGTATTGTAAGTGTTATATGCAGTGTGTATTCAGGTCTTACTGTTTAAGTAGAGGAAGGCCGTATTGTATGTGTTATATACAGTGTGTATTCAGGTCTTACTGTTTAAGTAGAGGAAGGCCGTATTGTATGTGTTATATACAGTGTGTATTCAGGTCTTACTGTTTAAGTAGAGGAAGGCCGTATTGTATGTGTTATATACAGTGTGTATTCAGGTCTTACTGTTTAAGTAGAGGAAGGCCGTATTGTAAGTGTTATATGCAGTGTGTATTCAGGTCTCACTGTTTAAGTAGGGGAAGGCCGTATTGTGTGTGTTATATACAGTGTGTATTCAGGTCTTACTGTTTAAGTAGAGGAAGGCCGTATTGTGTGTGTTATATACAGTGTGTATTCAGGTCTTACTGTTTAAGTAGAGGAAGGCCGTATTGTATGTGTTATATACAGTGTGTATTCAGGTCTTACTGTTTAAGTAGAGGAAGGCCGTATTGTAAGTGTTATATGCAGTGTGTATTCAGGTCTCACTGTTTAAGTAGGGGAAGGCCGTATTGTGTGTGTTATATACAGTGTGTATTCAGGTCTTACTGTTTAAGTAGAGGAAGGCCGTATTGTGTGTGTTATATACAGTGTGTATTCAGGTCTTACTGTTTAAGTAGAGGAAGGCCGTATTGTATGTGTTATATACAGTGTGTATTCAGGTCTTACTGTTTAAGTAGAGGAAGGCCGTATTGTAAGTGTTATATGCAGTGTGTATTCAGGTCTCACTGTTTAAGTAGGGGAAGGCCGTATTGTGTGTGTTATATACAGTGTGTAATCAGGTCTTACTGTTTAAGTAGAGGAAGGCCGTATTGTTTGTGTTATATACAGTGTGTATTCAGGTCTTACTGTTTAAGTAGAGGAAGGCCGTATTGTATGTGTTATATACAGTGTGTATTCAGGTCTTACTGTTTAAGTAGAGGAAGGCCGTATTGTGTGTGTTATATACAGTTTGTATTCAGGTCTCACTGTTTAAGTAGAGGAAGGCCGTATTGTAAGTGTTATATGCAGTGTGTATTCAGGTCTCACTCTTTAAGTAGGGGAAGGCCGTATTGTGTGTGTTATATGCAGTGTGTATTCAGGTCTCACTGTTTAAGTAGGGGAAGGCCGTATTGTGTGTGTTCTGTCATCTGTCACCTATCTGTCACTGTAATTATTATCCATCTGTCACTGTAATTATCTATATGTCACTGTAATTATCTATCTGTCACTGTAATTATCGATCTGTCACGTAATTATCTATCTGTCACTGTAATTATCTATATGTCACTGATCTGTCACTGTAATTATCTTTATGTCACTCTAATTATCTATCTGTCACTGTAACTTTACAGAAGAAATAACGTCACATGCAAACTAATGTCATAGAATCGATTCACTGGATCTAACAGTATTTAGTGTCACTGGATCTAACAGTATTTAGTGTCACTGAATCTAACAGTATTTAGTATCACTGGATCTAACAGTATTTTGTGTCACTGGATCTATCAGTATTTAGTGTTTACCCTACTTTTCAACCAATCAGATTTTCAAATACTTTAGTACAAGCGGTCTTCGCGATGAAGAGTGCGACCTATATAAAGATAAAACATAAGGTAAACACTAAGCCGGATAGAACCTTTGAAGAGAAATCTTCACCATTAAGACACCACGGTCGGTCGCTATACACTCCCTCCTTTTCGGTTTCTTAATGGTGAAGATTTCTCTTCATAACCTCTATCCTATACTTCGAATTCGAAAAGAGTCCATATCCGATAAAATGAACTTCAAAGTAATAGATAGAGTATGGTTTCATTGAGTTGGTTAATTTAAACATCGAGATGGGCGTAGCGTGGATAAATTAACCAACGAGATGAAACCATACTCTATTTGTTTTGTAGCATATTCATTTCAGCTACCTGTCATCCTTTAACTTATTATTTTAACTGTTATTCTAACTGTTATTCTGAAAGGTGTTATTTTCATTTAAACTATATACCCCCCTGCTATTACAAACAGAATTTTCAGTGACCATGCTACAATCAAATATATTTTAATAAATTTCGTCTTATACACCAACAACTTCCATCGTCTAGAGAAAATGATATGTTTATGCGAATGCCCACAAAACAAAGAAATAACATACATAATCAGAGGCTTCATTGACACATGATTACCTCGATTTACGTCAATACAAACAATTTACCTACACACTTGTCTGTTTTCCCCTATTTAATTAGCTGAAACATTTCAAGAAACTAACCCTCCAAATAACGGCAAAATTTCATTACAAATCCGTTTATCAACACTCTGTTCAGGTGTTCAGGTCATATAGTAATAATATATATGACTTGTGTCGATTAAAGGTAAAGGTTTATTTACGGGTTCTTAAAATACTCATGGTTGATTATACGTAAAATGAATTATGAGTTGGTAACTCAATTCGACGCGCAAGTTTTGGGGTTTGTAGTGGATTTTTTTTTTTTTTTTTAAAAATGCCTTTAATATTATTCATATCAATGTGCATTTTGCAACAAACATTTTTATAATTATATTTAAATGACTGGATAGTAGGAAGGGAACGTATGTCGACCGGTATATTGTTCAAACGTGTCGACCAAAGTCGCTAAATGTGTCTTTCATGTATTTAGTTTGAGGTTTTTGTGTAACAAGATCATTTCGTGTAGCTGATTACATGAGAATGTCAAAAGTTGTGATATGTAATTAGGAGCTAGGTTGTTTATTGACTTATATATCAACACACCAGTATGATAATGACATCTGTTATGAAAAGAAAGCCGCTGAAGTTCAATGACCTATCCTTAGAATTAGTTCGAAAAGGTTTGTTTAATATTATTCTAGTGCTCTTTTCTGAATTTTATGTATTTTATCGTCTATTTGTTTTGCTTTTGCCCCACACAGTACAGCAATAATCAAATGTAGACATGATGTAGGCATTATAAAACATAATTTTCGTATCATATGTTAAATAGTAAGATATACGTTTCAATCAGAAAATTTAGAATTGAGTTTGGAACACATTTTGACTATTTGTACATTCCGAGACAAAGTTCTGTCAACATAAACTCACAGGACCTTTTGAACTGCGACATTTTCTATATATAAACTATCAACAGTTAATTTCAATATATCCACATGTCTGATATTGTGATTTGTTCCTATGACCATGCATTTAGTTTTCGCTGGATGTAATGACATATTATTCAAAATACACCTCTTATTTATAATATTCAAACGATCTTGAAGTCTATTTTGTATATCCAAAATGTTATAATCAGATTCGTCAATAAAAAGATATAATCAGGTTGTATAACCGAAGCATATAGGTAATTCAATAGCAGAAATATTAAAGATATTAAAATAATGTGTTATCCATTTTCTTCTGTGCCTTGCCGAAACAAAATGCAAGAAACATGAATACACATGGTAGATAATATTTAAAAATGTGTTATCCATTATCTTCTGTGCCTTGCCGAAACGAAATGCAAGAAATGTTATGGATCAATATGATAAATAACACAGGCATATTCTTTTAGAGCAGCACAACTTCAATAAAAAGATAAATATATTTAAACAAAAACAACAAACAAGTAACCAGTTAGTATTTTTTTGTCTATATCACAAACATCAATAACGGAATCTGTGGTAAAAACTGTAATTCCTTGTATATATATATGTCTCTGTTTCCATGCTTTTCAGATCATCTTTATAGGAATGGTTGAAAGATCATTTTCATTTGTTGGATGTCCAGTAATCTATGTCTTGAGGTTGTTTCTGTAAGTGTTTATGGCACAGAATAAGTTTTACGATCCTGGAATGGTCACACTTGGAAGATATATGCACTTTCAATTACGACACTTCTTCACTTACACCGGAACACAGTACTAGATGCTTCCTTCGATGGCGAGATTATGGTTATATAGGTTCTTTTGCAGAGTGACTTTTTTAATATTGAAATGCTGGTGGATAGTCTGTTGCAATTTGCAATAATTCATTTTGTATAAATCTTGCTGAACAATACATGATATTTGAACGCAATAGGTATTACAGCAGAACTGTTCTTGTGCAACTTCGCAAGCTTAGGATATCACACTTGAAGTTGTTAGCGCTATCGATGATGCTTCCGTAATACTGGAACAAAACACTACATATTTCCTTTCATATCTCGGAATATATTATATCTTCACGTGTAAACAATTACCACATTTCTGAAAGTAACTGAAGTCACTATATTCTGTTTGTGGAACGACTTCTTTCATGTTCAACAGTGTATGTTCATCAACCTTGCAGAACCATAAGCTTAACACGGAACCAATATTGACTTTGGCAAAACTGTTCTTGCCGAGAAGTGTAACGTAACGTCTATGACGTTATCTCCATGCTGTTATCTGCCTACTGACCGTGCCAAGTTGATAACCCTGTCTTAACCACTATTTGTATTGTGACATTGTCCTTTTCACTGTATATTTAATTTGCTCTTTGTAGTACAGTGCGGGTGTACAATGTCATTAGGATGCTGTGGTTTCTATTTGCCCATTTTTCTCGGTTTTATTTAATGGAAAAGCTTTTCCCTCAATAAGGTTTATGTGACAAAGTTTTGTAAAACTATGTTCTTCATGACTGTCTGTTACCATCTAAAACAATTTAATAATACCATTGCCTGAATGTTTGGTAATATCAAGAATCCTTATTGTCTATATTGAGAGTGCGTGGCCAAGTGTTCACAGACCAGGTGCTTGAAATCTGACCATATCGTTATCTCCATATTGCAGTCTTTCACGTCATTTTCGCCAAACTTGGTGAACAAGTTAACATATATAAATTTGAAAATAACACTACCTAGTATATAAGTTATGTTATTCATCTAATTAATTATGTTTTATCGTAATATTATCTTAAACTTTTCAGAACAGCTCTCGTATTTAAAGAGACACATGGTAATCTTGACTGTCTTTAAACTCACAGTAATTTAAGTTTTCTACATAACTTCCATAATTCTAAATCGTTATGACGTATTATTAAAAAAGTTCAAAACAATATTTTTTAGCATGTTAATAATAGTTGTTACTAATTCTTAATGATATTGCCCTGCTAATATATAACTCCACAGCAGAATATCCAAGATAAAATTAAATTGTTGATTGTTTGACATTTTATTTAAATATATATATATATATATGCATGCAGATTTAAGTCAAACTCATTAATGATATTGGATTAATACCTCTAGAGGTTTATTTTAAGTTTAATAACTTCAAGACTGACAAGTGTCCCTTTAAGATGTATAGAAAACTAATCATTATCGGTTTACAGTGACGCTGACCTTTCACCTACTGACTCCCACATTGCCTCACTAGTACTAGTAATCAAACTATTAAATTTAAACAGGGTGGATAACATTTGTCACAAGTTATGAATATTTGCATATTACTAATTATTGATGGTATAGTGAAGATGATAGTTTTAATCCTATAATAGAATATGCAAGACAAATGGAACTCATGTTTTAACCTTTTGTTGTTTTAATGACCTTTATAACAATAACAATAACCGTCATTTCTAGCATCACAAACGTGTAAAGTCAACTAGAACTAGAACTAAATTAGGAAATCAACAATGGGTGATGTAGAGGGACATAAGTTTATCAGTTGTTATATGCATATGAAGGTTGGGAACAACCCATTCAAAACGTTTTGAAGAATGCAAGTAATAAAAATGTTACAAAGCGTGACTTGGCAAAAATGTGTTATGGGAAGCGATGCAACGTTACAGACAGCGTGATTCCTATATAGCCGTAATTCACCTTGTGCCTATATAGCCGTAATTCACCTTGTGCCTATATAGCCGTAATTCACCTTGTGCCTATATAGCCGTAATTCACCTTGTGCCTATATAGCCGTAATTCACCTTGTGATGCAGAATAAAGTTTAAACTAGGAATGTGTCCGTGAGAACTGGATACCCCTATTGAAAACAATCCGCACAAAACATAAACATATACATTTGAATAAAAAGGAGCCGTAACTCCATTAATGCAGGGTCGGTTTTGTTGGTGAATCAACATGCATATGATGACTTCATAGGTAAACATCCTGTAAAATTTAAAAACAATTGGTTGAAAATTATGGTAGGAGATGGACACACAAACCTTTCGGGATGGACAGACATGTCTTATGCTATATGCCTCCTCACCATTCGGTGGTGGGGGCATAAGAAATATGAATGTCTAACTCTAATAAATAAATCTTCTTAATATACAAGTTCATAATAACAAATGCATTGATGTGGTCAGTTAACATTTAAAGTACGGTCAAACCTGTGTTAAGAGACCAAGTTTATGAAGAGACCACTCTAGGGAAGATCAAAAAATGGTTTCTTAACACAGGTGGTCCCTTAATATAGGGGTGTTTTAATTTAAAACAATACAGTTGGGAAATGAAATGGTGATCTACTGCAGCAGATGGTCTCTTAACAGAGTGATCTCTTGACCTGGTTTGAAAATGTTTGAATATACTGAAAAGTGGCGGTTAACCCATTTCTGACATAAACCGACTTATTCCTACTGACTGCATTACGCAGCAAGTAGGACTACTTTTTATCCTGGTGGGCTGAAGAATAGAGTACTACTACATGAAACTGATGTGTTATTTGAAGTTATAAGCTGTTTATTGTCAATTTTCTAGATGCAATGTGTGATGAATGACTCTTTGATGAGCTATGGCAAAAAAAACTAATGCATGATCTGACCAAACACACTCTATCATTTCATTTTTGATGGACGCAATGTTTGAGTAAACATGATAATAAGTGATCCTGAATCATGAGTTCCTTTTTGAACAATTTGTTTGGAATGGAATTGTTCTTCAACGAAGGCACTGGCTGTATGTTCTTGTAAGATATCAGAATTAAAGTCGCCTTGAATTACAAATTCTGTATTGTATGTGACTGGTGACACAAACTCGAGTAAGTATTTTCTCAAGCAACTTATTAAACATGAGGGAGACCTGTATAACGTAATATATTCTTCTCGTGTCAAACAAACGTTCTGTAAGAACGATTTCAAGATCTTGTTGAACGAGTCTTTTGTTTTGCCCAACAGAGAAAGCTTCTTTAAAATACAATGCAATACCCCTATGAGGCCTTGTGTTTCCACGTTGATACCCGTCTGCTCTGAATAGCTGATATCCTGCTACATTCAACGAATGCATTTTAACTGTAGCAGTAAGCGATGTTTCAACAAGACAAACCATGTTTGCATCTTGAACATTTGGTTCCTGAAAAATTTCATCTTTATGACTTTTCAAAGATCGAGTATTCAAAAACACAATTTTTGCCAGAGTGTTTGGATTTGATTTAATGGAACATAACACGAAGCAAGAACTTGTTCATTTCGTAACCTTGTCATTTCTTGTTTGACATTTTCTGACACTGATATCTTTGTTTCATTAAGATTCAGAATATGGAATCCCTCTAGTGTTTTTGCTCTGTTACTGGCAACGTAATGAACATGAGAAATAACCCGTGCGCCAGTCGTATCAAAAACAACTTCACTCAAATTGTCACCTTGCGATTTATGAACTGATTTGACTGTAGACTGGCGAATGGAAAATTGAATCCTCAGAAATGTCTTTCGCAAGTAAACAAAGTTTTTTTTTGTATCAAAAATGGGTGTCCAAGAAGCATCGATACCAATATGATATGTGTTTGTATTTGGCACGCCATTCAGAAATATATACATTTTGATCATAAAATGTTACCCAAACAATGCTTGTATTCTGTTGTTTGCTTTCTATTAATTGGATACAACAACTGGAGAACCATTACCTAGTCCATCATTAACGTAAAAATTTGCAAATAGGTCATATGTCATCCAACTGCTATACCAAGTTTCGTCTGCAAACCAGCTGTTTTTTATTCATCTTTTGGTAACCTAGAAATGAGTTGTTCTTTTACAGCTTTAGTATCATCTCCTACTACAAATCCAAAGCTGTTTTAATAATGTTTACACTAGGTGATAACTGAAAGGCTTCTCTATTGAACGATTCCACACTGGCGTTTGTGTTAAAATGGTGAATAGCATCCTTTATGCCATTTTTATTACGCGCTGTTTAAGAACTTCAATATCACTTTGTTGGTGCTTTCCCTCACGTATTTGTGTCTCATGATTTCGTCAAGATCATGCATTACAGATAATTCTTGCCACAAATTTGTTGCAAGAGGACCAAAGTTGTTTTTCAAATTTTCAAAAATCCATCCATCCATGACAAGCTTTAACTGAAACAAGTCACAATCAGAATCACCTGAATACCGCCAAAAAATGAAGATGAACCTTAAATCTGCCGAAGCCTCTGATTAATAAGCATAAGCATGTTGTTTTCAACCATTGAACAATTGTCAATCATTACAATAGAGAAATCTCTGTATGTGGTTCGTAGTGTGTTAAGGGTGTTACTATCTAATGGTTTGATTGAGTAACCTTGACTAGCAGGGATACGACATGCTGCGTGGAAAGTCAGCTTTTCCAGTAGGTGCAAACAAAAGTACCTTGCATACATCAGGATTATCACCTTCAGAAGAAGATATATGTCGCAACAATGCTTCATGTAAAGCTGAGACAACTACCGATTTTCCAACACCTGCACCACCAGACAGAAATACATGCAAAGGCTCCAGGTTTCGTTTGACACTTTGCAGAACATGCTGGAAGAACGCATGTAGCTTTCTATTTAGTGACTGCACAAGTGATCTATTATTTTCATCAGACATTCTTTTTGTATTAACAGTAATATCTACAAGTGCTACTGAAACACTAATGTCATTTCCTAAGTCATACTGACGTTGTACTTCCGCACGATCTGGATCAAAATTTATAAACTGGTCACTTGCCACCGAACCCGTCTGCAGATCATCATTCTTTTTGCTCTTTGCTTGGTGCTATTTCATCGAAGCAAAGTCATCAGCAGCCCTTTCCATTGCCTCATTTAATTGATCAACTTTTTCTCATATTCTTTGACTTTTATGTCTATGATATTCTTCAAAGCTAAGTAACGAGCTTCATAAGAACTTTGTCCACCTAAAACATCTTCGCTCTCATTACGCCGTGAATGAAATAATAACAGGTTTTCTCTGTAATAGTTTTCTGGATCCACTTTCAGTGAATAAAGAACGTAAAGTAATACTTCAGGATTTTTTTCTGGATTTAATTATGATGCCACTTTTCAGTGTGATTTTTATTCCTTTCTCAACTAACATATCTGGATCAATTTCTTTAGGCTCGTTTCTTTCATCATCATTATGCTCATTTTCTTCATGAAACTTGTCATCGGATACTGGATATATGATTTCAAGTTGTGATACATAATCAGCAAGACACCAGTGCTCAAATTGCTTTGACCTTTTTGAATACCTTTTAATTATATTGTCTGCCTCGATTTCCGCTGAATTTTCAGGCATGTTTTACCAAGCAAGACTTTCCTTGATTTCAAAAGGAATGTGCGTTTGTCAGGTGGCGACGTTTATGAATACTACATCTCTTGTAGCGTTGGTCATATGATGTTGTAGAACAAGGCAGCATGCTTCCTGCGCACTAATTTCAACACTATTCAAAAACTTGTTACCAATATGTCTTACTTGCTTGTTTTCTTTTCTTGCTTCTTTACATGCTTCATTCATAAGGATGCTCTTTCCTCTTTGGGCTTTACTGATGTACGATATTATGTATACAGCACATGCATATGGATCCAAAACAAACTGAAGGTCATGATTGGCTCCCCAAGCTGTTAAAATATATTTCATGTACGCATTAATTCTCACCTCAGCAACATTCCTATCAATGGGACCATCCAATGAACTTCTAAGAACTTTTCAAACGATAAATCGCATTATTTTTACCTCATTTAACTTTTGCTGGATAGAAAAAAAAACCTCTTTGTATTTTTTGGTGTCAGCTTGATCTGCAACAAGTGGCTCCTGGATAACTTTTTTTTCATTGGTAGAATTGAAAATCCAAATCTACATACAGCCTTTTCTTTTTTACTGCACGATCATGAATGCTTGTGTACTTGAAAGTCAACAGGTGAGTCATCAATTTTTGAACATGAAACATTATGATCAATGAATGATACCACTTCTTCATCCGTGTGCGTTTCATATGCTGGAGTACCTTCAATCCATAGAAGCATATGCATATGTGGAGACCCTCTCTGTTGGAATTCAACATGATAAAAGTAATCCTTGACTTTTCCCAAAGGTTCATGATTGCTTTTAAGTACAGTTCCTATGAACTCCTTTACACGGTGGTCAAAGTATCTAACATATGCCACTGGATCAGTTTGAACGAGAAAGCTTCTTTTTTTCCTCACTGGTACTGTAACTTGTGTGTCAAAAGCTCAAGGTAACCTTTCAATGACAGTATGGATATCAAATGGTACATTAACACCATTTCCTTTCACAGATAGCTGTCCACCTCTGGGAAGTTCTCTTAGTTGCATGAATGGAATTCTTAATGCGACAAGTCTCTGTTTGTTTGCAACTGAAACACTAGAAGTTTTGTTTTTCTTTAAGCTGTTAGAACAGGTTTTACATATCGACCCTTTATCATCCACATATTCAGTGAAATGCTGCTGTACCAATGATTGATCAAGAAAGTTAGCAACTGTACTTGCTGAATCTACCTAATGTTTAAATCATGTGACAACAGATGCAAACATAGACAGGTCCAGAGGAAACTGTTTGTTTGAATTTCAAAATACGTTCATTTAGTTCAGAACCATATTGTTTTTCGTGCTTCGCGCAAATTCTTTTCATTTGCTTGAAAACAAAAATCTGCAGTTTTTCTCTTTTCTCTTAAAGCCTGCTTCTCCCTTCAGGATTTTTCCTGTATTCGAAAAGGTATAAAAGACCTAGCTAGACGCTTTTTCTCGCTTTCAACATCTCCGAAGTATGCATTATTTCGTTTCTTTTGATTTGAAATCAAGCTTAGCTTCCCGATTTCTAAATAGAGGATATTCACGCAATTTCTGACCTTTTTATTTTTTCCTGTTAATTTTTCACGAGGATCTTGTCTGGCTCTGCATTTACTCTGCAACTCTTGGTTCGTTTCTTTTGCTCTAATCAAAGGCTCTTGGCACAATTACTGTCTCTTTATTTTTTTTCTGTTAATTTTACACGAGGATCTTCTCTGGCTTTGCGTTTACTCTGCAGCTCTTGATTCGTTTCTTTTGCTCTGATCAAATGTTCTTTGCGCAGTTTCTGCTTCTTTGTTTTTTCTGCCAGTTTTACACCAGGATCTTGTTTGGGTTTGCGTTTACTCTGCAACTCTTGATTATTTTATTTTGCTCTAATCAAAGGTTCTTGGCGCAAATTCTGTCTCTTTATTTTTTACTGTTAATTTTACACGAGGATCTTCTCTGGCTTTGTGTTTACTTTGCAACTCTTGATTCGTTTCTTTTGCTCTGATCAAATGCTCTTTGCGCAGTTTGTGCTTCTTTGTTTTTTCTGCCAGTTTTACACCAGGATCTTGTTTGGGTTTGCGTTTACTCTGCAACTCTTGATTATTTTATTTTGCTCTAATCAAAGGTTCTTGGCGCAAATTCTGTCTCTTTATTTTTTCTGTTTATTTTAAACGAGGATCTTCTCTGGCTTTGTGTTTACTCTGCAACTATTGACTCTTTTCTTTTGCTCTAATCAAAGGCTCTTGGCGCAATTTCTATCTCTTTATTTGTTCTGTTAATTTTACACGAGGATCTTCTATGGCTTTGCGTTTACTCTGCAACTCTTGATTCGTTTCTTTTGCTCTAATCAAAGGCTCTTGGCGCAATGTCTGTCTCTTTATTTGTTCTGTTAATTTTACACGAGAATCTTTTCTGGCTTTGCGTTTACTCTGCAACTCTTAATTCGTTTCTTTTTGCTCTGATAAATTGCTCTTTGCGCAATTTCTGTCTCTTTTTTTTTTCTGTCAGTTTTACACTAGGATCTTGTCTACGTTTTCTCATGTAGGTTTTCATGTAAAATTGTTTGCCTTTGTTTGCATCAGTCTCACAAATGAATCATGCTTTTTCAAAGTCGTAATTACTTGGTATTTGAATTAATTATCTAAAAGAGTTGTATGATTTGAAGATACAGAAACAATCAATGTTTTTCCAGATAAATTGGTATAACCTCAAACTGTGAATAGAGATCAGTATTTAGGCTAGAATAAAAGGCATATATATAAATCACCAAATCGTCAACAACTTCAAAAGCTACTAATATGGAGGATCCATATGGAGCAGACAAAGCATTTTGTCCATTGGAATGGGAATCAAAGAAGTAGAAAAGTCCTTTGTTTCGAAATACTGCACCAACAATTATCAAACCTGATGAATTCTCATTTAACAAAGTCTGAAATACAACATGCAGCGCAGGTAAACTTACACTTTCAATGTTACGTATGAGAATTCCACTGACAATGTTTACTTTCAGTACTGTTATCTTTTCTGAGTGAAATTCTACCTTATCTGGCAAGTCATCAAAGCACAAAAGATGGCTATTAAAATTGTCATTAGTTATTAAATCTTGAGCAATATATCTATAAAGACAGTCACCAAAATAAAGGACAGTGTCCAAATCTATTGAATTCCTGACTTCTGAATAGTGTGAAAATAAGACTGCCGAAAGTGCATTTGCAACAAACTAGCTACCTCGTGAAATTTTAGAAAAGCGATCATCCCCTTGATGAAAACAGCCATGAACCATTACTTAAGCTTCAAATGGTAAATTGTTCCTCTCATTTATCCTTGTTGCAATATACATTTCTTCATATGGCACAGCCATTATTTCATTTATAGACATACATGTACCTTCAGTTTCAAACTCGGTTTCGGTATAGTTTTTTGGACCAGTTTCATTCTTTTTTGTCTTACATGATATATTACTTACAGTTTTGATGTGCTCCACAGCAGATTGTATTGCAGCTTGTATAAATGGGTAAACAGGTTCAACACAGGTTCAACATAGGGTTTATCACAATTGCCTTGGCAAATTTCTGAACTGTTTTTAAGCATTTTTCTGAGGAAGCGTTTAAACAAGTATTCGAGCAAAAGCATCTTCGTATTTCTTTGTTTCTGGGAATGCCTACATAGTGATGGAGTCACTAAGTCTCTGAGCTCTGTTTTTAAGAATTAAAATGAATTGTCACAGTCATCTTGACCTTTGACACACTGACCTCAAACTCAATAGGGATTATCATCTCATCATAGGCAGTCCACCCATGAAGTTCCATGAGATTTGGCTCATTGCAAAAGGAGTTACAGAGTGGATAAATATTTTAATAAACGGGTCATGGTGACCTTGACCTTTCACCTATTGCATCAAACAGGGGCGATCCTCTCACCACAGGCAGTCCATCCATGGAGTTTCATGAGATCTGCTTCAGATGGAGACGAGTTACACAGTGAAAAAATATTGTCATGCTGGGTTGTGGGTTTCCATCGACATACTGATCTCAAAATAAATAGGGCTCATCATTTCATTCTATATAAGGTGACCTTGACCTTTGACCTACTAACCTTAAAAAATAGGGTTTCTATTCTTAACAAGGGCAAAGTACCTATGACGTTTCAGCAGTGTGGTTATTATTGTTTCGAAGTGCGTATTTCCATATAAGTCCATGATGGTCTGACTTTTGACCTAATGACAACAACAACAATAGGGTTCGTCCTCTCGCCTAGGGTAATGTATCTATGAAGTATCATGAGTGTGGGAGTTATTATGGTTTGGAAGTTACCCATGGAATGCATATTTCAGTGCAAGAAAAGTAGGATAGCCCGACGTCCGAGCCTCCTCAAAATCGATTCCGGTCTCATTTTGCAAACAAGAAATTCGCCAGGAAAAACTGGAATCACAATGAACTAATTATAATGTCTCATATGTTAATTACCTCATTCCCTCGGGCAAGTGGCTCGTAGTTTGTTTTTGAAAATTTGAGCAATTGCAGTCAAGTGCTCTCATTATTATTCATTATTTACGACGTCTCCCAGATTTATTAATACCACAGTGTGATTGAACACTTGCAGTAAAGTGCCCTCATTAATATGCATGAGTTTATACTTATACGCATTAGTGTTGGGAATTGGTTGAAAATTCATGATCGATCTTCAGAATATTTAACTGACCGATGATCGATCATTAATCGATAAAACAAGGCTTCTGTAGTGTAAGGCTTTTTCAGACAACAGTGAAAAAAGAAACACATTACAAGTATGTTCTTGTCATAAACTATTTGAATGAAACTGACCAAGCATTTATTTTTAAATATAAATTGTGATATCTATTTGAAAATATATGATAACTTGTCGCAAAGTTAAGACTTATGTAATTGTTTAGAACTAAAATATCAACCGAGTAAACTCAATCTTGAAAAACGTAATGGATTAATCGGAAACTGACTGATGCCTCTCGTACATCGATTAATCGGAACAACACTAATACGTGCTTTGATTGGACAATACTGTCGAACAAGGTTTCTGTCGTGGGGAAAAAAACTTACTATCAGATAATTGACGTATTGTTATAACGGATTTGGCTTGCGATGAACTGAAATTAGCGAACAGTGGTCCTAATTAATGATGGACATTTCGAAGGATTGAGTTAATCACACTGCTAACGAACACTATGTACATGACATGTAAGTTTAAAAATAATAGCGTTCGACTTGTGTGACGTGTTTGTTGAAGTTTGACGAGTAGGCAGTGGCGTAGCTGCACTAAGGCACTGCAGGCCCGGGCCTGCAGGTTATTCTGGGAAGCATTTTTTTTTGAAAATGCCAAATCTGCAATAAAAGCTGGGAGTGGGGAGGTGTGTCTAATTAAAATTAAACAAAAACATATATGTTTTAGCATTTTAAATGCATCTCGAAAATGCGCCAGAAACACTCTATTTATCAAAAAAATTCTGGGGAAGGATGCCACCAGATCCCCTACAGTGCTCATAAATTAAGCGGGCCTGCAGCTTCAAAAAGGGCAGCTAAGCCCCTGGGACTACGGTATAGTATGTATCCCACATTGTTACAACCAATTACCGCAATTATTATGAATAAATTATTGAAATTATTAGACAAAATATAAAATTGGGTAGAGCAATGTTTTTTATAGACAAAAGTTTCAGCTGTATGGAGGTAATGTTGTATACATGCGGATACTAGTCCATTTTCAGAGGCAACAAGCCCTGGGCCTTTCTCTTAAAAAATTGTGTTGCATGATCTCATTTAAAACCGATATATTGTTCTTGAAAAACAATAGGGATCCTCCTCTCACCTAGGGCAATGTACCTATGAAGTTTCATAACCATGGGTGTTATCGTTTCGAAGTTGTCATCCGGAATGCGAATTGTTTACGCGTTTGTGTACGGACCACATACCATAATACGTCACATTTTTCAAAATGGCATATACAAATGGCATTTTTCAGCACGCGAACATTCTAAAATGAAACAAAAAAGTTAATGTTGCAAGGATACTAAAACATAAAGGTGTTATAAATAACACTAAACAGATAATGCAGTTTTCACTCATTTATTTCAGTGTTTTAGATGTGTTATCTAGTCAATGTATTGAAAGATACCCATAAGCCATTATATTATGTTATTAAGTGAAAATTGACTATTTTTAAAGCATCCGAAATAAGAGTATCCGGATACACATCAACTTTTTACGCGGATGTTGTTTTACAATTATTTGCACCTATATATTATAGTAAATCGCATTCGGACTCCGAAAAAAAGATATTTTGTGTGACACGCACCCGTTGTGCAAGAAAGAAAACGATAGCATAATGGTCTAGATCATCCGTCACGCATCTCTTAGTGGAAGATTGATCACCTTGCATGGGTCATATTTCATTATAAATAACAAACACGCTAAAAAAATTATTATTAAATACAGGGGCGTCGCTAGGTCAAATTTGAGATTACGCACCACTGAAAAAAGCCTAAGGGTCCACAAAACCATAACAGAAATAAACTGAGGACATATTTTAAAGAACAATATATCGATTTTAAATGAGATCATGCAAATGAAATATGACCCAATATGACTCATTCTTTCACTAAAACAATGACATTCTCATTCTTTCAATAATAACAGAACATTGAATGTCCTTAGGGCGATGCTAAGTTCTAGATGCTGTGGCGGTGCTTTATGCCCACTGTGGAGCTGTTGTATGTCCACCGTGGTTCCAAGGCAATTAATGCCTTGTATTGCACAATAACTGCGTTTTATATAGATCAAGAAAAAGAAAGAATCTCAATTTTAGATTCAGACACAAGAGCAAAATATATAGACAATGTAAATTATATTTAAAGTCGGGAAGACCATGGATATAAGTAGTTCTATGAGAAGACACATACACCAATACAAACATTAGCTCTCGGGAGATTTTGAACTAGAAAAAAACATCGGACAAACTTTCTTAAACCCCTCCCCACATTATTTTTAATGCATGTTTCGAATTTTAAACATTTATTATTTTTATCAAGCTTCAATATGAGCTGTGCGTACTAGAGTATGCCTAGTAGCAACGCCCCTGCTGTAGAGTCCATAGTCTTTTCTTCGTTTCTCCTCACTGTCACTGAATATCCTCCTGAACTCGTTCTTACTCTTAGGTCCATCGAATCACCGCAAAACACTGGAAACCAACACAAAACCACATCACTCCAAAAGCATTAAAACATAATAATGTTGCATTGAACTGTTCATTACATGCGTTGTTCAGCGATTTCTCGACGTCCAGACCGCCCGTCCTTGCCAATCTTTGTTCAATAACCGACAATAATTCTAGGCAAACAACGCAAATTGCGAAATGAAAACGCAGGAACAGTCATCCTGATGGCATAATAAGAATATCACATTATGGACTTTTATTTAATTTAAACATAAATCTGGTTATTTTTACTTGTTTTTTACCATATTTTTGTGACAAACTTACCACGCACAAAAATGACGGTCTGCGCATGCGTTGAGCATAGTCACACCGAAAACAAGCGCAATGAACCAAAAGTAATAAAAGTAAAAAACACAGCTTTACAAAAAAAAAGTTTTGCGATAACCATCGAAAAAGACTAAACCTTATTGTTCGATACTCGAGGTTAGACACTACCATTTGTTTTGTTTATGGACAAAATACCTCAAGATTTACCATGATTTAGGAGGTTGAAGGTTGGAGTTGGGGGTGGGAAATGGTAGGGCATGTTAGGTGGAGTCTGGGGTGGAGATCGGGGCATGTTTGATGCGACTCAGATAAGAAATGGCTGGTTTTAAAACTTGTTCCAGATTTAATGATATTAACATTCCCAACAATTTTGGTAAAGATCAGATGAAAAATGTATCTGTAGATTTAACAAGCAAACAAATCAAGGGCAATCACCCTCCTGTGTCTAGTCTGGCATGGGTAGTTTTTGAATGTTTTCTACTTTCTTCTATGACCAAGATACATTCATAAAATGAAATATATAAAACAAATTGGGGTGGAGTTGGGGGAGGGGTGTCATGAGAAAAGGCAGAGGTGGGGAAGATGGATATGATTTAGGGAACTTGTTTGATTTTATTGATATTAACATTCTGAACAAATGTGGTAATGATCAGATGAAAAACATGAAGTAGAAACAGATTTAACAAAGCAAATTAAAGCGCCTTTCTATAAATCAAGAGCCATAACTCATGTCATTACTATCAGATATAGTTGGTTCTCGATCATGTCTGAGCTTCCATTGATATCAATAATCTGGTCAAGTTTGGTAAGGTCAAGATGAGATGAAACTTGCTCATCTTAACAAGGCAACATTTATCATCTTAACAAGGCAAAATATAGCATGTTTAACTAAATCAAGGGTCATAATTCCTGTGTTACTAGTCTGATCAAACGTGTCCGAGCTTTCATTGAAATCAACAATCAGATATTTTTATATATTTATATATATATTTGATTAAATCAATGTCCATAACTCTTGTGTAACTGGTCCAATATAGCTGGTTTTCAAATTTGACTGAGCTTCCATTGATAACAACAATCCCGCCAAGTTTGATACAGATCAGAAGAACAATTAAAGCCCTATCGTCTTAATGAAGCAACATATAGCATATAAGAAAATCAAGGCACATAACTCCGGTGTTACTGATTAAATCTTGATGATTTTTGAACTTGTCCGTGCTTTCATTGATATCAAGAATCTGTTAAAGTTTGGTAAAGATCAGAAGAAAACTGAAGCCCTATTGTCTTAACGAGGCACACTGTAGCCTATTTAACTAAATAATGGGCCATAACTCTGGTGCAACTGGTTTGATCTGGCTGGTTTTCGAATTTTTCTGAGCTTTCATTGATATCTGCTATCTGGTCAACTTTGGTAAATATCAGATGAAACATGAATGTCCTATCGTCTTAACGAGGCAAAATATTTATATTTAAGAAAATCAAGGGCCACAACTCCGGTGTTACTGGTCCGATCTGGCTGGTTTCAAACTTGACTAAGCTTTCATTGATATTAACAAACTGATAAAGTTTGGTTAAGATCGGATGAAAAAATGAAGGCTTTATCGAGACAAAAGTTAAAGACGGACGACGGCCGACGGCCAACTCAGCATCCAATAAGCGCTACTGGCCTTAGCCTTTGGCCAGTAGATCTAGCTAACCAGAAGGGTGTTTCATGGAACACTTTTGTCGCCTGCCGTGTGCTTATTTCAGAAAGTACAATCTAGCTATAAAGTTTGAAGACACGGGATGCAATCCTTCATGAATTATGGAGCAGTTGTTTTAAGCGTTAAAGTTTAAGAAAAGAGGCATAAATCTGCATTGGATAATTGACAAGGAAAAGCTGTATAATGTTTCATGACCATAGGTCAATGTTTTGCCAGGTTATGAGCTAGGTTAGGTTTCATGTTAAAGTTTTATGAAAAGGGGGCATAATATTACATGCCAAAATGAAAGTCAGAGTTATTGGACATGTGTAACGACATGTGTGTGTGTGAAATCTTTACATGAAAATACTTTTCAAGTTATGGCCAGTTATGAGCTTGGTTAGGTTGCAGGCTAAAGTTTTATGAAAAGTGTCATAACTCTGCTGAATTGAAAGTCAGAGTTATTGGTCATAGGTAACACTATTCTGTATGGTAAGATAAATACGTGTTTGAAGTTTCATGAATATAGGTCAACTACTTCTTAAGTTATGGCCAGTAATGAGCTTGGCAGGTTAAAGTTTTATGAAAGGGGCATAACTCTGTCAAAATGAAAGTCAGAGTTATTGGTCATGAATAACAATATTCTATGTGGTAAAATATATAAGTGTGAAGCTTCATGAACACAGGTCAAATACTTCTTAAGTTATGGCTTGTTATGAAAGTCAGAGTTATTGGACATGTGTAAGAGCATTCCTTAGGTTAAGATGAAGATGTGTATGAAGCTTCATGAAAATATGTCAAATACTTTTCATGTTATGGTCAAGGTTAGGTTGCAAGTGAAAGTGTGACGGACGTACGGACGACGACGGAGGGACGACGGACAAAGTGATATCTAAGTGTCTGCCATGTTAAGTTTAGCATTACATTGGCCTGGTATGTTTCTCGACAGACATGCATATCAGTGGCTTCGCAGCAAGTTTGCATGTAAGGGTTTAATCTAATGTTAGCAGAACTTGTGACCCTACTCATTCATCATTATTTCTATCGTATATATGTTGATATTTCTAAGGATTTAACATATTTGACATAAAATATGTTTTAATCAGTAAGTTTTCATCTGGTGAAAGCGCTTGTTAAATAGTATTTTCTCTATTTGTTCAATGAGCCAAGATATGCGCTTGATGCTTTTTATTTATATTCACCAATCATCTTGACATTTTCGATTATTTTTGAAACCGAGTCAGAAAAAAACCCTGATATTTCAAAAAATCTAATTTCAAACAGAACAGGACTGTGAGCTTTAACTCGTATGTGTGTGGTTTGGGGGTGATTTAAGATGTGGTTGTAATTGTCACTATCCCTGAACCAGCTTAATTGTCATTTTAAGTGTATATACATGATATATGTGGATTATTGTCAATAGGTAAGCGATCTATTTTGGAAACTTTGCTATACTCAGTGATACTCAGTGATACTCAGTGATACTCATTGGAGTTTATTTTCTTGTTAGCTAAAATCTGAAAATATATCTTTAATATCTGTAATATATCTGTAATATCTATAATATTACTATAATACTGAAGTTTCGACTTGGCGCCAACCCAAAATGTGTCTTCCCTTGTACCGAGAGCGTGTGAACCTTTTTTTCATACACATTGATTGATTTTACATTTTGAAACTAAACTGTACAGATATTAATGGCATAAAGCATTTATCTTTTGCTTTTCACTGAAAAATGTGCTTGCCTTATTCTTTTTTGTTCTATTATGGTTTAATCATAATAATGGAGGATTGCGTTATTTACTATTCTAGTGTGTACATTAACACATCTTGCAGTTTCAGGGACTATACATCACTGGTTAGTTTAATTAATAGCTATACACATCTGGGGTAGTTTTAGTCTCTGAGCCATAACTGCTATATTGTTATCGTTTTCTTGCATCTTTTTGTCAAAACGCCGCATTAAATGACTATTCTGCATGAACATATGCTCAACAGCAGGTTCATGGTATGCTTTGTTCATAAGAAATTCTGGAAATTGAGAGAATGTCACTTTCTTCTTTAAAAACGAAGACTTGTCACGCAAGAATAATTTGGAGTCTGCACCCGAAATTTCTATTTCTATTTTATTTTTTTTGTACACAGTAAACAATGTCTGAGATATTTGTCTCATCAAAATATAGTAAGCGGTTCATTTGTTGTGGCACATTTTGTACTTTGGAATAACGTTTCTAAATATCATGACTTTGAATGCATGAATTTAACCAAAAGGACAATATGCTTTTGCAAAAGCATCTGTTTCGCCATTTGGTCACCCTTATCGGTCTGCCGATACATATTTTGCAAAAATGGCGCGACTCTTATAGGTGTCGAACTGGTATCGTTTTGTTTCCGGGGTCGTAGCCTTCGAAAGTAGTGCTTTATAACAAAAAGAAAGAAGGAACATATACAAGCAATTCATGGCTCGGTGACACTGATTTTTAGCATGAAAATGAAGGCAAGTGTTATTTTTAATGACGAATAGTAAAATGAATTCAATTGGACCACTTTTCTTTCGAAATGTCAACACGTACAAACATGTGCTTTTCTGACAAGATTTTATTTGAGAGAATAACAGAAAATATAAAACTATCGACATCGATTTGGATAATTAGCAATATATTATTGGCTAGGTATGCTTGTTGACAGACATGCACATCATTGGCTGCACAGCTTTTCATCTGGTGACAGCTCTTGTAATATGAGCATTTTCCCAATGTGTTCAGTGAGCCAAAATAACACCGTTCCGACCCCCACTATGTTGTTAGCCGGAAGTCAGACAAAGTGCACTGTTGCTATTTAAACAATATGGCTATTAGCCGCACATGTTGTTGTTTGCTTTGCGTCATGTTTGTTATTGAAATACATATGAAGATAAAATCATGCTTTCATGGAAATTAACCATGTCTAGAATAGCGGGCTAAATGATATTGTCCAAACTTTGATGTTATATTGATTTGACTGCCAATGCCTTTTGGCGGGAATATGCTGTCGTCATGATAGACGTAATGAATATGGCCTCCTTCTAGATACAATAAAAATATGATTTCTTGGATTAATCGAGATGTTGCGAATGTAGGAATAACATTTATAAAAAAAATTGTAATTCATATTTTGGCCAGAGATTTATTTCGATTATTATTCCGGAAATAGGTTATTTTGAAAAACAAATAAATTGATGAAGGAGACTCTTCGGATTTAACTTTCACCAAAAAAATAACAAACATGGAGGATGGTAGAATTCTATATCAGGATAATTGTCCCATTTGTTCAGAAATAATATTGGCTATACGGTGAAGACATTTATAAACAATATAGTACAATTTAATTCGACTTATATATATATCTAAAAAAGTAACAGCGGCTATTCAAATGCCAGAAAAAAAAGTCATTAAAGTTTGGAAAAGAAAATCGCTTTTGTCACAGTTTAAAAATAAATAAAATCTACAACTATACTGCAGTACAATTTTCTTTTAAAAAAAGAAGTAGTAGCAGAAAAACGAAACACAAAAAAGATCATTTAGACACGCCATAACAGTTTTAATAAATGCAATACGACTGCAAATGCAATAGCGTTTTTTTTTTAAAACTATGTGCCTTCTAACGTATACTTAAAATTCGATTACCATACATTATTTCTTAATGTCATAGGGTGCATTTTACTTTGTTATAAATAAAATGCTTAGTTGCTTCTGTCCTTTAGCTCATCTATGTCGATCACCCGTGACTGTGGGCGTCGATGTTCTGGACATCTATGTCGATCACCCGTGACTGTGGGCGTCGATATTCTGGACATCTATGTCGATCACCCGTGACTGTGGGAGTCGATGTTCTGGACAAGTACAATGCTTCATTGCACTTGCCATTTGGATATTGACGTACACGTCTCGAATAAATATAATATCTATGATATGATTATTCTTGTGTTTCCAGCTCACTGTTGAGTTCACCATTCTCCAAAACAAAGACTCCACTCATGAATGCGTGTATACTGTGTTATAGAATACACAGATGGAAACCACACACGTTGTCATTAACAACGTGTTATGAATCAAACTTTTAATAGTATAAGACAGGGTGTAAATGTGCCCGTCATCCAAATATATCCTACTGCAACACTTTCGAAAACAATATGAGCCGTTAAACGACAACTCAGTCGTTTCTCAGAATGACTATCCTTTTGAGAAATATAAGAGAGTCCCTGAAAAAAGCAAGTTATTGGATTTGTCCGAGAGTTTGTTATGGTTTTCAGCATTTTGAGACACAATTTCAATACTACCTAGTTGTATTTTATATTTAAGAGAACTATGGGTGTATGTAACTGACGAAAACTGCCGAGGACATCAGGGGTCGTCGTAGTAAGGATTACGTCATCGATACCAGTGTGTTAAGGTCACCGGTACCAATGTGTTAAAGTCACCGGTACCAATGTGTTAAAGTAACCGGTACCAATGTGTTAAAGTAACCGGTACCAATGTGTTAAAGTCACCGGTACCAATGTGTTAAAGTCACCGGTACCAATGTGTTAAAGTCACCGGTACCAATGTCTTAAAGTAACCGGTACCAATGTGTTAATGTTAAGGTCATCGATATCAAAGTGTTAATGTTAAGGTCATCGATACCAAAGTGTTAATGTTAAGGTCATCGATACCAATGTGTTAATGTTAAGGTCATCAATACCAATGTGTTTAGGTCATCAATACTAATGTGTTAAGGTCATCGATACCAAAGTGTTAATGTTAAGGTCATCAATACCAATATGTTAAGGTCATCAATACCAATGTGTTAAGGTCATCGATACCAAAGTGTTAATGTTAAGGTCATCAATACCAATGTGTTAAGGTCATCAATACCAATGTGTTAAGGTCATCAATACCAATGTGTTAAGGTCATCGGTACCAGTGTGTTAAGGTCATCGATACCAATGTGTTAAGGTCATCGGTATCATTGTGCTAAGCTCATCAATAACAATGTGTTAAGGTCATCGGTATCAGTCTGCAAAGATCATCAATGCAAATGTGTTAAGGTCATCGGTTTCAGTGTGTTAAGGTTATCGGTACCAATGTGTGTAGGTCATCAATACCAATGTGTTAAGGTCATAGGTCATCAATACCAATGTGTTACGGTTATCGGTACCAATGTGTTAAGGTCATCGGTACCAATGTGTTAAGGTCGTCGGTAACAATGTGTTAAGGTCATCGGTACCAATGTGTTAAGGTCGTCGGTACCAATGTGTTAAGATCATCGGTAACAATGTGTTAAGATCATCGGTAACAATGTGTTAAGGTCATCGGTACCAATGTGTTAAGGTCGTCGGTACCAATGTGTTAATATTAAGGTCATCAATACAAATGTGTTAAGGTCATTGTCACCAATGTGTTAAGGTCATCGGTATCAGTGTGCTAAGGTCATCGATACCAATGTGTTTAGGTCATCGGTATCAGTGTGTTAAAGTCATCGATACCAATGTGTTAAGGTCATCGATACCAGTGTGTTAAGGTCATCGATACCAATGTGATAAGGTCATCGGTACCAGTGTGTTAATGTCATCGATACCAATGTGATAAGGTCATCGGTACCAATGTGTTAAGGTCATCGGTACCAGTGTGTTAAGGTCATCGATACCAGTGTGTTAATGTCATCGGTAGCAACGTGTTAAGGTCATCGGTACCAGTGTGTTAAGGTCATCGATACCAATGTGTTAAGGTCATTGGTATCAGTGTGATAAGGTCATCGATACATCGATACCAATGTGTTAAGGTCATCGGTACTAGTGTGTTAAGGTCATCGATACCAATGTGTTAAGGTCATCGGTACTAGTGTGTTAAGGTCATCGATACCAGTGTGTTAAGGTCATCGATACCAATGTGTTAAGGTCATCGGTATCAATGTGTTAAGGTCATCGGTACTAATATGTTAAGGTCATCGGTATCAGTGTGTTCATCGGTCTCAAAGTGTTAAGGTCATCGATACCAATATGTTAAGGTCATCGGTCCCAACGTGTTAAGGTCATCGGTACCAATGTGTAAAGGGCATCGGTACCAATGTGTTAAGGCCATCGGTATCAGTATGTGCATCGGTGCCAATGTGTTAAGGTCACGAACATAGATAGGCGTTTATCATCCAATCAATGCGATTAAGTAAATATAATGTTTAGACAACTAAAATACGTTATTTGCTAGTTTACGTCATTTGTTTACGTTGCCTCACGTTGTTAACACACATGTCCACACTCAGAATCACTGAGTGCAAGCTATTTTGAACCGAAATAGAATAACATAAATAAATAAATAAAATAAACATAAGTTTCAACTTAGTCGAAAAAACTCTTAGTAAAAATGATTCCAATAAGAAATTATTGTCTTTATTTTCTCATCAATCTCTGCAAGAAATGTAATATTCTGAAAACCAAACACACAACACACATCTAGAACTTAAACATGTGAATTGCTTTTATAATGTGAAGTATTTGAAAACATTGGCATGCGATAGGGTGTTCTTTTTTCACTTATTATTTGTGATCAGAGTTATCTCCCGTTTAGTTAAACAGTATATTTCATATAGATATAAGAATATTATCAAGTTTATATTGAAACTGTATAAACTCATTGTTCTGGGTTTGAAGTGTAAACAAACGCAACATGTAAGTGATACTAACCTTGTCAATAAATAAAAATAACGAGCCAAAGTTTTAAACTTTAAAATTATCTTCCTTTATATTAAAATAAGAAGGAACTGATAAATTGTGTAAAGCAGTTTGCTATTTCTCCCCCGCAAATATCGTTTGAAAACAATGCCATGCATATACTTTATAAGTATGTTTATTACATTGTTCATGACCGCTGCATCACGTATCCTAGCATCTGTGTTGTATATATATCATGTTGTACCATAGCTCTAATGGTTTTCCTTTGTTCTTGCTTATGATATATTCATAAATCTGAAGGTCTGAGCCTAAACCGTGCTATAAATGCCGGTATAGTTCAGCTGTGCTATGAATGAGATTCGGCAGTTATACCATGGTCTACAGTAGTAACATGGTACAGTAGTAACATGACACAGAAGTAACATGGCAAAGTAGTAACATAGCACTGGCACAGTAGTAACATGGCACAGTAGTGACATGGCACAGTAGTAACATGGTACAGTAGTAGCATGGCACAGTAGTTACATGGCAAAGTAGTAACATAGCACTGGCACAGTAGTAACATGGCACAGTAGAAAAATGGTACGTAGTACAGTAGTAACATGGTACAGTAGTAATATGGCACAGTAGTAACATAACATGGCACAGTAGTAACATGGCTCTTGCACAGTAATAACATGGCACAGTAGTAACATTACACAGTAGTAACATGGCACAGTAGTAACATGGTACAGTAGTAACATGACACGGTAGTAACATGGCACAGTGTTAACATGGCACAGACGTAACATGGCACTGGCACAGTAGTAACATGGCACAATAGTAACACATGGCACAGTAGTAACATGGCACAGTAGTAACATGGCACAGTTGTAACATGGCACAGTAGTAACATGGCACAGTTGTAACATGGCACTGGCAAAGTAGTAACATGGCACAATAGTAACATGGCACAGTTGTAACATGACACAGTAGTAACATGGCACAGTTGTAACATGGCACTGGCACAGTAGTAACATGGCACAGTAGTAACACATGGCACAGTAGTAACATGGCACAGTAGTAACAGACTGTTTGCACGCAAATACGTCAACATCATCAAGCAACACAAAGGAGTAACGGTGGAGCGTTATGGCTGCGGAGCGGACGTTGACATCTCAACTGCAATTTTCACGCCCAGCAAATAAACGTTGAAACGTTAAAATATATCATTATAGTGAAAATATATGTTTTTTAAAACAAGACAACTGATTCAACTTAATTTAAATTAATGTTTATTATTTGCCTAATAATTGTTTGTATCTTATGTTACTTATATGTTTGAATTGAACCATTTTGCACCTATAGTAATGATGGGAAATAAAAAGGCAAATATACGGCCGTGGTGGGCCTTTTGTCGATAATGACACACCTAGTTCATTACGGCACTAAGTGTGATATTATGGACACCTAGTTCATTACGGCACTAAGTGTGACATTATGGACAAAAGGCACACCAAGGCGTATATTAATCTCTAAAATATGTCATGTGTGGAATAACAGATGTCATGTTGAAAAAGAGAAAAGTTATGCAAATGTGTTAATAACTCATACGTTGTAAAGTTATATGTATATTTAATGATTCATACTATGTAAAGTTATAGAAAAGAGTTAATGATTTATATTTTGTATTACATGTATGTGTTAATGACTAATGCTTTGTAGGCTAGACACTATTGCAGTATGGGTTACTGCTGAATCAAACTATGTTACATTATACTTGTCACTTTTTATCTCTACACTACTTACGTATTTTAGATCTGGGTATGCTGTGTATATTTGTCTGTGTCCCCCACTACGTTTACTATGTTGGTGTTCGCACGCTTTCACGCAATCCTTGTATTCATGAACCATGGAAATTAGTTCCCTTTTCAGAGGCGTCAATTTGTTGTATCTTCGTGACGACGCGTATATTAGTGACTGTATAAAACTGGTGAAGGATAAATCTGAAAAAGTATCAAGTATGTTTTAAAAATAATTTATTAGTTAATATGTCCGTGAAACTATACGATATATATGTAAAAATAGAGTCGGGCATTATATATTATATATATTCTGATACACCCGCACTATATAGCCTAGTTTAAAATATCTCTTTATATTCAACGATATATCACCGTAAGTTTTGCTATTGAACCGGAAAGGCATTTTCGGGGTATTATATTAGAAATAGAACATCATTTACGGTGAATTATCGTGTAATATATCACGGTTTGTCGTTCAATTGTCAACAATAATTTAACAATTTAACGACAAACCGTGATACAATACACGATAATTCACCGTAAACGATGTTCTATTTCTTAAACGATGCTACTTATATTACACTATTTTAAGAATACCGTCAGGCAGTACAAATATCAGTAAACGTTGATATAAAAGTCGAACAGAAAATGTAGCAGTCAAACACCAACAGTCAACCACAAACACGCATAGGAAATATAGAAATCAAACACCAACAGTCAACCACAAACACGCATAGGAAATATAGAAATCAAACACCAACAGTCAACCACAAACACGCATTTGAAATGTAACAGTCAAACACCACAGTCAACCACAAACACGTACAGGAAATGCATCAGTCAAACACCAATAGTCAACCACAAACACGCATAGGAAATATAGCTGTAAAACACCAACAGTCAACCACATACACTCATAGCAAATGTAGCAGTCAAACACCAACAGTCAACCACAAACACGCATAGGAAATATAGCTGTAAACACCAACAGTCAACCACATACACGCATAGCAAATGTAGCAGTCAAACACCAACAGTCAACCACAAACACGCATAGGAAATGTAACAGTCAAACACCAACAGTCAACCACAAACAGGCATAGCAAATGTAGCAGTCAAACACCAACAGTCAACCACAAACACGCATAGCAAATGTAGCAGTCAAACACCAACAGTCAACCACAAACACGCATAGCAAATGTAGCAGTCAAACACCACAGTCAACCACAAACACGCATAGCAAATGTAGCAGTCAAACACCACAGTCAACCACAAACACGCATAGCAAATGTAGCAGTCAAACACCACAGTCAACCACAAACATGCATAGGAAATGTAACAGTCAAACACCAACAGTCAACCACAAACACGCATAGGAAATATAGAAATCAAACACCAACAGTCAACCACAAACACGCATAGCAAATGTAGCAGTCAAACACCAACAGTCAACCACAAACACGCATAGCAAATGTAGCAGTCAAACACCACAGTCAACCACAAACACGCAAAGCAAATGTAGCAGTCAAACACCACAGTCAACCACAAACACGCATAGCAAATGTAGCAGTCAAACACCACAGTCAACCACAAACATGCACAGGAAATGTAACAGTCAAACACCAACAGTCAACCACAAACACGCATAGCAAATGTAGCAGTCAAACACCACAGTCAACCACAAACATGCACAGAAACAACAACAACAACAAAGATGAATAAAAGGAAAGTTATGACATCACAAACATAAAAGGGTTGACAATAGGGCTATCGCCTTGAAACGGTCAGTGGCAGAAAATGCAGCTCCACCAGGGGTTTAAACTTGGTTATAGGGTGCACAACTCCTCACTCTTACCCTATTGTCATCCCAATAGAACGGGACAGTATAAATAAAGATATCCACGCCAGGTTATATTCTCTAACAAATATATATGTGTGTATAATATGAATAAATAAAAGAAACACATAGAAAGCTACAAATCGAGTACTCAGTGACTTGACAGAAGCCAGGCCTGAGGAACAGAACAAGCCGTTAAGGGTACGACAAGACAAGATTTAAGACAAACATCAAACTCTACCGTACTTTGAAAACTTAGGTAAACGACATCATAGGGTCCGCAGTATGTCCGGTCATCGCACAATCAAAGAGGAAAGCATAGTGGCGAACAGTAAATGGGACAACCACTAAACATGCAATGCGTTGCAAAATGATAGGGTCATAACCTCTTTTGATAAACGTTTTAATAATTTTAATAAAGATTGCCTGAAAATGATTTTAACCAAAGACCTTACGAAGTTTGTAAATCACATCATCATAGACGTCAGGTTGTGATAGTCCCTGTTTTGCAAAGGTTTTTCGAAGTTTATGGTAACGGTAGCCATGCTTAAGCAGCTTTTTAGATGTACAAATATTACATATATTAAAGTTGACAACACGACTACAAGCTCTAGAAAAATGAATAAGTTGAGAAACATAGACCCCTATAAGAAGTAGCTCGGTGAACATCTCCATTTAAATGGGGATAATTAACACTACCAAAATTAAAATCATCTCTCTTGTCACATATTTAATCTAAAATTTAATATGCAGTGTGTTTTTTATGATAATTAATCTGTACTCAATATACATTATTATAGCTTTTAAATTGATATTCCCCAAACAATTGAAAGCATGTCTGTTTCTCCCCGCTACAAGCAATGAATATCAAACTTTGTTATGGCCTCAAGCTGTCCACCTTGGAAAATAACGATACAAGTTATCTAACGGTAAGTTCACACACTTCGTCAGTGTATTTATTGACTTAACTTTTATTTTTAAAATTATAGATACACGTATTTACTTTTATAATGCCAAATGTAACCCCTCTTTACTTCCTCCGAGACTTAGGATTTCGTTTCGTAATTTAAAATCGGGAATTCAAGAATTTCATAATAAATTTGTTTTATTTCCTGCTGATAAAGCAGCTAATAATGTAATCATTGTTTGACGCCTACATTACGTTAATGTTTTATCTCTGGAACTCGGTAGCACTAATTCGTATTCTCCAGTTTAATCTTCTGAGGTTGATGTTGTTTCCACACATATCACTCGGTGCACTACTTTCATGGCTGGGGTAGAACGAAAAGCAAAATAAACGGCCAATTATGTACTGGATTCTTAAATTACATAAAAATCCATATAAGGCCCGCTAAATTCTAGTGCCTGCACCACCACACACTCCAAATTTTTAAAAAGTATGAAAGGATGAAATATGGAAATTGTCGAACACGATAAATACAAAACATATTACAGTCTCGGTTTGATTGAGACTGTTCATGAACGGTAGTGAAAAATGCTTGCTACCGTTCATGCCCTCTAGCCCGGGTTGAGCAGAACTCAATATTTAAAATGCCAATTTGGTGCACCTAGTTTAAACCCCCAGCGGCCTTTTTGCCACTGACCGTTCCAAGGCGGTAGCCCTATTGTCAACCCTTGTGTGTTTGTGATGTTTTATCTTGCCTTTTATTCATCTTTATATATATAGTTGTTCTTTATGTGTTTGTGGTTGTTGACTGTCGTCCTTGAATGCTACTTTTCCTGCTCGATTTTTATATCTTCTTTTAGATAAGTATGTTAAGAAATGCCTTTACATACCCGAATTCGCCATGACCTGGTGAACATGAAATTACGGATAAAGGCTCGCCCAAAAACAGTTTAGTGGATTTAAGACTTGGGTATATACGTACACTTGATACACTCGTGCTTCTCATAAATACGGCGTGTTGCGTATTACTTACGTGCTTAATTATGTACGGCGTGTTGCGTATTACTTACTTGCTTAATTATGTAACCCACAATAAACCCGAATCTTATCATTGAGGGCATGATCCTTAATTAGTTATAATTTGGCTCAAAGGTCATATTTTATTCATATATATAGGGAATCACCGTCTATAACTTTGGAATACATTGAGATAATACTATTAAAGTTAACTGAATAACTTTGGAATACATTGAGATAATACTATTAAAGTTAACTGAATATAGTAATGTATCTTTACCAGATGATGTGTTGCCTACAATAAGCAGATCGTTATGTTAAATGTTAAGGTAATACATTAGAGTTAAAGATACTGCCACTTGTTTAGTTAATTCGCGAATATTTGAAGAATATATATATGACTGTAATCAACCGATTATTGACAAATGTTGCATCCTAAAAGCTGTGGCTACTGCCCGTACATTAACAGTGAATTTGATATGTGTTTGGTATTGGTGGGATGTGTTTGGTATTGGTGGGTATTGCTTCGCTGGGATAGTACATCGTTTAATTCCATATATAAATAAGGACTAACAGGTCAACAATAAACAATACTATTAAACAGAACCGTGGATATGAAATTGAAATTTGTTCGAGCTTGCGCGGGTACCAATTTACATATCTATAGATATTGTGGTGGACTACTGTGGTCATTGCTGGAGTCGTTCAGATTAGAATATAAATTATAATAATAATACTCCCGCAGGCTGTGCAGGATGTAGCAGATATAAACAAATTCACATTTTAATTTGTTTTATTATCATATTTTTGTCCCTTATCATACTCTTTTTTTTATAAGTTAAGTGCAGTACTTTTTATTGAATGATTTATGGGTTTAATCTAATGTTGGTACATCATGTTATCAAACCTATGGTGTGTACATTGGCATAGTACGGTATTATATACAATAAAATAAATATACAATACAACATTATATATAATTTTAACTATGCCATTCTAAAAGAATTATAAGAGACTAAATAATAAATTTCATTTACAACTATACTATAATATGACAAATGTAATTCTGAAATACTTGACCAGTTTTATATTACTCTGTTTGTGAAACACTGGCAATAAAATATGTATAATCAAATCAAAATCTGTAACTGTTATTCAAATTTAGCCCCTAGAAGTATATAATAATTTCTAAACGGCGTCTAAAACTACTTTACATGTTAAGTGATTGGTTCTGGACTATTGCACCAATAACCAAAAAAAAAACAATCACGAAGGTTTTATTACTATCTTAACATATATATATATCATAGAATAAAATGTTTCAGCCTATAAAAACATTATATATAATATGCTAAAAGCTGAACAGTCATTGTTAATCGCCCATATGTGTATCATAACCATGGTACACATGTTAGTTTAAAACGCATTAAAAGTGTCTGCATGGACAGGCTATGAATTTTGTAAATAAGCACCTGGGGACAATTTAGTCCACCTTATAAACGCAAGACAAATAAAGCTAAAAAATCATTTACCACATCAGGTTAGACCAGTCATGAACTGAATAACAGTAACTGTTCAGAAAATACATGTCACATTAAAACAGTGTTATTTATATAAATACAAATTTCTAGATTGTAAAATATTAAAACAGGTTTAGGCATTTCCTGATTGGAAAATTGTCTAAATCACTAAAACTATAAAAAGCAACAGAGACTGTAAGAGCTTTTTTAAATAATGTATCTCTATGTTCTTTATACAGATCACATGCATCACCTGTCAATGTGTCATTGTCATATTTCTATCATATATTTAGAGGATATTTGTTGTTTGCAGTGAATAACAGATTTTATTTCATCGAGAAGTGTGAAAACTTTATATTTTCACGAATGCGAAGCATGAGTGAAAATATTAAAGTTTGTTCACTTCGAGACGAAATAAAATCTTTTATTCACGACAAAACAGCACATTTTCTTTTTATTTGATGCTTTATAGTCATAGTGTACTGCAGTATACAGAGAAAATAAATAAAATTTGACGAGAGTGACTTAGTATGATAAATTTGTTGTTTTTAATTCCCCATAACTTCTAAACTATTTAACCGATTTCAATAATCAACGACTCATTTTCTTAGTTAAGGTATTTGCAATCCAACGATATAACTTTTAGTAGCAACTTTCTGAAAAAAATAGTTTTTTAAAAACTGACATTTTTCCGATTTCTAAAATACTTGTCCAGTTTTAAAAACTATAGCTGATTTTCTTAGTTAGTCCATTTACAGTCGAATGATATATCAAACAGTTATTTTCTGAACAAATAAAAAAAATGTTTTTGATATTGGAAAAACAGTAGTTCCAGCAGTGAAAAAAATTAAACTCTATATTTCACACGTATGTAAAATCACTTTTATTTCATTTCTAGAATCCACTATTTCACTGCTAAGCATAAAATAAATGCTGATATTAGTCAATATGTATAATCAAATCAAAATCAGTAATTTTTATTCAAAATTAGCCGCTAGAAGAGTTTAATAATTTCTAAATAAAAAAAGAAATCTAATATTACTTATTAACGAATGTTGAGACTAGAAGCAGACATCCTTAATGCAAATGTTAACAGTTTCAATGCACATGTGAGTTACGTAGTACCGGTATTGGACGTGTACACGATATTAAACGTACGTATATAGAGAGTCGATATTAAACGATATTTAACCGTTGATTTAAGGTGTGATCGGATGTGTGTTTTTTAGCTCTGATAGAACTCCCTAATTCTGTGTGAAAACGTGGAAGAACGGATATAAAACTTATATCGACGTATCTGTGAATATATGGACTAAAACGTGAGATACTTTTTTTACATAATCTAATTTACAATTAAGGAGCTATGAGCTTAAATGTTATAAACAATAGATGAAAAATAGATCTCAGATCTGAGTAAATATACGATGAACACATAGGTAACCATTTTACAACCATTTTCTCACCTTTCGTAAACACATTACGCAGAATCAATTAACTGCTAAGCTCTATACAATTGTACTGCGACCGTGAATTAATCTGAATTAATCTGGATGATCTCAATTACTGTTAAATCTCCACTGTGTTTAGTAACCTTCTGAACATGTCAAAAGTATCACCTTGCTAAGAAAGAAGTGCACAAGTGAATATGTAACGCACGTGAGCAAATCTTGAACCTACGAGACAATGACTCAACACGAAAAGCATTTAGAATTTGAACCCTCATTGTGTAATGATCAAACAGAGGTCAAAATTCCGATCACTGCAGCTCATTTCAGCACTCCAAACAGCGGTCATGGTGGACACTGTTTACACTATATACGCTCACCAATAACCTATAGTGGTCAGCAATATCAGACCTTATTACCAGCTGCCGGAATGGTACCTGCTTATAACCACAGCTCACTTAACCAGAGTGTTCTCATAGCCAGGCACATTCCAGACTTTAATACGAGCCAGAGTATTTCCTCGGAAGCATACCCTAGTAACCCTCATTGCAGCTTCATTGACCATACATTCCCTGATATCCGAAGTTCTCAATTACCCGGAACCCAACCATCATGTATCTTGGATAGAGAATTATTGAAATAACCCCGTGAGTTGTATGTGGACAAACTCCTACGTCTTACAAAGCAGTCAGAAAGCGATATACTTGGATACCGAGATCTGATCTGGCGAAGAGCAAAGCAACTTGAAGGATGCCCATCTGGTAAACTCATTAGTAGAAGAGGGTCTCGTAGAAACCCATCATTTATCAAATTAGCGTCGGATTGTTACATTCTTAATATGTTCATTAACGGGGATATAAGTGAAATTGAGAGCATACTCAGGAAATCAAATACTGCACAAAACAAACAGAAAGAAAGAAGAGAAAGTACATGTTCAACTGAAAAGCAAAATGAAACAGAACTAGCTCAATCAAATAATTTTAAAATGGAACTTAGCCAATTACTTTCCAATGTTATATACCTTGGAAACAAATACTCGCAGCTACAAAAAGACAGACACTATGATAGAGAAACATGTAAGCAACTACAGAGTACCATACATACAGTACTAGACGAGAACTCAAAATTAAGAGACGATCTAAGGAATACCAAGATAACATTCTATGAAACCCTAAGCTCAAACGAGGAAAGAGTTCACCATCTAATGATACAGTGCACAACAAACACATGAGGTTCGACAAAGACAAACATCGCTGGATAAGAGTCAACGAGACAAATTCGAACACGAACACAACTGTAACCAAATTAGCAGACTCGAACAAGAAAATTGAAACGATAATATCTAAAAGAAATTCCCATGAATCACAAATCAACTCGAATTGTCTAAAGAAATTATAAAAGGTAGATATCGCGGTAGAACGAAAATGTACTATGTACTATGTAGGCTGTATCGACACAGACTCTACCGAAGACGGCCTGGATAAATATTTAGATGAACGAGGAGTGACATCATTACAAATATCGTTCTTTAATAGTAAGGCAGGTGATTTATCAGCCAAAATTGTTATTCCGTTCCATCAGAGTTACCTTGTAGAAGAAAATGGTTTCTGGCCGAGGTTCATGAGGTGTCGACAATGGATCTCGCGCGATTCTTGGAACAAACGTATACAATACAACCGTCAAACGCATACCAACTTTTACGACCATAACAATGACCAAGATAAGTGGGCCGCAGCCGCCGAAGACAACGAAAACGAAGACTGATATATTCAAAATGGGTATTCTCAATAAAATTTACAATATTGACAAAACTGATAATACTCTCCGGTGTGTCACTTGGAACGTGAGAGGAGTTATGTCCTCTGTCGGTAGCCTGGGTAAACTTCTTGAGGAAGAAAATATTGACATTGCGTTCATTACTGAACACAAACTATTTGATCATTCCAAGTCATTCATGTCGTCTATAAATACAAAATATGATAACTATACTGCATGTAATCAGGACTATGATATATATGGTAACTTGAAATGTGGAAAAGGTGGTGTGTCTGTTATATATAAATCTAGCCTACTATTCTCGATTAGGAAAATGGACGAGATATCAGATGAACGAATTATAGGCATCCAGTTGTACCGCAATGATGGTTTAAAATTGTTTTTGTTCTGTATTTATATGCCTTCCGCAAATTACCCAAACGAACTGTATTCGGAATATATAAGTAATCTACAGTCACTCTGTGACTCTTATTCGGAATTTGGGACTATCCTGTTACTAGGTGACATGAACGGTGAGACTTTGTCATTCAGTAAAAACAACTCTGCAAATTTCAGAGACACATCCTTAACAAACTTCATTACAGAAAACTCGATGGTTTCACTCGTCCATTTACCCGATCGAATAGGGCCTGATTATACTTTTCTAACAATGGAAAAGATGCTTGACCACGTGATTATGTATAATTAGGATATTGATCTTGTGACCAAAGTTGCCATCTTAAACGATGACATATACCATGTATCCGACCACCTTCCGGTCCTTGTTGTTCTAAATATACCAATCTCACACACATGTATAAGAACAAAATGCAATAATATTGCTTGGCATAAAGCCACTGCCTCACATATAGAAGCGTATAGATCATCATTATCTACTTTACTAGAGGCTGCTAGAACAAATGACATAGATATATTATACAATGATATCACAAGCTCTATACTAAGAGCCTCGGACTGCTCTCTGCCCAATACAAAATTCAATATTCATTCTAAGCCTTACTGGTCGAAAGAGGTAAAAGCTTCACACAAAGCACAGCGCCAAGCCCGTAGAATTTGGATTGATCAGGGTAGACCACGAGGAATGGCAAACCCATCATATGCCCTATATAAGAATGCTAAGAAAGTATTCGCTATCACTCAGAAACATGCTATAGAACAAGTTGAACACAACTTTGTTAATGAGTTAAACACTGCAGCAGAATGTGACAATCGACTATTCTGGTCACTGATTAATAGGCGAAAGGGGAAAAAAGTGTCCACTTGCAACCAACTGAACACCGATTCCGGGTTATCACGTGATCCAAACGTTATTGTAGACGGTTTCACGTCATATTACTCAATCCTATACTCCCCCCTTGATGACGGTCACTTTCAAAAGTTTGACAACGATTTCAACTTTTAGTTGAAACTGAGATTGCTAAACTAAAAGCGGCTAATATATCCTTGCCCAGTGTACCTGAACTGGAGCCAAATATCACTACCGACTGTGTAGAAAAAGTAATTTCTTCTTTAAATTTGAGAAAAGCGTCCTCATTTGACAAGATACAAAACGAACACCTGATATTTGGTGGCCCTACGTTATGGTCAAAGCTGACTAAACTGTTCAATATGATCATCTCTTCTGGATATATCCCAGCGCAATGCAAACGAGGCATGGTTATCCCTGTTTACAAAGAAAATGGCAAGAGCCGCTCTGATCCTTGTAATTATAGACCTATTACATTGTTACCCGTTATTTACAAGTTATTTGAAAAGCTCCTTCATAATATTTTAAATACATGGGTCGCAAACGCCAATATTCCATTTCCTAACCCCCAACAAAACGCATACCAGAAGCACTTAGGTGCAATAACTGCATCGTTTAATCTCCAAGAATCCATACGTCATAACATTGAACTAGGCAGCAAAGTTAATGTTGCTATCCTTGATGTAATGAAAGCGTTTGACACTGTCTGGTTGCCGGGTCTCTTCTATAAACTGTCAAAACTTGGGATTAAAGGTAAAATGTGGACACTTCTTGTTTATGCCCATAGTGACATGTCCAAATGTGTCGCTGTAAACGGAGTTGTCTCACATTTCTTTGACGTAAAGCAAGGAATAAGACAAGGGGGAATTATCTCTACTTGGGTCTATAATCTATTTATGGATGACTTGTTGAATACCCTGGAAATAAGTGGCCTTGGAACTTGCATACTGAATATACCCACTGGCAACGCTACGCTCGCTGACGATATAAGGCTTTCAGCGATAAGTCCGTCAAACCTTCAACGAATGATAGATATTGTCTATTAATAAACATGTTATTTAAGATATGTTATAAATGCATCTAAAAGTTATGTAATTACATTCGGAGAAAGACACAGGTCGCCGCCAGAAGTTAATCTTCAAATGGGTCCTGACAGCATAAGAAAAACCAATAATATAAAACATGTGGGTATCATATTGAACAGCTCAATGTCAGACAAAGACAAGGTTACCAATGGTTGTAAAAATGCTAAATCCTCATTGTTTTTACTGTTATCAATTTACATTGAATCACGCTACTTAAACCCAATCAAGTCAGCCTCACTAATGGCAAAAATATGTATCCCGAGATTGTTATTCGGTTCAGAGCTATGGAACAATCTAACATCACATGACTACGACCTTCTTGAAAGGTTTCTGCGTCTTGCTGCAAAAAAGGCACAAAGCTTTAATATTCGAACTCGCACCGATATCTGTCTTAGCATGCTAGGTTGGAAATCTATTCTTTCTGAGATTGATCTCAATAAACTATCATTTCTGGGCAGATTGTGCAATATGCCAAATACTACCTTGACAAAACGCGTCTTCAACACAAGGTTATCTGTGTTTGTATGTAGACATAATGCCGTCCAAGAAGGATTTGTCCCAGACATTGTTACCATACTGCAGAAATATGATCTCTCTATACATTTAATTGAATACATACAAGGTGGTAGTTTCCCCAACAAAACACGCCTGGAAATCACTTTGTAAAACAAAGGTCATTGCTCTGAATCCAGATCATTCTTCGATTACAGGCGGATGACTGTTTCAGCAGATTTAGGCTACTTCATTCCAATATTGAAAGAGCGATTATCTGGGAGTGTGCAACTGACTCATACAGCCTATTGAATGCAAGAACCATTGGTCAATTTTGGATTGAGCAGAGCACCACTCCTACTCAAAATTCACTATGTCATTTGTGTGGCATCTTCTATACTGACACTAGAGTTCACGCAATCATAGACTGTTCTACAAATGTATATATCAGAAACGTTTTCTTTAGTTCTATACAAGAACTATTTGGACATGAAGTGCTGGCCGAAATTAATAAAGGCTCAAATGAGACGAAGTTGCAATATCTAATCGGCAGGCAATTATGCTCACTTCCAGATAGAAGAGCGCATAAACAATTCCTTAGAATAGCCATTGAATTTGCTGGAGGCTGTTTGACTACTTGAAGACAACTGAACCGCTGCAAATTATGTTAATGAGATTATTGCCATAGTCAATATATAAGCTGGTTATGTTATGACTTAAATCATGATATATGCATTTGCCGAACTGATTGCCAATTTGTGTACATATCCATGTGCTATATTCCCTTTTGAATATTATTTCATCTATCCTTATATTTTATATGCTTCTTTGAATTATGTTTCTTGTTGCTTCATTTTATCTCTGCAAAGAGGAAATAAAGAGAATAATAATAAAAATGCTACTGCTAATCGAATGGTACTGGGCGACATTAGGCCTGTCCTTTCGGAAAGAAAGTTTAAACAGCACCGAACACAACAATATGGTTACCCCTGTAAAGTTTCATTATCGACAGAATGCGCATTTGGCTCAAGCAGGTAAGCAAAATTAGGCTTTAAATGTTGCAATCTATTAACATTAAACATAATACTGAAAAGACTTGACTTTTTTAAGCGAATCTTCAACATTTATGCATTTCGTGTAACAAAGTATACTTTGATTAAAAGGTCAACTACATGGCAGAGTTGTTCTTTCTGTAATTAGTTGTAGACCCTTTTTGTACAAAACACGTTGAGATATATCTGGAATAATTACGTGAAATATGTGTGTATAATAGTATAGTATAGGCAATTTCGTGAGTATGCGTTTCTTTTTCCTTTCAGTATATAATGCATACAACTGGTCTTACTTTAATATATTTACATAAATGACCATTTTTCAACGGCTTGGTTTTCACGACGATCGATTGTAGTTCATTACAGTGTTTCTAGGTTGTCATTAAACACTCCTATTGCCACTATTTATTGCCTAATTATTCGTCGCTTGATGACATGACGGCTCTTTGAATGTAATGTGTTATTTTACACTTTGTGAGATGGAAAATGTTTTCCGGATTGTTTCTGTCATTGAATCTCCCTGTATTCATAATCTACAATTTAAGTAAGTAGTTTTAAAAGGTTAAAACTACTCATGAGGCCGAATTACAACTGATATCACAGTTTTCCCACAAGAAACATTACACTTTTGATAATATCAAAGCAACTGAATAGAAGTTGTTCTTTCCAAAAACAACATTTTATTAGTATTAAATTACACTCCCTCCAGCGTGGTAAATAAGTAGTACCGTATATAGAGAGTATTGGTTTAGCGGGAACGGTTGTTTACAGTTGCGTAGGCTTTATTCTAATTGTATTATCCTAAAGTTACTGCAGACACACATCACTCTGCACTCGATTTAAATGAAAATGGATTGTTTATAACAGGAAGGGCTAAACACTTACGATATTTAATATTAATATTTAAAGGTTCACACTTAGTAATAGTTTGCTTTGTAATTATTAAAAAACTAACATGATACCGCGAAGGTTTAAAGAATCAAGATTGCCATCTACTTCTTCCTTTATCTTCCAAAAAAGGTCAGGAGTCTTCTTAAGCTAAAATGGTATCATTCCTTTAAACGGAGGTCTGCGGTTTGTTTTGTACCTTTTATTTAAAAAACAGTTGGAGTCACACATTCAAAACATGTATATTGCATTTTTAGATCCAATGTTTAAAGCTATAGTACCTTTACTTGAAATTGTACTCGGGCGAAGTAGTTTTAAGTTCGACGAACATCCAAAAGGTCGATATACAAGGGTATAAGCCAGAAATCGATGCGTAGCATATCACAATTTTAACTCGCCTTCGTACAAGTAACATAAAAACATAAACGACTTCCGAATGTATTTCATTAAAAAAAGTGTGTTCGAGTTCCAAGAAAAGTATATGTTCTACTAGTGTACAGGTACGATGAGCTCTATTCGATGTCTTGAGCTAAATTTGACAGCTTAGATATCTGAATTTGCCATGAAACATTAATTATTTCTTTTTGTCTTTTTTTTGTGTGATTGTTTTCATTCGTGTTATCTGTATTTTTGCACGCAATATTTTATAAATAGGTGAAATGGTACTAATCTTATCAATTTGTTTAAATTATATTTGTAAATGTGTATTTATATGATGAAAAACTATGTAATAGTTTAAGTCAATAAAAAAATTTCTTCATAATAAAGAACAGAACAGAACAGATTCTTTAATAAAGAACGCCTCTTAAGGGGAATGCGATTTAAGTATACGGTCTGTAGTTTTATCCTGGAAAAAAGATAATTAATACCAACATTTATAGTAATGTTACACATGATTGGCAGGACAGATTGTTATCACCAGTATTGTTAGTTTCGTGCAGTACATTTTTCGTATCAAATTACTGCATTATGTGAGTACTGTCAACATAAACCTTATAATTTTGTATATTGCAGACGTATTGCACAGTTATTGTCAAACTTACCCCATTTTAATGATGAATTACGTAAAAGGTGCGAACAGATTTAACTGTCAGACCACTGTATATGTGATTGCATTTATTTGCATTGAGATAGTTATTTGGACGAAAGGTTCGAAATAATGGTATCATATTAAATGGTATTAAATGGCATCAGGTGCAAGGGTGTTTTCATTTCTCAACAGTTAGCCACACGTGAGCTGTTAGGAATGCATATTACAGATTAAGAACAAATCACACACACATGAACTGCTAAGAACAGTATGTTTTTACAATTCTTCATTGGATGTAGAGAAAATATATATCTGTTTTCTTACTTTGTATCTAAAATTAAATGTGTATATTTGTTTTTAGGAATGAGTCATGTATTATCAGTATATATTTGATAGTATTTATTGTCTATGTAGTAATCTCCTTTTTGGAGAAAATAAAGATTATATGTACTTGGTAACAAAAATGGACCAGAACTGATAATTGATGATAAACAATGCTTCGTAATGCAATACTTAATTAATACAACTTTGAAAAGGTACAATTGTGAAACATTACAAGCCGATAAAGTTATTAAACTCGAGAATACATTTACAGAGAATGGATATCGTAAATGATCTAATTGCATTTAGATTTTAATAATATTTGAGATACAATGCATATAGTAATTCTGAAATACGGTTACCACTAAATATTTTTTACCCGAAAACAGTTTTTAAATTTGAACGAAAAATGACAGAGAAAGAATATCGCAAAATGCCCAAGGGTCCGTATAAAAAAATATGCATTACATTTTTATTTCGACATTTCGTTTTAATTCATCTGTCTAATGTTGGCCGGACAATCATTAAAAGCTATATTCCAGTTGAATAAATATTTAAACAAATTTATCGAATTATCTCCTAATCATACATTTGATTTATTTGATAAACTGATCTCACCTATATTAAATTACTCGCCCGAGGTATGGGTAAACAAGTAAAAAGGACACATTTAGGTTTTTGTAAACGGTTATTGGGGGTTAAATTAACAACCCAAACTAGCTTTATATACGGTGAAACTGGAAGACTGAATTACATACACAAAAGGTATTATATAATTACAAAATACTGGTTAAAATTATGTGCAACTAGCGATACGAAATACACAAAGATAGTTTATAATATGTTAAGAAACTATGATGAAAGGCAAATAAATAAAATAAACTGGGTCTCGCAAATTAGACATTTGTTATCAACACTGGTTTATTATGAAGTATGGCCAGCTCAGGGAGTTGGTGATAGGGACTTGTTTCTCACTGTTTTCAAACAACGCCTCGAGGACGTATTCATTCAACGTTGGAATACGCAATTAAAAGATTCTACTAGAGCATTATTTTATAGGACAATTGCAGTCTTTAAATACAAACCATATCTTGATATGTTAAATAACTCCAAAATACGCTATGCTTTTTCAAGACTTAGACTCTCTTCTCACAGATTAGAATTAGAGTGCGGACGTTGGAGAAAGCCTATAAATGCGCCTTTTCGTGAAAGGATATGCAGACAATGCCAGTGCCTTGAAGACGAATATCATTTCGTTATTGATTGCAAAAAGTATACAGAATTAAGAAAATCGTACATAAAGCAATATTATTGGAAAAAACCAAACTACATGAAGTTCATTCAATTATTAAATAGCGAAAACAAAATCGAAGTGATGAAATTAGGATTATATGTATATAAGGCTTTTGATATTAGAAATGTTTTGAACAAATATTGAACACGATTAAATTTATTTATAAATGAAATTCAAAAAAATAAATAAAATAAATATATAAATAAAAATATATCCCTTGTGTGGTCCAAAAATAGGATTTGTATAAGTATTGTATTTTAACACTTAACATGAGCAGTATATCTCTCCGTGTGGAAATGTGGCTGTGTTGCTTCTATTCCATGAAATACAGATAGTAGTATTTGTTTATATCGTTGTTAACAGTTTAAGATAACGATTTATACTTTATACAAATAAAAACAAAATCTCCCCCAAATGGATAACCATTAAATTCGGTTACATTTTACGGTTCAAATTAATTTCAACATATAGTAAACTTGCTAACACATACGTTTAACTTTTGTTTCATTAATCTCGTAATAGTACCGAATGTATTCTATGGCACTGCAATGCTTTGTTATTCTAAGTACATGTACTAACAACATGCCATCTAACCACATTTATTTGTATCTATTATACAATAAAAAACAATATCAATAAAAAATAAAAATAAAAAATTGAAAGTTGGCGGAATAATGTTCTTGAACAACATCAGAAAGATCCTTATTTTGTAACAAATATCGCCGTAACAAGCTTCTGAAATATAATCCATGCAACTAGTATAAATATATAGAGGATATTTGTGGTTTTGCAGTGAATAACAGATTTTATTTTATCGAGAAGTGTGAAAACTTTATATTTTCACGTTGTGAGTTAATTAAAACTTTATTCAGACAAGGTTTCATTGATGTAAACATAATTTACACATAATATCAGCTAAATCTTAAATTGAATAATTGTAGCGGACACGTGTTTACTTACCGACTTTTTGCGTATCGCATCAGATCACTACTGTACCGTATAAACTCTAAAAAATGTACATATACTTAAGATTTTTGATTTCTTTGCAAATGGTAAGTGAAAAGGAATTAGGAATATAAATATATTATTTTTTTATGTTCTATAATTATTTTAAATAAAAAACACAAGCTTCAAAAGCCAGTCCATGATCGCTCTTTCTTCAATTTAAAACCCACACATCGATAATTTGGCTTGGCAGAGTAAATGTTCTTTATTATAGGAAGTTCGGTATGTGCTGCGCAATGTCTTTTTATGAATACCCCTTCAGGAAAATGGAATAGTCCGAACTGGTGTGACCCAGTAGAAGCAGCATCTGCATTCTGGGACAACAGATGGATGAATGTAAACACAAAGTAACCTTGTTATGGGGATATATATGAGGTAGAAACATTGTCCAAACTTAAACAATAGTTGTTCTTTAACAGATTTGTACTTTTTATAATGCTTTAGGAAAATTGATGCAGTTGATTTATCTTTTATATTCCAAAAGTGTTGGGGATTCCCTTCTGGTAAAAATAGCTGACGAGCTGTGACGTCAGTCATCGTCATATATCATAAATATCGCGTTTAATGACGTACAACGATAATGGGAATACCACGATAATGGGGGTCATAACGGTATATTAAACAGTTATTTTCTAAAAAAATAATGTTTTTGATATTGAAAAATAAGTAGTTCTGACAGTAAAAAAATAAAACTCTTTATTATACCTCACGTTTACAATCCTGTATAAATTGCCCATACCCCTAGCGTGAAGCAATTTTTAACTTGTTCGCCGGTAAACAATTTTTACCGTTACACGATTGCGACGTCACGGGAAGTATAAAAATAGGTTTTGGGTTTTTCCAATTACGACTCGCTTTGTGCAGTTGGAAATCGGTGGACGCTTATTAAAATACAGTTGAAGATATTTCAATTGTAAGACGCTTGGTTTACCAAACGACAATAAACATTTTGTTACTTTAAATCAAAACTAGTATAAAAAAAAAAAAAGAAAAAAAAAAAAAATTGTTATTGGGATATATTATAATCAATTTTTGTTCGGTATAATAAAATAAATATTGCAAAACACATTTGTCTGTTTTGGCAACGGACAGGTGGAACTTGGCTCTATATTTATCTACTAAACTTTACTGCCAAATATAGCATTTCTACTTTTGTCCGTCAATCCTTGTTAAGTACAGTACTAATCCAACTTAAATCGAGTTACATATACACTGATTAAAGTTGTTCATACTGAAATCCATAAGGATGTTTAAATCAAACACTTTTATATGGAATTTGGATGTTTAAAAATGTATGATTTAGATCTATTTTGTCCTTTGGGTCATACACTAATATTAAGTGAAAATCACTCCAACATCATGCTCGTCATATGTACGGCATCTTCCATTGAAAAGTCTGCTTTGCCATAACCCGGTTTCGAATGGAAATTTATGGGTGTTTGTGAGAAACTTAAAATAACATTTACAAAGTGAGTTGTCAATAATGAAATAATATTGCCGGTGTATTTATAAATATTCTATAAACTGTTCTAGAGGATAATATATTGTTGACCACTGGTATGATAATTTTATCAGCAATTTAGAACTAATGAAAACGTGTGAATATCATATTCGCGAAATGCCTCTGAGGAACACATTTCGATTTAAGCACGACTTACCATCTCTGAATTGATCATTATGTGTTCATTTAGTGCTTGACTACTGCACTTTAGTTACAACGAGTATAGTCCAGAATTAGATCATTCGTGTTTAACGATTGCTTAACACAGTATTCCCTGTTCTCCATAGATCATACCGGAAACCTCACAATTCGAACTATATATAGTAATTTATATATCAATGGGGGTCTAACAGCGTAGAAGCGTATCTGGAGCTAGACCGGGTACCATGGGCCCAATCTGGTGGAACGCAAAAGGTCCCTCAGGTAAACTATTGAGTAAGTTACTGTGAAGCATAGGAGTGGTGAAAGACACAGGGCTGGTATGTATTGAATGTTTTTCTTTATTTCTGAAACATTTAACTTGCTTCTAGCGAAAACCGCATGAAAATTGAAGGTAAGCTGGACATGCTGCACTACTTTTTGTGAAGCAGAGTTTGAAGTGCACTTTGGTCATTTTGACCTCAGAATTCAAAAAGAAGGTGTTTACTTTCAGTTTGGAAAATATTTTGTGAAAAAGAGCAGGTCAGCAAATCATCTAAGGCCCATTTTTGTGTTACACTGGGCATGACTGATACTACATTGTGTGTGTTATATGACCAGCATAGTCAGGACTGGATATTTTTGGGTAGATATTTATTAACAACCCTATGTAAAAATAATGGTGGTCTAGGTCCATCTGTTGTTGTAGGATGAATAGGATATTCAGCTATCTGATTTCTTGGCAGTGGAGTAGAAACATCTGCGACCGGGCTGTATATCAATCTACTAGTATTTTGTTTAAGTTTACTTCATTAGTTTTGTTTTAGATATAGTAATATTTCGTTTCCATTGTATCCAATATATTTTGGTGTTTGTCAACACTAAATATAACTATCATTGGCATACACACGTGCACATAAAATATGTATATTTATAAATACGATATTAACTACGTTAACACGCACAGGCCACACCAGTTATATTATTATTTAAATAAGATGACTCAAGATCTTTGAGAACGTTTGTTTTATCTTGTCATTTCATTTTAAGAGCAAAGTGGATGCAAGAGGGAGAAAAAATGTCAAAGTATTTTTGTAATCTAGAAAATAAGAATTTTACTTCAAAGTGTATGTCAAGTCTAATGTCTAAAGGCAATACTATTATTAAATCTCTGCACGGTATTATAAATGAAACAAAGAATTTTTATAAAAAACTATATTTCTCATCATCCGACTGAGGCAGTTGACTTAAATGATTTATTTTCAAACTGTAAAATCCCTAAGTTAGATGATAACACTAAGCAAACACTTGAATCAGATATTACATATGAGGAGATACTTCAAAGTTTAAAACAAATGTCAAATGACAAGAGCCCAGGAATGCGCATGCGTAAGCGATGGACATGTACAATTGTGCTCTGTGTATTTTTAGGATTTAACATGGATTTAACATGGAATTACTGGCTCTTTGACGGCCAACAAGATATCTAACGCAAGATAAGTACTTTGTCTAAAGAATATCGGTTTCTTAATAGAATAATGTGGAAGTTCAGATACTGTTTTTAGAGAAACAAGCAGTTTCCTTTGTTCACTATAACTTTAACCTAAAGGGAAAAAGTCGTTGACCTTTATAGCTTTTAAGTATGATTGCCGTTGGGCATGTAGTGTACGGCTTCTAATCCCTTCTATTGTCGTGGTATCGACGGACTGTATGCTGCATTGGCAATTATAACGCTGGCAGACCGTTAGCGCTCACAAACTTTACGTGTTAGCGTGGTAATATAAATGACAATGGCGTACGCTTTTTCAAATGATCATGTGTTCGAACTTGAACCCGTATTGTTGTCCGATAACACCGAGGTTAAACGCCCTGTAGCATCAGGATCTCCACTTAGCTCTCCTTCCATGGGTGACCCGGGTGATGACGCTCTCTTAGAATTGACTGAATTTAACCGTCTAGTCACCGCCTTGTCACAAAATGTCACGGGTAGAGCGTACTGGTCGTATATAGCTCTTGTATCGGTTACACCCAAAATCTATTGTTCGAGGTGAAACAATTTCACAATATTCATGATCTATTCATGTAACACGTAAAAGCGTGCACATTTTAAGTGGCCGCCAGAGAGGCCGTGTCATAAGTTTAGTTTTGTGCTAATGCATGTTAACGTATAGGTATATTTTCCTTAAACGGCAAAATTGTATAAGGGCCTCGCGTGTAGATTCAATACTGTAGATTTAGCCACGTTTGTCACGGACTGAACGGGGCAAATAATGATTTGGGCGTAATGTTTGCTATAAAACCCATTGTCTTCTAGCTTTCGCCGGGATCATCGAAAGTACTTTGTTGGAACAGAGATTGGACGGCAAATTTCACAGGCAACATGTGGTTAGTAGTTTTATTAAACTTTTATCGTATATTTGTATTCAGTGGGCGGCGCCATCTTGTTTGGCGGTTACGACATCCGGTTAGCATTGATGTTTCTCAAACATAACTTTAGACTAGCATATGAGTTTGAAGTTACTTTATTAGATGTAATTATTGTAATTGATCATTAATTGTAAAACAATATTAATTTGATAACAGTGGATAATAGGTGCATTAGTTAACGTTGGCGTATAACTCAGTGATTGTAATACACGATTGTTAACATTGCGTGCAAACATAACTCAGTGAGTGTAATATATGAGTTATTTGATCATGTTTATATTACATGTATTAGGGGCATTGATTAACAGCGACGTACATAGCGTATACATGGCGTTGTAGAATATGTATACATTGCTACTCATCATTAGTACAGCTTACATATATTGATTGAATAATGATTTGTTTGGGTAATGATAATTATGCAAGATTGTTATGTTTGTAAACCGACAGCTAAAACGTATGTATAATTACAGCCTAAGCCATCCAGGATATAAGCCATCCAGGGTTGGAGTAAGCCATCTAGGTTTGGATATCCAGGAGTGGAGCTAAGCTTCCACGAATAACGTTACAAGCGGTGGAGACGGTCCCCGTACCTGCGCAGCCAGGTTTTACTAACGATAACCCCCGGGACACAAGGTGGGCCCGTTACCAGTCCTCACTGGAGGAATATCATTCACAATCTCAGTGGAGATTAACTGTCATTGCATCGCGTCATCAACCCTTACAGAAGGCATTTGATGACAATCATCCATTGAATTCGCGCATCATCATCTTCATGAGCTCTCGCGCATCACAGTTATCGCGCTAGATCAACATTGTTATAGCTTTAACAACACTTCAGTGTCTTAGACATTCAGTATTTATAACAATACTAAGAACGTCTTAAACGTTCAGGAGAACATTCTTTTCATAGTTCATTTGTGTATTCGCTTGTTTTTTTAGATAATTGTATATATATTAAACATATTTTAAAAGTTGCATTAAACTTATGTAAATGCATTCACCGTCATTGATTCTTTCCTGAGTTAGCCCAACCACTAAGGTCATCCTGTGACAACTGGTGTCAGAAGTGGGATTTTGGGCGACTACGGAGGGAAAGAATCAATAAGTGATCTTTATTATGATATACTAAATCTCTACTTATTATTTTAGAATTGTGTACCACCCTCTGATCCATCAAGGCGACTGTCGACGATCACGGCTACTGCTTGGAAGACAAGTCAAGACACGACAAGGGTAGGGTGAGTCCAAACTGTTGTTTTGTCCGTTCTTTCCTTGGCGCGAGGTCGCAGTGGTCTACACGAGTGGGTCTGAGGCACTTTTGCTCAATAATTTGGGTGTTTGTTTTTACCTCCCTTGATATACACATAGTATCCAATTAGGTTGGCGAACAAGACGTTCTACTCATGCTGTGACACTCGAGTATACTTATATTGATGGGAGAAGTAAATATACATGTACATGTTATACACATTTCGATGATTGTTTAAGGTTTATGTCCAATATCAAATTAAGATATTTTATGTAGTGCATATGTTTTGTGGAAGCTAGATACTATCTACACATAATCGTTAGTAGTTAGCGCTAGTACAAATGTGTATGTAACTTGTCCTATGATGATGCCCAGGTATTTACTGAGGACACAGTGACTTACCATTAGTAGTTAGTTGAGTAGAATTATTAGTGACGTGTGTATTGTAATTATCGTAGTGTGTAGTTCACAATGTCTATAGACATGACGTCCATAAAGGATCTTACGGAAATGGGTAAGGAGTTAGGGTATGCTGGAGAGGAGCTTAGAACCTTTGTTAAAGACGAACAGGCTAGGGAAAGGGAATTTAGACTTAAGGAAAGAGAATTAGCAAAGCGGGAAAGGGATGAAGAGAAAGATAGGTTAGAAGTAGAAAGTAGATTAGCTAAAGAGAAGCTAGAATTAGAAGGTAGGTTAGCTAAAGAGAAGCGAGATGATGATAAAGAGAAGGTAGAATTAGAAAGTAGAATAGTAAAGGAGAAGCAAGTGTTAGAACATGAGAGGTTCGAAACAGATGGTAGACTAGCTAAGGCTAAGATGATAATGGAAAGGGAGCAAAAAGAGTTTGAGCATAAGTTAGCTTTAGAGTTGGAAGCAGCTAAGACACATAGTAAGGAAAGTAAAACTGAAGGGAAAGATAGTTATTCTGGGAAGTTAAAAGGTTCGAAGTTACCATACTTTGATGCTGACAAAGATAACATGGACAGTTACTTGTTACGGTTCGAACGTTATGCTGAGTTACAGGAATGGACCAAAGATAAGTGGGCAGTTCATTTAAGTGCGTTATTGAGAGGCAAGGCCTTAGATGTATTTTCTAGATTACCTAGTTTAGATGCTCTTGACTATGACAAGTTAAAGGATGCTCTTTTAAAGAGATTTGAGTTAACTGAAGAAGGTTTTAGAAACCACTAAGGTCATCCTGTGACACGCCTTCAGAGAGTATCCGGGTGATCTATTTGTATCAAGACTGCTACGGGACTATGGCTCTTGCGAGAACAGACTTGAAAATACACGTTCTCTGCTATTTGAAACCCTCAGAGAATCCGACGACTTTCCGTATGGACAACATGTAGAATTAAAAAGGCGTATGTACAATCGTAAAGGTGGCGATACAGTAGCTGTTAAACTAGCCAATGACATTAAGACGTTGTTAGCCGTAACAGAAGGCGATGACATATCGCTCCTAAAAGACATGATAAGCTCATCCAGGAGAAAATCGTCGTCACACCCCACGAGTGTCGTTAACCAAAACCAGTCGCAAGCGACGGCATCTGCTGCTATATTACCTTGTTCGTGCGCTCAGGACGTCGCTATTTTGAAAGATACAGTGACGACACTGCAAGCTGAAATCCTTATGCTGAAGCAGTGTATGGCGGCAAACGAAAACTTACGCTGTCAACAAATACAAGTCGTAAACCATTCAGTACTTGGTATGAAAGCAGACTTAAAGTCGTGTTCTGTGACAATAAACGATAGTGTTAAAAGCTTGAGCAAAAGCATCAGTGACATTAAAGTCACTGTACTTAAGGTAAATAATGAAGAGCTTGCAAAAGTAAGACAGTCACTGGAAACTCTGCAGACAAAGATAGTTGACACTAACGTTTTTGTAAAATCTCCACTACAGGCAATCGATGACCCTGATATGCATGCAGTTATGTATACATCAGAACAAAACATTGTCGGTGTACATGATGCACTAATGGAAGAATTTAACAATTCATTTGGTGGTGTAGTGTTGCCTAACACTAACAATGACAACACATGCGTCTTAAATGACGACGACATTACCTTCTTTTTGGCAGGAACACTTAGTGATCACACTCCAATCTCCCCTGCTGAGTGTAGTGACGTCATGAATGTGTCCAAATATGTTGATACATGTATTGTCTCCGACTCTCCCGATCGATCAGAAACAACACATATTTCGGAAAACATTCAAATCACATTAGAATGTGTAGTTTCTGATGTTTCGGAAGAACCATCTGCTATAGATACTTGTAATGTTATTGATTCTCCCGATCGTTCAGAAACAACATGTAAATCGAAAGACAGCTATTCCATAGAAAGTGTAGTTTCTGATAGATTGGAAGCTTCTAATACATTGTTTCATACTTCTGACAAAAAAAATGCTTATAACTTTGCAAATAATAACAGAATGCGTAATAGAAAAACTAACAGCAAACAGAAAATGAAACATTCCGATGGAAAGGGTCATGTTAACTTTAAGAAAATTATATCCACTATTGGGACCCCTAGTTATCCACGTCAAAACGGTATACCGGTTCGAGTCACCGCACGTGAGGCTGCTTATGATACACGTGCCCAATATGATTATGAGGAAGATTTTAGCGTATACGTGCGTAAACGGACAAAACGTTTCTACGTAGGCGGATTTCAAAATACTATAAATAAAGACAAGATTGCGCGATATGTGTCTCGTCGGGGTCCAAAAGTAACTAAATTAAATTTATTTCCATCTCGACGGTTCCCTGATGAGGTTGTTATACAACTTAATGTTGAGGCAAACGATGAATGTAACCTATTGGAAGATATCGGTTTTTGGCCCCGCCATGTTGTCTGCAAACCCTGGGTATCCCAAAATGAGAAAAAGAAATTGGGCGATCAGCAGCATGGGTCATGGTATAACCGTAATTTGGAGCGATATAGTCGGCACAATGACAGTAATTCTCAAGATACCCAGGTACATGACAATTACTACCAGTATTTAGAAATGGATTAGTGTAGCCCTTACGTTGTACATAAAACATCGAATTAAAATATGCAGTGTTTCAAACAATTACATTTTTTATCCTGGAACGTAACGGGCCTGATGTCAAGTAGTACTTACCTTTGTAACTCACTTAAGACCCATGCTATAGACTTATGTGGGCTGTCCGAGCACTGGCTATACAGTCATAACTTACATTTTATAGATCTAATAGACAGCAATTATAAATCTCATGCTGTTTCTGATTTTAGTTTAAATATTCCAAGTAATAGACGGGTTGGAAAAGGCGGTGTTGCAATTATGTGGCATGTCAAACATGACCAGTTCATTACGCCGTTAAGCATTGATGATGACAGAATAGTAGGTGTGCAATTTCAAGCTGCCAAAGATCAATATATTTTTGTCTTTCAAGTGTACCTTCCGTGTCGAAATCACTCGATTAGGGCATATAAAGACTACATTGATAAATTATATAACTTATGGAGTCTGTACTCGGAAAACGGTATGGTAATATTTATGGGGGACTTTAATGCAAAATGCCAGAGCGATAGCATTCTTGAAGGCAGAGATCTCTATTTTAAGCAATTATTGACTGATACAAATTGTATCACTATCAATACTTTAGATACATGTAAAGGTGCCAAAACATCTTTTGTGTCATATGATGAAAGTTGCGAATCGTTGATTGATTATATTTTAATTCCTATTGAACGCGAGTATACCGTGTCGTACTGCGAAATTGTAGATGATGACTGCTTAAATATGTCGAGGCATAGACCAATAACATGTACTTTAAACGTGCCAGTTTTACCCTTATGTACTGATGAGCCAAATAAGCGTGACTTTGGGACTAACTGGAGAAAAGTTACGCAACGTGAATTAGGTGATTATCAGCATATGTTGAATAATTCACATGACCTGATAAATGCACAATCTGCAACTCTTTCTAATAAAGCGGATATTGATCAAATGTATAACCTTATTGTTAATACCGTGGTCCAGTCTTCGGGGACTTGTTTTAAAACGTCAAAGTTTAGGCATTTTCTCAAACCGTATTGGAATAAAACTCTCTCAGAGGCACATAAAATAATGAAAGTTAAGCGAATGTCATGGTTAAACGACGGTAGGCCGAGTTCTAGTGACTCATTTAGTTATGTGTATTATAAACAAGCAAAGCGACACTTTAGGAAGCTGCATAGATTCTATTCTCAACAATATTTAAACAAATTAGACGAAGAAATCAATAAATCCGCGGAAATAGACAACGAACAATTCTGGAGATTAGTAAAAACGCGACGAAAACAATCAAACAGTAGAGCGGGCGCTGAACTGAAATTTAACGGTGTTATTTATAGGGATCCACAGGGCATAACAGATCAATGGCAGAAATATTTTGAAGTGTTATATACGCCAAACGAAAATCCAAAACATGATATCGAATGGAAAAAATATATAGATACTAAAGTAAATGCGATTTTATCCGATTTTAAAACCACTACTTCATGTACACAAGTAAATGATGTAGAGGTTCCTTTTGCGGATGTTAAGACAGCAATACTTTCATGTAAACGTGGTAAAGCGTGTGGTATTGATAATGTATATTATGAGCACTTTATATATGGTGGCGACATTATAGTCGATGTACTGGCAAACCTTTATACAGCCATGCTAAAATTGTCATATACACCATTGTCCATGAACAATGGTATCATAATAACGCTTCATAAAGGTGGGAGAAAGCGTAAAGATGATCCGAATAATTATAGGGCAATAACCTTATCCCCAACCATACTAAAAATATACGAAGTGATTTTACTAAGTCGTTCGAAGTCGAAAATCTTGTCAAAAATAAGCTGTCAACAGGGGGGGTTTCAAGAGCAACTGGGAAGTACAATGACAGCGTTCTCTTTGAGAGAATGTATTCTATATGGTAAAGAAAATAATAGCAAAGTGTTTGCCTGTTTCTTAGATTCTAGACAAGCTTTTGATATTTTATGGCATGACGCTCTTTTTTATAAGCTTCATGACATGAACATAGATACTAAAACATTTTTATCTTTTGTTGATATATACCGCAACATGAAGAGTTGCGTACGGAATCGAAGTTGTATCTCTAAATGGTTTAATGTCTTGCAGGGTACCAGGCAAGGTGGTAAAAGCTCACCATTGTTGTATTTATTGTTTATAGATGGTCTAATCAAAGAGCTGGAACAAAGCGGTTATGGGCTATGTATTTTTAACCTAAACGCTGGTTCACCTACAGTAGCTGACGACATGGAGTTAGTTTCATTTTCTAAATGCGGTCTTGATAACATGCTTAGTATATGTAACAGATATGCCATGAAATGGCGATTCGAATATAATTCACAAAAATGCGCCGTTATAGTCTTCAATGAATTAAATTCTGATTTTAAAAGAGCTGATAGACGCTGGCTGCTTGGTGATCAAACCATTGATGAAGTAGAACAGTATACACATCTAGGTATTATTTGTGACAAATATTTGAGCATCCAACAAAATGTAAAAGAGTCGAATACGAAATTAAGAGGTACTTTCTTAAGCCTGATTAATAGTGGGCTCCATCCAAATGGCCTTAACCCTTCAACGTCACTAACAATTTATAAGTCTGTTGTTCTGCCAAAATCACTGTTCGGGTGTGAGATGTGGAACACTTTATCAATTTCTGACTTAAATCTGTTGGAACGTGGGCATCGGTTTTGCATTAAATTTATACAAAAGTTACCCCCGTATACTCGGACAGACATGGCGTTAAGCGCACTTGGTCTTACGTCAATTGAATCTGAAATTGATTATAAAAAACTACAATTCTTCGCTCAGTTATGCAGATTACCTTGTAAGTATATAGCGAAACAAATTTTTGTAAACAGATTATTGAGATATTTGAATAATGACAAGCAAACGCATGGTTTTATTCCTGATATATACAGGTTACTGGTCAAATATGAGTTATCTAATTACTTGCATATATTTGTTAGCAGCTCAAGTTTTCCATCAAAGTTCGTGTGGAAAACAATTTTGAAAGCTAAAATATATGAATACCAGTCTATGCAGATGTCTGCAAGACTGTGCTTACTTATGAAAGAAGAACACGTTATTAATATCTTTAATAAAAATGAGCCTTGTCGACTATGGCAATTATGTAGAAAAAAGCCTGAAATAAGGCAACAGTGTCATACAGTGATATCTGTGTTGTGTAAACTTTTTTCTTTCAGTCGACCTGAGCAATGTCCCAAATGCAATTCTTTGGTAGACAATAAAGTAGAACACATTATAAATTTCTGTCCTAAAAATAACGAGTACAGAAATAAGTTATGGTCAGCTATTTTAGAAAATGCAGGAATTGGTGTATTCTCTAAATTTATTTCTAAATGCAGCTATGATCAAATTTGTGACTTACTTGCTGGCTTCAGAAACTACTGTAATGAAAACAATGAACAGTTACTCTTAAAAATTGTTCATCTAATTCACAAAATGTTTTCAAATCTCTTGTAATATCGTCTTTACAAGGTATAATGGTACCTGTTTAACTGTATGATAGTTGTTACCTTGTGTTTCGTTTCGACAAGGGTCATGCAATTATGGTTAAGCTCTTTGTTAAACCCAACAGGCAGCTGACTTTGTTAGGATGTCATGTTGCATGTTGGGAATGCTATTTATGTTTTTTCTATAGATAAATATAGATCTATAAATAATTGAGATTTTAAGTACTAAACAATAGAAAATGTAATGTTCACAACTTTCAATAGTGCTCCACACCTTGTTTTAAATCTCAATATTATTGTTTATAGGATTGATGCATAATCAGTTATGTAATATGTTATACTACTTTAAACTGAGTATATTGTACCAGTTTGGCATCTTGTGTTTCGTTTCGACAAGAGTCATGCATATGGTAATACATATCAATATATATAGTTTGTTTAAATAGTTTTATTAAAACTCTATACTCATAACTAATTGAGCCTGATAGAAAAATATTCAGTAACACTACATGTATTGCGTGATGTATATATTTTTGTTCTATATATGTACATATATGTTGACTTTCGTCTATGTTAACTTTTGAATTTGTATTGTATGTTATAATTATATGTATATGCTCTCCTACATCTTGGAGGAAAATAAAGAATCTATCTATCTACAATTTTTTCTGGTCACATATCGATCAATTTGTTCTACGGTCAATTAATTACGGTTTTATTACTGGGCAGTTATCAATTTCACAAATACAGGGTGTAATTACCTGCATTCCAAAAGTAGACAAAGATGAATTATATCTAAAGAACTGGCGTCCAATGTCTCTTTTAAATGTGTCTTATAAGTTAGCATCTGCATGTATAGCTAGAAGACTAAAACTTGTTTTACAATCATTAATTCATAAAGATCAAACTGGCTTCTTAGCTGGGCGATATATGGGAGAAAATACCAGATTGGTATATGATATTATGTTTTATGCTGAAAAATACAGTCTACCTGGACTGCTCCTTTTGATCGACTTTGAAAAAGCTTTTGATTCACTTGCTTGGGACTTTATTTTTGAAGTACTTGATTTCTATAAATTTGGTCCAATTTTTAAAAGATGGATACAAGTATTTTACACCAATATTGAATCATGTGTTATAGTAAATGGCCACCTCTCAGACTGGTTTTCTATACATCGAAGCTGTCGTCAGGGCGACCCACTCTCTCCATATATATTCATTCTGTGTTCAGAAATACTGGCTGTCTTGATAAGGAATAATATAAATATAAAAGGTTTAAGAATAGGTTCCAAAGAACATATACTTTCGAAATATGCAGATGACACTACATTAATACTGGATGGTTCAGAAAAATCTCTAAGACACGCTCTTAAAACTTTAACATTTTATGCAAGAGTCTCCGGCCTTAATATGAACTTAGATAAAACTAAGGTTATTTGGATAGGCTGTAGAAAAAGATGTAATGTGAAAATTTGCAGAGAATATGAACTATGTTGGGAACATGACTCCTTTACTCTTTTAGGAATTAAATTCTCTGTAGACCTAGACACAATATGTACTATTAATTATAAAAGTAAAATTGAAGATATGAAGAAACTCTTGAGTAGCTGGTCAAAAAGGATCCTCTCACCAATAGGTAAAATCACCGTAATAAAGAGTCTAGCCACTTCAAAAATAAATCATTTAATTTCATCAATACCTAACCCCCATCAAAGTGTAATAAATGAACTAAAATCATTATTTTTCAACTTTTTGTGGGGTGGTAAAAAAGATAAAGTCAAACGTGAAGTTATATATCAAGATAAAAAGCGAGGTGGTTTAAGAATGATTGATATTGACTGCTTTTTTACGTTTAAAAAATCACCTGGATAAGACGTCTTTTGAAAAGCGAAAATAATAACTTAAGCATTGTTCAAGACATGAACCCATGGATAAAAGATTTTACATTATTTGGCATAGACTATATAAATAACAATTTAAAAACATATTTATATTTTTCAAATACATCTTTCCAGAAAGGGTTACCTTTCTGGAAAGATGTATTTGAAAGTTATAAATATTATTTGCATAATTTTTCACCAACATCATGGCATCAGTTTCATGGTGATCCGTTATGGTACAACGAAGAGTTAAAGGTCGGAGGCTCAACTATTTTGTTTATACCATTGGTTCTCGAAAGGCATTTTTTTCATCAATGACTTGCTTGATGTAAGCGGTAAATTTTTATCATTTAAAGTCTTTAAAGAAAACTATGAGTTAAAAACAAATTTTCTAGAATATGAAGGTGTTGTAGCATCAATTAGAAGGCTGCTACGTTCATACAAGTTCTCACTTTTTCCTTGCAAAGGTACAAATCACATAATCCCGTTCCATCTATCAAACATTTTAAAAGATATTAAAGGTAGCAGATCAATTTATGATGCAATTCTTATAAAAAATATAACCCCATCAGCGATAAAAAATGGAATGAAGAATTTAATAATAAACACCTAAATTGGAATAACATTTTTGCTGCAACATTTAAAATAAATCAGGATGTAAAACTCTAATGGTTCCAGTATAGGATAAACCATAGGATTCTAGATACCAATTATTTACTAAAAAAAATGAACATTTCTCATTCTGATAAATGTACTCTTTGTAATAAAGGGGTAGAAACAATTAAGCATCTATTTTATGACTGTGAGGTTTCAAAGTTATTTTGGTCAGACTTATCTACTTTAATTAACAGCACATGTACTAACATAGTGACTAACTGGTCAGACTCAGATATTATATTAGGGAATACTAAATTTGATAATATCCTTAATAAAATTCTAATATTAGGAAAATACTATATATTCTTTCAAAAACAAAATAATTCTGCACCAACTTTATTTACTATTTAAAATCAGTTTATAAACCTGAAAAAATCATTGCTTATACAAACTCAAAAGATACATACTTTCATAAAATATGGAACCGATATGAAAATAATATCGCCGAACCATAACACTACTATTTGCTATTATAGCAATTGCTATAAATTGCTATAAATATCATAAACTACATCTACTGTTTATCCTTCCGTATTCTATTTTATTTGTCCAAATGTCAAGTTACTCAACTTTCTAGATATGTGTCTTCTTTCGAGTATGAAACATGTCATCTTTTTCTGCCTAAAACCTTTTCTAATTTTTTTCTTAACTTATGGAACAAATGTTTATGTAAAAAGAGGTATGACAAGCATTTGCAGTTTTAAAACTAGTCATTTTTCGATTGCTTTATTTGATAAGTCGATGCTTGTTATTGCCCCTTGGTAATCTACATCATGATGTAAAGTTTAGCATACAATTATAATACAAGTAAAATATGTACATATCTCATGCCAATATGCTTTAAACAATGCATACACATAGTCTTATATTATTCAATACATTTGTAAAAACTTTGTATTTATTACTTGGTCATGAACGGGAGATAAATTTGTAATGCAAGAACTACAGATAAGCTGAGTATTTCAATATTTAACTGGCATTCGTCCTGCAAATTTTATTTTATGAAGCTTGCTCAGACTCTGCCACTCTTCCCTCATTCTAAATCCGATGGAAAAAATACTCATTACAGACAAAAGATGGTAATAGATCTATTATGAACAAGACAATGTCTTACAAGTTATCTCCCCTTACCTAAGATAAAAAAGAACACATTGTCTTTAAACTAAATAGAACTTACAATGAAAGGTAATTATATTTAAGATATGGTATACAACTATCAATTGATATTTTAACAATCACAATGTTTTTGTAATTAAAGTTCTCAAACACAGATCACCCACTCATGACCTCAAGAATAGATAAAAAGAAAAAATCTCCAATTAATAACTTTTCTACACATTATATTTGGATTTTTTCAGTTATACTGTCTATAATTGTATGCATAATATATTGTAAGGTGCATAGAAGGATGGTCCTCCCCGACCCTCGTGCACCTATGACGGGGAGAATAAACGGACCACCACTTTGGTGATCGAAATAAAAAAAAACACAACATTATGCAACCATAATACAATACTATGTGTACTAGTTTAACCTGTGATTGAGTTGCTCTGCATACTGGTTCAGCCTGTGACTGAGATGCTCTGCATACCGGTTCAACCTGTGATTGAGATGCTCTGCATACCGGTTCAGCCTGTGATTGAGATGCCCTGCATGTTTTGCATAGCGGTTCAGTCTGTAATTGAGATGCCCTGCATACCGGTTCAGCCTGTGACTGAGATGCTCTGCATACCGGTTCAACCTGTGATTGAGATGCTCTGCATACCGGTTCAGCCTGTGATTGAGATGCCCTGCATACTGGTTCAACCTGTGATTCAGTTGCCCTGCATACTGGTTCAGCCTGTGATTGAGTTGCCCTGCATACTGGTTCCGCCTGTGATTGAGTTGCCCTGCATACTGGTTCAACCTGTGATTGAGATGCTCTGCATACTGGTTCAATCTGTGATTGAGATGCCCTGCATACTGGTTCAGCCTGTGATTGAGATGCCCTGCATACTGGTTTAGCCTGTGATTGAGATGCCCTGCATACTGGTTCAGCCTGTGATTGAGATGCCCTGCATACTGGTTCAGCCTGTGATTGAGATGCTCTGCATACTAGTTCAACCTGTGATTGAGATGCCCTGCGTACTGGTTCAACCTGTGATTGAGTTGCATACTGGTCAGCCTGTGATTGAGATGCATACTGGTTAAGCCTGTGATTGAGTTGTGCTGCATACTAGTTCAACCTGTGATTGAGATGCCCTGCGTACTGGTTCAACCTGTGATTGAGTTGCATACTGGTCAGCCTGTGATTGAGATGCATACTGGTTCAGCCTGTGGTTGAGATGCCCTGCATACTGGTTCAGCCTGTGATTGAGTTGCTCTGCATACCGGTTCAGCCTGTGATTGAGTTGGTTTACATACCGGTTCAGCCTGTGAATGAGATGTTCTGCATACTTGTTCAGCCTGTGATTGAGATGCTCTTCTTACTGGTTCAGCCTGTGATTGAGTTGGTTTACATACCGGTTCAACCTGTGATTGAGATGCCCTGCAAACTGGTTCAGCCTGTGGTTGAGATGCCCTGCATACTGGTTCAGCCTGTGAATGAGATGTTCTGCATACTGGTTCAACTGCTTTTCTGATAAGCTTGAAATGGATCGGTAGTTTTTCGTGTACCATTTTGCTTGTTCTTCAAAGTAGGTTTAGTAATCCATAAGCCCAGTTTTCAAGAACAACTTCAACTGAACAAATTAAAACAAATCAGTGGAGAACTGTATTTTGTTTTATGTTTATTTATTTCGCTATCTAACGTTTTGTAGTGTTTAACTGCCGTTGTAATTTCGTCTTCATTGATTGGTTGATACATTTCGTGCACTGTTTTTGGAACGCTTCCTCATTCTGGTGTATGATGACTATGATGACTATGATGACGTTATGGAACATAAAAACACACTGTCAAATTATCGCTTTCGGTCAGTTTCAAAACATTGCTTCGCATGTTCATGCAACTAAGACAAACCGATCCTGTCTAACATTAATGTTAGTCGGAAATTACGGTGCCAAGCTACCTCCGGGGACTTGTGAAAGTCACTTAAAAGTTTCCCATAGTTAATTGCATTTGGTATCGTTATTTACAGTAAATTGCGCGTTTTAAATGAATTGGTGAAACGCATACACAAATCACGTTACATCTGAAGTTTACCCTTCGCAAGAGAAGTTATGGCAAACATTGCGTGCTGAACTGTTTATGATCTGGTTGCTCCTGGGAGAATCGTTAGACTGTCCAAGGCTGATTTATATTACCGTAGCATGTCTCTACCTCAGCATGTCTCTACCTCAGCATGTCTCTACCTCAGCATGTCTCTGTTTTGCAGGATGACTACATTTTAAGAATACACATTTTTTTAAACCAAACGGGATGATATACTATTAATATAAAACCAATATAAGGGGATGATATACTATTAATATAAAACCAATATAAGGGGATGATATACTAGTAATATATGTTAAGGAATATAAACACAATTAAACATACTTTTGCTGTTATAATAATAGCAGCAGCAGCAGCAGCAGCAGCAGCAGCAGCAGCAATAGAAGTAGTAGTAGTAGTAGTAACTCTGTTTTGGTGATTAGGTTAGTCATCATGGGTATGTATTAGGTTAGTCATCATGAGTATGTATTAGGTTAGTCATCATGGGTATGTATTAGGTTAGTCATCATGGGTATGTATTAGGTTAGTCATCATGAGTATGTATTAGGTTAGTCATCATGGGTATGTATTAGGTTAGTCATCATGGGTATGTATTAGGTTAGTCATCATGAGTATGTATTAGGTTAGTCATCATGAGTATGTATTAGGTTAGTCATCATGGGTATGTATTAGGTTAGTCATCAAGGGTATGTATTAGGTTAGTCATCATGGGTATGTATTAGGTTAGTCATCATGAGTATGTATTAGGTTAGTCATCATGGGTATGTATTAGGTTAGTCATCATGAGTATGTATTAGGTTAGTCATCATGGGTATGTATTAGGTTAGTCATCATGGGTATGTATTAGGTTAGTCATCATGAGTATGTATTAGGTTAGTCATCATGGGTATGTATTAGGTTAGTCATCATGAGTATGTATTAGGTTAGTCATCATGGGTATGTATTAGGTTAGTCATCATGGGTATGTATTAGGTTAGTCATCATGGGTATGTATTAGGTTAGTCATCATGGGTATGTATTAGGTTAGTCATCATGGGTATGTATTAGGTTAGTCATCAAGGGTATGTATTAGGTTAGTTATCATGGGTATGTATTAGGTTAGTCATCATGGGTATGTATTAGGTTAGTCATCATGGGTATGTATTAGGTTAGTCATCATGGGTATGTACTTAAACAGTGAACACAATTACAATTAGAACGAATTCGACGCACGGCCGTCGTAATATATCCACGTTTTATTCACACAGGTCACTCCGCCCCCCACTCCACCAACCGCCCTCCCACACCCTACCCGCCACCTCACCCCCACCCACCCTCACACACACACACAGTCCCACAATATATACAATGTAATCCCTTCATAAAAATGTTCATTTGGGAAATATATTTTAAATAAATTGACCCCCTGTTATCCTCCACCCCACCACCCCTATCCAACCCGAACCCCAGGAAAGACGTCCGAGTTTTAAATAATAAATCATTTGACATGCTGTGTATCTCTTTATTAGATGACTAAAATCCAAACTCCTCCCCCCACACACACACCCCACCCTCCCCTGAACCCACCGGAACATGGGCCACCGGGCAGACGGTCCGAGTTCGATATAATAAAAATAATAAAATCATTTAATATGTTGCTGATCTTTCATAGACGCAAGAATATGGAAAAATTACAGTGTTATTGAATATTTAGTTTATTTGACCTTTTGACACCCCTGAGGGCACCTGGGCTCGGAGCCAAAAATAATGGTGCTCTTGCACGCCGTCATCATATGTTGATGTCATACCCTAAGTTTGGTTGAATTCCGTTCACCGGTTTAGGAGGAGATGCGGTAACGGACAGACGGACAGACGGACGGACAGACGGTCACACGGAGGCGATTTTAATATACCTTTTTTTTCAAAAACGTGGGTATGACAATATAATCTACCACGAGGCCCTCACATAACTATCTAACACATGTTTAATGATGACAACAAACACATCATAGTTTGAAAATGAAGTAACGTGTGTAATCCGGTTACATTGTTTATGAGCGCTTGCTAGAGCCAAAGATTGTTCATCAAGTGAAAGAACAATTTAGTAGTATCTGCAGGAATTACGCAAAACTGATTCGTGAAAAACAAAACAAAAACAGCAATAGTTTTAAAAGAAATTCAATGTAAATGTTTTCTTCGTGAAAAAAACAACAACAAAAAACAACAAGAAGCAAACTTCTGTTGGAAATACCTCAATTAAGACATTAACTTTATTTTTTATACATCAAAAACAAGTTGTCAACGAGACATAAATGACTCGGTGTTTACTGGCTAAACCTACCCAAATATAGTTGTCAACGAGTGATTACTGGCTAAACCTACCCAAATATAGTTGTCAACGAGACATACCTTGGCTCGGTGTTTACTGGCTAAACCTACCCAAATATAGTTGTCAACGAGACATACCTTGGCTCGGTGTTTACTGGCTAAACCTACCCAAATATAGTTGTCAACGAGACATACCTTGGCTCGGTGTTTACTGGCTAAACCTACCCAAATATAGTTGTCAACGAGACATACCTTGGCTCGGTGTTTACTGGCTAAACCTACCCAAATATAGTTGTCAACGAGACATACCTTGGCTCGATGGTTACTGGCTAAACCTACCCAAAAATATGAAAATGATTCATAACATGTTTACGTTTTATTTTACAGTCATAAAACAGATTATTATAACGAGTGAAAACGTTCGAAATTGTGTGCCATAATTAGTAGAGCAAATTATAGTTATTTTTTTGGGAGGTACCAAATCAAATCAAATTTTTTATTCACTTAGTTCATACCAGTAATGACATCATGGGGTCATGAATATAGTATACATATAATGAGGCTCAAACATGCAGGTAGTTCAACAATGTGTATTGTTAAATAGCTATATTGTGTAAATTGTTGGGAGAGTTACTTTAAGCGTTGAATTCCTCAGCATATTTGTAATAACGTATACAATCTACATTTTCAATCTATAAATAGTGGTTAAGTATACTATAAATAAACAATATAATATTAAACAACAAAACACTCTGTGCTTAGGCTATTATTTTCTTTTTCTTATTTGATTATATTCAAATGGTTTATAATACAGGTTAAAATAGCAATCGTTATGGTAAAGGTTGCCATAAAGCAAAAGAAAATGATGGTTCGTCTGAATGGTAATGTTCATACAATGGTTTGAAGTTCATCTGACACGCAGCTAAGAAGGTATCATTTGGGATAGATTGATTAACTATTGTTCAATGTTACAGTGTCGTACGGGAGCAAATTAAACGTGCATATATACAACATATATTTTAGTTTTTCTAAAATGTTCTCCCGTTAACTATTTCATTGTACAAGTTTGACTGAAATACAACTAAATACTTGTTATAAACACGTGATACTCGGACCCGAGGTATAACAAGCACTATAATACATCAGTGTTTGGTACTTACTCCGCAATTCAAGATGGCGTCAAAGATGGCCGCTCGAGAGTTTAGTGAACAGTTTACGAGCTGGTTTCTATAATGACCAATATGCACCACCTATTTTCAGTTTGAAAGTATTTGGACTCGTAACAACTGCATTTGTTGTACTCATGTTTTCTACAACGTGAGCATGCAATATCAGTCTTGTCTCAGCTTCTTCTTAGAGAAGAGCTCTTTAGCATAACCAACATAACTATAACCAACATAACTATGTTTTACTGCTAAAACTATAAGGCATAATCCTAAATACCATCACAGATGACCATGAAATGATATTCATTCAGCAAATCATGAGTGTTTTGGAGAATACAAAATGTACAAGTTCCAAACTCATCTTTGAATTTGCTGCCTTTATCTGGATATGTTTTTCAAATCAGGTAGATAGTGACATAACAAGTGTTCGTGTTCAAAGAATCAACCTCACCATGTTTAGCTGCGTTTTGTGCTTGGGTGCTATAATAAATATAGATGTCAAGCACTACATGTATTATACGAACGTAAAAGCTCATTGTGATTTTTTATTTTAGCCGTTTCATTGAAGTTAATACGTTGGTATTATCATATATATAAAAATATTCCATTATTCCAAAATCTGTTTGTTTGGATGGTGTTCAAAGGCTCATCAAAACATACTGTATTATTTAGAGCCACCCAGAGAAAGAAGGATACATAGGAGTCAGAGACCAGACCTACTCCTACTAATGAACCTGTTTTTAACGTGCTTGAATTATAGACTCCGATACACGGGAACACCCTAGTAACATCTAAACCTACTCCTACTAATGAAACAATATTTTAACGTGTTTGAATTATAGACTCGATACATGGGATTACACTGATAACATCACCATCTGACGGATGAGACCAAGGAAAAGTGTCTTACTCCAAAACACACTAAACTCAGTGGCACCGGTGAGGTTGAACTAATGTCATGTAGTTATAAGTATACCGTGCTATCAACTGGGCCACGCCAGTTCCAAAATCTGAACATGTGTTATAATTCACGACTCATCAAGTAGAGGACAAACAGATGATTCAAGTAGATGAGACTACTGGTTACTGACTCTTCCTGAAGGTTTGTGGCGAAATTGTCTCTAAAGTCTGACATAATAACAGGAAATTGTATTGGAAAATAAATTTTGCCGTTTGCCACTTCATGTTTTGAATTTATTCAGCATTTATGAAGTACTTCGTTAATTCATTATCACTGCTCTTCAATTTTCAATTCATCTTTCTTGCTTTTTGTTAGTCCACGTCAAAAAACGTGAGACAAGTTGTTTTCTTTGTCAGTGTTAATTCAGGAACATATATGAAACTGCCATCACCCGCAAATCTTGTATGTAATTAATTATATATGTAGTTATTTCGTATACCGAAACGTTAAGTAAACTTTAAGTAAACGTAGACCTGTGCCATAAGCAGCATAAACGTTAACTATGTTGTTGTTCTCTTACTCCCTTACTATTTATATTGATAAGCGTTAAGCACTGACATTTAAAAAAGAAATTCCTAATATCTAAATGATGTTTATATAAACAGTCTGTGGTGGAAAGGGTTTATTCGTCATTTACAACCATTTATTTAAAGCACCCTTTCCTACAATTGTTTTGGTGTATAATAATGTGTGTTATACCAAAAGCTGTTGTTCCAGCACTAACTTTTGTATAGCCAATTGTCATTTGTTGCATTCATTTGGCCTTTTGACCTTGTTTTTGACCCCTATATTATAAAAGGTGAACACTTTAAAAAAATATTTAAAATTTAACAAATGCCATTTTATATTTAAGCATATTTCTTTTAAATATAACATACCTTAAATTATTTCTTTTTGAACACGCTCACATTTTGCGTAATTAATAAATACTGGTAATTTGGCGCAATCTTGGACGCCATCTTGGATATCTCTGAAAGTCTTCGACTAAGGTCAAATTTAAAATCAATTATTTAAAGAACTCTTTCTTACAATTATTTTGGTGTATAATAATGTGTGTTGTACCAAAAAGTGTTGTCCCAGGACTAACTTTTGTATAGCCAATTGTTATTTGTTGTACTAATTTGACCCTTTGACCTATAATTTGATTTGACCTAAATTATAAAAGGTGAACATTTTTAAAATTTATTTTAATGTTTAATAAATGCCATTTTATATATAAGCATATTTCTTTTAAATATAAAATATCTTAAATTATAATATTTTGAACATGCTCGCATTTTGCGTAATTCATAAATACTTGTAATTTGGCACCATCTTGGACGCCATCTTGGATATTACTTTATGTCCTCTACTAAGGTCAAATTTGAAATCATTTATTCAAAGATCTCTTTCTTACAATATGTCTGGTGTATGAGAATGTGTGTTGTACCAAAACTTATGTCCCAGTACTAACTTTTGTATAGTCAATTGTCATTTGTTGCACTAATTGGACCTTTTGACCTAGATTTTGACACCTAAATTACAAAAGATGTAGATTTTTAAAATTTATTTAACTTGCTATGAAATAATCAGCTAATTTATTATCATTTGCAGAGTTTTGAGGGGAAAACAATTCATACATTCATTGTTCAGTTTTATATCAGGTTTCCTAACAAAAACGGTTATCTTGGACGCCATCTTGAATCGCCAAGTTAGTATCAACATTTCAGAATTTATGCCGGTAGTCCCAAAATTTTCCCACCAAGCCGACCATTTTGATATATGACAGTGCTGGTTATACCTCTGGTCCGGGTACACCCTTGAAATATCTATATTTTCATCTCATTGTTGCTCTACTAAATTGATATCGAAACAAAAACCCACCAGTAGTTGGACATGTATTAACAACTATTCGTTCTCCCATGACACTTTGACTGCGGCAAACCACTCTGTTTTACGACAATAAACCACTCTGTTTTACGACAATAAATACACTATTGATTACATTGGGAACGGAGAGTTGATAACATGATCTCATGAGGCAGAAAGTGTACGTTGACAGACGCTAAACCATGAAACCATATATTACTTTCCTAGTGTAACAGACAATATCTGAATTTGTTTTAAGAAAGATGTCTTGGTCTATGAAAAAAGATGAGACATTTAGAATGTCAATGTATGTGTGTAAACTTTGCCATGATAAATCTGAATGCTTTTTTTTTTAAATGTTTTTGTATTAATTTGTGCGTGACTCGTATGTCCAAAAGTCGAACCAGACATTTATCATTCACAGAAAACAGTCGATGGCTTATTATGTAATCTAAACATATTTATATCAGCTTTTAATATTTATGCTGTGTTTATTTCAACTTTAACTTGAATAGTGTATTGAGGTCATACATATACATTTCGTAATGATTATATATTTATATTAATATGCACATTTATACTTCTTTCAGACAGGGAGGGGTTGATGACCTTCAATTGGAAGGGAGATAATAAAAAAAAAGCAATCGAAGAATTTGAAATTTTAAAGAGGAGGGTAATAGATCAACAAGATTGGCTATACAATTCTCTTTTTCGGGCAGTGGGAAATTATTACCACTCTTTCACTCCCACTGGATATATATGTAGCAAATACTGATAAGGAAGGATATATATGTAGTAAATACTGATAAGGAAGGATATATATGTAGTAAATACTGATAAGGAAGGATATATATGTAGCAAATACTGATAAGGAAATATATATGTAGCAAATACTGATAAGGAAGGATATATATGTAGCAAATACTGATAAGGAAGGATATATATGTAGCAAATACTGATAAGGAAGGATATATATGTAGCAAATACTGATAAGGAAGGATATATATGTAGCAAATACTGATAAGGAAGGATATATATGTAGTAAATACTGATAAGGAAGGATATATATGTAGCAAATACTGATAAGGAAAGATATATATGTAAAAAATACTGATAAGGAAGGATATATATGTAGCAAATACTGATAAGGAAGGATATATATGTAGTAAATACTGATAAGGAAGGATATATATGTAGCAAATACTGATAAGGAAGGAGATATATGTAGCAAATACTGATAAGGAAGGATGTATATGTAGCAAATACTGATAAGGAAGGAGATATATGTAGTAAATACTGATAAGGAAGGATATATATGTAGTAAATACTGATAAGGAAGGAGATATATGTAGCAAATACTGATAAGGAAGGAGATATATGTAGCAAATACTGATAAGGAAATATATATATGTAGCAAATACTGATAAAGAAGGATATATATGTAGCAAATACTGATAAGGAAGGATATATATGTAGCAAATACTGATAAGGAAGGATATATATGTAGCAAATACTGATAAGGAAGGATATATATGTAGCAAATACTGATAAGGAAGGATATATATGTAGTAAATACTGATAAGGAAGGATATATATGTAGCAAATACTGATAAGGAAAGATATATATGTAAAAAATACTGATAAGGAAGGATATATATGTAGCAAATACTGGTAAGGAAGGATATATATGTAGTAAATACTGATAAGGAAGGATATATATGTAGCAAATACTGATAAGGAAGGAGATATATGTAGCAAATACTGATAAGGAAGGATTTATATGTAGCAAATACTGATAAGGAAGGAGATATATGTAGTAAATACTGATAAGGAAGGATATATATGTAGCAAATACTGATAAGGAAGGATATATATGTAGCAAATACTGATAAGGAAGGATATATATGTAGCAAATACTGATAAGGAAGGAGATATATGTAGTAAATACTGATAAGGAAAGATATATATGTAAAAAATACTGATAAGGAAGGATATATATGTAGCAAATACTGATAAGGAAGGATATATATGTAGTAAATACTGATAAGGAAGGATATATATGTAGCAAATACTGATAAGGAAGGAGATATATGTAGCAAATACTGATAAGGAAGGATTTATATGTAGCAAATACTGATAAGGAAGGAGATATATGTAGTAAATACTGATAAGGAAGGAGATATATGTAGTAAATACTGATAAGGAAGGATATATATGTAGCAAATACTGATAAGGAAGGATATATATGTAGCAAATACTGATAAGGAAGGAGATATATGTAGTAAATACTAATAAGGAAGGATATATATGTAGCAAATACTAATAAGGAAGGAGATATATGTAGTAAATACTGATAAGGAAGGAGATATATGTAGTAAATACTGATAAGGAAGGAGATATATGTAGTAAATACTGATAAGGAAGGAGATATATGTAGTAAATACTGATAAGGAAGGAGATATATGTAGTAAATACTGATAAGGAAGGATATATATGTAGCAAATACTGATAAGGAAGGATATATATGTAGCAAATACTGATAAGGAAAGAGATATATGTAGCAAATACTAATAAGGAAGGATATATATGTAGTAAATACTAATAAGGAAGGATATATATGTAGTAAATACTGATAAAGAAGGAGATATATGTAGTAAATACTGATAAGGAAGGAGATATATGTAGTAAATACTGATAAGGAAGGAGATATATGTAGTAAATACTGATAAGGAAGATCCGTTGTAAGCAACAAACACAACCAAGAAAACAAAGTAGCAGACTCGGTTTTATAGAGTCTGTTCATGAGCGGTAAAGTAAAAGAAGCAACACCTCTCACTCACCCTAAAACCGGCTTACGCGGTACTCTACGTCAAAGCCACCTATATTGGGCTCGTTGATCCCAAAGGACCAGTAAAACTAACACTATTGATTAAGTTAATTTTGAAAGTAAAAGCTTTAGGACAGCATAAAAATAAACAATAATGCAAGAAAATGCAAACAACACAACAGAATGACCGATAAAATAATGTCATAGGAAATGCGAATAATGACAACTTCCTACTACTAATACATACTCGTGTGATGTTAATTTTTCAAAGAAACACTTTCCGTGAGCAAGGAAATATAAAGTAAGTCTTAATAAATAAAGTTGTTTAGTTTCTAAGTGTGCACACGATCAATATACATACTAGTATGAGGTAGGAAGTACAAACAGTGGAGAACATTATGTACGGTTTTAAACCGCAGTCCTAGGACACCAATGTCGATAACAGCCGCCTCGCTTAAAACCCAGACGCCTTAATGCACTCGGCCACCTAGCCAACATAAAACATATTGGTTACGGTGGACTGGTGATTTAAGGCTCTTGCTAACTGAACGCGTCGGATATCTTTCCGTCAAATACCGACAATCATAGTATATAGTAAGACGTCAGAGGATTCACATTACATTAGTATAACCTCCGGTACATATACACGCATAGTGGATTAACATTACAGTCCAACCTCCGGTACATATACACGCACAGAGGATTCACATTACAGTACAACCTTCGGTACATATACACGCACAGAGGATTCACATTACAGTACAACCTTCGGTACATATACACGCATAGAGGATTTACATTACATTAGTATAACCTCCGGTACATATACACGCATAGAGGATTCACATTACATTCGTATATACACGCATGGAGAATTCACATTACATTAGTATAACCTCCGGTATATATACACACATAGAGGATTCACATTACATTAGTATAACCTCCGGTATATATACACACATAGAGGATTCATATTAAATTAGTATAACCTCCGGTACATATACACGCATAGAGGATTCACATTACATTAGTATAACCTCCGGTATATATACACGCATAGAGGATTCACATCACATTAGTATAACCTCCGGTATATATACACGCATTGAGGATTCATATTACATTAGTATAACCTCCGGTACATATACACACATAGAGGATTCACATTACATTGGTATAACCTCCGGTACATATACACGCATAGAGGATTCATATTAAATTAGTATAACCTCCGGTATATATACACGCATAGAGGATTCACATCACATTGGTATAACCTCCGGTACATATACACGCATAGAGGATTCACATTACATTAGTATAACCTCCGGTACATATACACGCATAGAGGATTCACATCACATTGGTATAACCTCCGATACATATACACGCATAGAGGATTCACATTACATTGGTATAACCTCCGGTACATATACACGCATAGAGGATTCACATTACATTAGTATAACCTCCGGTACATATACACGCATAGAGGATTCACATCACATTGGTATAACCTCCGGTATATATACACGCATAGAGGATTCACATCACATTGGTATAACCTCCGGTACATATACACGCATAGAGGATTCACATTACATTAGTATAACCTCCGGTACATATACACACAAAGAGGATTCACATTACAGTCCAACCTCCGGTACATATACACGCACAGAGGATTCACATTACAGTACAACATTCGGTACATATACACGCATAGAGGATTCACATCACATTGGTATAACCTCCGGTACATATACACGCATAGAGGATTCACATTACATTAGTATAACATCCGGTACATATACACGCATTTATTTTATGCTTAGCAATGAAATAGTGGATTTTAGCAATGAGTTTTATTTTTTCACTGCCAGAACTATTTATTTTTCAATATCAAAAACATTTTTTTTTATTTGTTTAGAAAATAACTGTTCAATATATATCATTCGACTGTAAATGGTCTTACTAAGAAAATGAGCTACACTTTTTAAAACTGGTCAAATATTTCAGAATTGTTCTCATTTTCAGGGAAAAATGTCAGTTTGTAATTTTTTTCCAGAACTACATTTTTCAGAAAGCTGCTATGTTACCTAACCAAGGTTAAGTTACCTGACCAAGGTTAAGTTTTGGGAAATGATAAAAGTTATATTGTTGGATTGGAAATAACTTAACTAAGAAAATGAGTCGTAGATTATTAAAATCGGTTAAAAAGTTTAGCAGATTTTATTTCATCTCGAAGTGATCAAACTTCAATATTGCCACTCATGCTTCGCATTCGTGAAAATATAAGTTTTCACACTTCTCGATGAAATCAAATCTGTTATTCACTCCAAAACAACACAATTTAATATCCTCTATTTACCACAGGTAAACAATGGTTATAATCATGTAAGTTGAATCTTCTACCGTATAACTACACTATATTATTTTCAATAATATATGATTAACGTTAACGCTGAATTGCAGGTACTTGAATTACAAATGATATTCAGTTGGACGGGAGGTAATTTAGGAATTTCCATGTTTTGTCTTATTACAGGTTATTGTGTTCAATCTGCAATAATTAGGTGATACTTTTATGTTATTTTTTCGATTCTTGTTATGTTTTAGCAGCGCATTTCATGTTTTCATATAAAGGGAGGGTAACTCTCAAAAGACGTAACAATTTAAATAAAAACAAATATTTTACAAACTATTGGTCAAAAACAAAATACGAATCACACAACTATATTAAAATAAATTTAAAATAGGAAAATTAGTAAGGATACAAAAGCGAGTAATTAGGAATTTTGTTCCGTGTATATTGTGATTTGTTAATTTTTTGTAAATATTTGTGGATGCTGAGTGACGGATATTTCTAATGGCAAGATGTTCCATATGTTAGTAGCAGACGGTAGTTTAAAACTAATCCAATTACTTAGTCTAGGCAATGTAAGAAAGTCCTCCCAATTTCGAAGATTAAACAGTGTGGTAGTTGAAACAGATTTGAATGATAATCGGGCATTGTGGCATGGTCACTGAAATTACTTTCGTGTTTGCACAGGTATAAATCGTTTAATTGATAATAACACCCGTCAGAATAGAAAGTGTACTCTTACTGCCAGTTATTGGAAGCTAGAGTATGACTGACAGCTGAAATGGACATGCTACAAAACAAACAGAGTATGGACTCATCTCACTGAACTTCTCGATGGGTAGGCCGATCTCGATGTCTCACTGAACTTCTCGATGGGTAGGCCGATCTCGATGTCTCACTGAACTTCTCGATGGGTAGGCCGATCTCGATGTCTCACTGAACTTCTCGATGGGTAGGCCGATCTCGATGTCTCACTGAACTTCTCGATGGGTAGGCCGATCTCGATGTCTCACTGAACTTCTCGATGGGTAGGCCGATCTCGATGTCTCACTGAACTTCTCGATGGGTAGGCCGATCTCGATGTCTCACTGAACTTCTCGATGGGTAGGCCGATCTCGATGTCTCACTGAACTTCTCGATGGGTAGGCCGATCTCGATGTTTAAATCAACCAACTCCATGAGACTATACTCTATTATTTCATTTTTAATCTTATACACACTTGTTACACACTTATACACACTTGTTACACACTTATACACACTACACTTATACACACTTGTTACAACTTATACACACTTGTTACACACTTATACACACTTGTTACACACTTATGTAATTTCCGTCTCTTACATATATTTATTTTCTTAAATTGTCAATAGATACAGAACGAGTTAGACATGTAACGATTCTTGCTGCTTCATATTGAATTTATTAAAGTCGGTTTCTTTCATAATCGGTGCATCCATCCAGACAATTGAAGAATATCCTAGTGTGGGTCTCATATATGAACATATTTGATTTAACTTGTGACGATTCAATTCAAATTTAAAAAAAAAATCTCGTAAGACTAAGAAACTGTGGTTACCAATAAGTTGATGCAAGATGGTAACATCATGGCTAAAAATGTAGTGTTTGCGATGTTCAACACAATTTATTTCGACTCCGTCAAATAGTAATTTTGGCGTACGTTTGCTATGCGAGATAAATAATTATGTCCTCTGTTTTGTGGGGAGTACTCTGCACAAGCCACCGTTTCAACCAGTCATTTCCTCCTGTGTTAGAGTGAATGGTTTTACAACAGATTGGTTTAATGTTAACATTGGTTTAAAACAAGGGTGTAAATTGTCTCCAATTCTTTTCCAATTCTTTTCCAATTCTTTTCAACCTATTCATCAATGATTTGGCTGTAGCAATTCAAGCCTCGTGTAATGGAATAGATGTCGGTGATAATGAAAAGCTCTGTGTTTTACTATATGCTGATGAAGTTGTTCTATTGGCTGACTGTGAGGCTCATTTACAAAATATGCTTAACGTTCTAAATATATGGTGTGAGGAAAATGGTATGGTTTTAATAATAGTATGAGTAAAGTTGTTAATTTTAGACATAAATGCGTAAGTCGTACACAAATACAATTTAAATGTGGACCAAACATTATTGACACTTCTGATAGATATGTGTATTTAGGTTTAACATTGCATGAACTTTTAGATTATAGTTTAAAAGAAAAAATAGTATCACAGGCTGCAGGTAGAGCATTGGGTCTCTTGATAGCAAAATATAGGTCTCTAGGAGGGATGCCTTATAAGTTATATACAAACTTTTCACTAGAACCTGGTTTAAACCCCCAGCGGCCATTTTTGCCATTGAATGTTCCAAGGCGGTAGACCTATTGTCAACCCTTTTGTGTTTGTGATGTCTAATTTGGCATTTTGTTCATCTTTAAAGTTGTTCTTTGTTTCTGTGTGCGTTTGTGGTTGACTGTCGTCCTTGAATGCTACTTTTCCTGTTCGATTTGTATATCCATATTTATGATTCGGTGGTATGGTCAGTCGTTGCATATGGTGCTACAGTCATGGATGATAGAATGTGTTCGTGTATTGATGCTGTGCATAATAGGGCGATATAATAGAGCGATGCGATTCTTTTTGATTTTTATTCTAGGGGTTGGAAAGTATACACCAAATGCGGCGACTGTCGGTGAAATCGGATGGACTCCACCAGTTATTATATAAGGGAAGTGCATCGGCATATTTTGGGCTAGATTAGTCAATATGCATTATTCTCGAATTAATAAACGAGTTTTCACATATTGTCTTTCTAAATCTAACAGTACTTGTAAAAACTGCTGTTTTCGGGTTAAAAAGACGTTTAATGAACGACATCTCCTCCGAAACCACATATTCCATTCTACTGAAATATCATATACATGTTCCTTGGGTTGGCCTCTATGAAGTTTGTGTTTTTCGTTATCGTCGAATAATCAAATTGGCCGCCACGGCGACTCAAAGTTTACATAGAGTTATATAGGAAAAGGTTAAAAATGACATCTTCTCTGAAACCGCTTGAAGGATTTTGATGAAACCTAATCACAATGATATTTGGGATAGTCCCTCTCAGTTTTATGTTTTTCGCGGCCGCCAGTCATCCAAGATGGCCGCCATGGCTAAAACTAGGTCAACTTTAAAGAAATTTCAAACGACATCTCCTCCGAAACCACTTATTCCATTCTACTGATATATCATTTACATGTTCCTTGGGTTGGCCTCTATCAAGTTTGTGTTTTTCGTTATCGTCGAATGAAAATAATTTGAATAAATATGTTAATGTCAATAGCCAAATTACCAAAACAAGTTCAGTACAAAGAATCAGTACCTGTATATTTGAAGCGTTATTGATATTTGGGAAGATAAAATAAATAGCAATGTAGGTGTTAATGGTAGAGGTTAAAATAAGCTTATAAAGTATATAACCTTACCGCAGTTACATAGATCTGCATTTGTTAAATTTAGATGTGGAGTTGCTCCACTTAGAATTGAGACAGGGCGATAGAAAGGATTGGCCGAAATGTTAGATTATATCCGTTTTGTAAAACGCATGTTGAAGATGAATACCATGTATTATGTGTCTTCCCATTGTACGCTGATATAAGAGAAGATATATTCACTAAATCTAAAACTATTGACCTAACGTTTGATACACTATCGTCTCAAGATAAATTTGTGTTTCTCTTATGATTCGACAATGTGCCAAATCCTGTTTTTTAATTACTAGGAGAAGACATTTCTTCTTACATAAGTAGTTAATCTTATTGGTTACATGTAATATATTTTATGTATATAATGAAAGTGATGTATTTTAAGTAGCTGACAGAATTTTATTTATGATTCAGCAAGTAGCAAGTTATGTTAATCAGGCCATAGCTATGATATGGATATCTTAAGAAATGTTTTAAATTTGCATTTATTAGGGTTTTGAAAGGGCTGTCGCCCCCGTACGCGCATTTACAAACTTAGTTGTTTCTTAAAGTGTTTTTGTTTTTAATTAATTTTAGGTTAGTAATGCATTTGTCAATTGTATTATATAATCAAGATTAACATTAGTTGCTCAACTCTTATCTGTTATACATACGAATAGTATGTGTGTTTGTGTTTTTCAATGCAAATTAATGTATCTTTTACTATCGTCTCATTTACCTCCGATTGGAGATACACATGTACGTTATTAGAATATTATGAAAATTGCATATGTTATGTTGTATTCTGAGATGAGACGTAAATAAATAAATAAAATTAGACTACGTTTAAATCATGATTTAGAACTACATCCATATTGTTTATATTTGAAGTTGAAAATGAAAAGGAACTACTATTGGCAAATAATCTTACTAAACTAGACATAATTTCTGCCGCCTCGTTTATATTTATCATAACTAAAAGATGATCGAGGGCGGAGTCCTGTGGAACAACAGCACTTGTTATATCTGAATATGATGATCCAATAAAACTCGGTGCTTTCATTTATATAGTTTTCTATACAAAATAATATAGAATATGTAATACCAAGTTGTTGAGCTTCAACTGTAACCCCTTCTGTCAAATACGGTCAAACGCTTTTGATAGATCAACGAATACAGTGCGAATAAATTGGTTTTCATCAAATAATTGTCAAATATTATGATATATATATCTATAATTGATATACATTTGATTGTCCTGTAAATAAATGATTTTAAAATGTAAAGTTACTTACTGAAGTGCAAATAGTTATAAATATGTTTGAACATTATTCTCTCGAAGACGTTACCTTCACAACCTAATGATGGCATAGGTCCGTATGTTGTTTGTAGTAATATAAGGCACGCCATTTTTTGTTTTAAATATTTTTTCGTCATCACTGCAAGGTTTGTTTTAGAAGTAAAACATTTCCAGCGGGTTTATGTTGTCCCAGATCAACACCTGGTGGGCGGGACTTGAAGATCAGCGATATCAAGGCCCGTAGGCCCGCGGATTCGATGTGTTTCAAGCCCGAATCACCAGTTTTTGATCTCGCACAATATAAACCCGTTGGAAATATTTTATTTTTTATCTGATATGCATGATTTTTATATATTTATATATTTATTCAAGTCGTTGTTTGCTTTAAAATAACGTAATCGTTGTTTTGGATGTTTTCTGACGTTTAAAATGACGGCCTTATGGTTGGAGGACATGAGGTCCGAGGTTTTGATAGGAATGTTAAAACTCGCGCACTAACCAATCAGCATTGAATGTTCCATAAACCATTACGTGGTCCCGCCTTAATTACATTATACGATGGGAACGCTTATATTAACAGGATGCTATAACGGATGTTTCGACAAAATATAACGTTTAAAACTGAAAAAATGCGAAAACCTGTTTAAAACTACCTATTAAATGTTTTAATTTTACAATAGAATACTTTTTAAGCTGAAATTAAGATTTTATTTTATACCCCAGCCAACCCCGTTTTCGCTTCTTGTAGAATGGATTGGATGGGGTATGAAAGTTAAAGTTCTCCGGCCATGTTACAAATATGTTTATATTTATTTAATCGAAATCAATACACAACAATAGATATTTTTACAATTCACACATTGCAATATCTGTGAAAAGCGAGAATACGATTTTATTTGATGACGTAGAAATGTTTGAACAGGTAAATAAATCCACAGGTAAATGTATTTATCAATTATCTGGCAATAGTTGTGCAGCTATACAATTCAGATTTACCTCATTTCCCCGTGCAGTCACGCAATGGTAAAAGTAGTATCTACGTCAGGCAAATACATACAACTTAAATTGTAGCGGTTATCAATTTATGTTTCTCTCCGGGACTATCAAGAAATGTCCATATGATGCTTAAAAGTTAAATGTGTTAATTGATAATACTATAAAAAAAAAAAGGGTGGCCATTCATCTTTAATACTCGGACCACGTAATGACTGATATTTAATATTTCGAAGACATCGACTATCTCTGATTCGTTTATCAACACACTTTCAATCGTAATTTAAACAGTCTACCTTTTCACAAATCTGAAACTGAGTGTGTTACATCGGCCTTTGGCATAGTAGTCATCAAAGGTGATATCGTCTCTGAAATTTTATTTGTTGTGATGAAGTACTTAAGAAGTCCCAAATAGTAGCGTCGGTTGTCTATATTTGCATGAGAGACACTATTTTCCATGTGGTTTAAACAACGTTCTTTAGTGTGTTTTTTAAGAGTATTGTCCTTGTTTCTTTAATGATTGAAGCATTACTTAAAATCATAAATGGCCTTATCATTTGGTCGTATTGCAACAATGTTAGGAAATCTACATCATTTAGCTATTTGGATAAATTTTAAGGTATAATTAATACAAATGTCTAAGCTATTAAGATATAGCAGTAGTTGTAATGAGTTAATATATAGAAATGCACTTTGGCTTAAATTATATAAGCTAGGAATACGTGGAAAACTTTTACGCATTATAAGGGACATGTATCAAAAGGTTAAATCGTGTGTAAAAAGTTGTAATAGCTATTCAGACTACTTTGAATATGCTGTTGGTTTGAGACAAGGGGAGGTAATTTCGCCTATACTGTTTTCCATGTTTGTGGAAGATCTTGAACTTTATTTGCAAAGTAATGTTGAGACAGGTTTAAATATAGATGACATAGTACTAATAATCTTACTTTTTGCTGATGATATGGCTATTTTGGGCAAATCTCCTGCTGAATTACAAGATAATCTTAATCGATTGCATACATATTGCTATAAATGGGGCTTAAGCGTAAATATTGCGAAAACTAAAATAATGGTGTTTAGAAAACGTGGTGGATTGTTGCCTAATGAATCATGGACTTATAACGATCAAATTATAGAAGTTGTTAATGATTTTAACTATCTTGGAAATATTTTTAATTATACTGGTAATTTCAACTTAAACCAAGAACACTTAGTCGGCAAGGCGCTTAAGGCATTAAACACTCTATTATTTAACTGTAAAAAAATTCGTTTAAAGCCAAAACTACTATGTCAGTTGTTTGATGCGTTCGTTGGTTCTATTTTAAATTATGCAAGCGAAATCTGGGGGTATACAAGGTCGAAAGTTATAGAGCGAATACATTTAAAATTCTGTAAACGTTTATTGAATGTTAAAATGAATACATGTACTGTGGGTGTTTACGGAGAGCTGGGTAGATATCCCTTATATATATCACGATATGCAAGGATAATAAGTTATTGGTGTAAAATTATTAATACTGATAATATAATAATAAAAAAAGTATACGAACAAGGGCTAAATGATTGTAATAAAGGATGTAAGAACTGGGTATCAAACGTTAAAACCATGTTAAATAATTACGGATTTACCGATATATTTGAGAACAATCATTTTGTAAACCCCAAAGTATTTCCAAATATTTTTAAGCAAAAAGTTATTGATAATTTTATTCAGGAATGGTTTAGTTCTATAGAAAATAGTACAGTTCTTGAAAACTATAGCTTAGTAAAAATGCAACTTGACTATGAAAACTATCTTGATATATTACCTTGTAATTTGAGATTGTTTTATACTAGACTAAGACTTTCTGTTCATCCTCTTAGAATTCAAACTGGGCGTTATGATAGAAATAGAATACCAAAAAAAGAAAGATATTGCCTTTGTTGTAATTCAGGCGATATAGAAGATGAGTTTCACTTTATATGTATATGTCCATGTTTTGTAGATTTGCGTAAGCAGTATTTGAAAAAGTATTATTACCAAAGACCATCAATGTTCAAGTTTTTAGATTTGATTAGCTCTCATAATAAAACTGTATTATATAAAATTTCAAAATATACCAAGGAAGCCTTAGAAATAAGAAAATCAATTTTAAATGTTTAAGCATGTTGTTCATTCTCATTCTATTAAATTTCATAATCTTTAAGGAATATTGTATTACAAATGTGAACTAAAGTAATATAATTCAACATTTGTTTGTAAAAGAAAATCTTTTATATCTATTACGTGACTATATGTTTAATGTATTTGTATGTAATGTTTGTATGTATGATGATGTACTATGTACAAATCTTAATAAAATATCTGTTCTGTTCTGTTCTGTTCTGTTAATTTAGTTTATGGTAATCTGCTTTGTTATACAGTCGTTCCCGATTGAGCATGGAATTACATCGATTGCATCAATGAATGTTTGACGCGTCAGACATATAAACAACCGATGAAGCCGTCCAATAAAATGGAAGTACTCAGTAAATTGAAACTAGTTGACACCTCCCACTCGCCTACAAGTCTCACGTGACAAAAATCGATATCATAACATAACACCAAGTACAATTCATCCTTTCGTTATTATAAAGATGCTGTGGATTGTGAAAATAACTTCGGGCTTCCCTAGCAGTGATGGAACTTACTACTTTCAAAATAGCATATTCAAGGTATATCTCTCGGGCAATTATACTGTAATGCTGGCTGGTTTATATGTCTAAAGCACATCTCCGCCGGATTCAAATCGAGATTTGTTTTCATACTCGTGTTTACATTCAGCCAGCAAGGAAGGGGTTTTACGGCACGTCAACACATGTTTTACGGCACGTCGACACATAAATAGGTCATATTGTGCGCAAAAACTGATGAAAGATGAAGAAATGAAGTAGTAATTAAAAAGTAATGTACATATATAAAGATAAAACTATAAACAAATAAGGGATGATATGGTAGTAATATAAACTATATATGTAAATCAACAAATACTCGTCAACGACCATTATTCATCCATTCGTGTATACTGTTCTAACTGGTCATATGCACATTGCATTTTGCCTTTTCCAAACAAACGTAATTAGTTTTATCGACAATCTAATCGGTCGTTGTAAGTCTTCTATACTGTATAATGATGTGTACTTATTTAACATGGATAGCCTGTGAAGATGTATGCATTCACTTTCCCCTAGAGTGGCTTCTGCGTGGAATATTATAATTTGGAAGATCACTTGAAACATACTAACCATGTCAAGGAAAGGTTTGCATTTATAGAAAATTTATAGATACGGTCAATAATTTCAATAAACGTACTACTAAAATCTACTAAAGCTATATCTAAATGGCATGCCGCCTTGTAGGCGTGTCTTTATATTTGCAATTCAAATTCACCTGCTCATTGTGAAATCAGATATTTAAGCTATACAATGTAACGGAAGACATCATTTACTTTATAGGCATCGAGTTGTGCGCATCATACCTGTACACAAGTAGCATTATAATTCACAGAAAAAATGGTTTGCCACTCTCAGGACTCGAACACACGACACAGAAATCATGCATTCTAACCACATTACACGGAAAACAATATTTACCATTGCAGTAATTCTGATGTAGAACAAATTTAAACTAATGGTTGCTTTTATTGTGTTTAGTTATTTCAAACATCATGTTTAATACAAAAAAGAAAAAGAGTGAATTATAGACATACGCTGATTCAAATGAGATAATAACTCATTGGTTATTTTGAAAGTATAAACAGCCGTAAGGCCCACTGGCTTGTCTATACTTCTTTTTAAATAAATATATGTATTAAGATCAAATCGATTGATTAGGGACACATATAAAGCACGACCACAATCAATGCAATTAGAACCATTTCAGCAACAGATTTTTTTGATGTGTTTAAGTCAACTACAACGACCTAACTGGAAAGCCTACATGTAACGAGCCATAATGTATCTTCATATAGGAAATTCTATTTCAAATGCTTCAAACTATAACGGTCCAGGAAAGCCGGTTTTTTATTTCGGTCACCGGGAAATGCTTTTTATGTGTGTTTACGCAACCTTAAACAATTGAGCCCATAGAGAAATATTGTTATTCGAAAATTACCATGACAAGTCAACTCCAGGGAATCGTAGTCCCATTTAAAAAAACTGCCCAGAATTGATTCCAGTTTATGTAGCTAGATTACCACATGTTTGAAGAATCACATTGCAGTTGTAGTTTAACCCTCGGAGTTAAACTGATTGAAAGCATTCCTATTTGTGTTGAACTGTTTCAGCTTTGGTTGCACGCCTGAGACTCGGTTATATGATATATTATTGAATAGTCGACGGTGTCGGTGGAAGGCTGTTTAATATTTGTTTGTTTGTTTAAAGGGTGTTTTAAGTCATATCTAATGCAATAGTGGCCTATGACCATTACTTTGTATTTGTTTCCTCACAGTTCACTAGAGAACATTTGAAATTTAGTATCAACCTACTGATTTAAACATATTTATTTTACATCGATTGCGGAGCAAACTCTTGCAATTTATATTATCATTCTTGATGGCTTCCTGGGTAGAACCGGTACTAAACAATGTGGATTAATTATCTTGCTCAAGGATAAATAACATGGCCACGGCGAGGATCGAACCCACCACCTTTCGATTTGAAATCTGACCCTCTACCACTGGACCACGCACTCCACTGGACCAACATAGTAACCTGCCCTGCCCTGCCCTGTTCTGCCTTGTCCTATATAAACTATGCCCCCTATTATTAACAAACAGTATTATACACTATAAAAAACCAACAGATATAGCTAACACTGTTTAGTTATGAGTAATGTTTTGATAATTGAGAGCTAAAATAACAAGGATTTTGATAAAAGTAGAAACAAGGAAGCTAATGGTCATTTGTTGTTATAATCTGTAGCTTTACAGTGTACTTATCAGATAACTGATAGCCGCCGTGGCCGAGCTGTTACATCGACTATAGAGCAGCTGAAGGTCGCGTATTCGAGCTTCGGTCGGGACATCTGATTGAAAAGGATCTCAATCACCCAGCAGTGTTTGGGTACTTAATTCAATTCAGGGAATGTTTAGGCGGTGAAAAGAGAGGTATGGGGTCCGCCTTCACATGTCGTGCCACTGACACTGTGGGCAACTGTACAGTTTTACCCATTACATACTCAGCAAAAATACCAAATATCCACTTTGTTTTCCTGCAAAATCTGAGACAGTAACGACTGATGAATTATGGAGCTAATGCGTTCCATTCGTGGAAACGTGCTGCTGCAAGGTCCTAAACACTTTGGATAGGGTTATCTTGACGTACGCGACGTTCCAAATATGCTCGATGCTTCGTCAGTCGTTACGTCAGAAGCATGCGACGTCGCATTTTTGAGTGTATTTGGTGCAACGGTGGTCATTATATGGATATTAGCGAGGTTTTGAACATATTTCTGTGTATTTGAATGGGTTTAGACTGCTAAATCTGTGTTATTGTCGCTAATCTTTACATTTGCTAAGTTTTGTTAATTTCGTTTTCACACCTATGTTTTTAATGTTTGATTTATTGTTTAAGCATTCGGTATATTTCGATAAAATTTTGTGTGAACATCAAACAAAGATGTTATTAAAAGAAAATCATGCTACAATTGTTATTTCTTTCTTACAGTCTCAGATGTTACAGGAAAACAAAGTGGATACTTTTTTTTTTTTTTGCTGAGTATACAAATGTGAGCCAAGCTTGGTTGTTCTACTGCGTATTCGTTCTGAGAAACAGAGCTAAACCCATACACTTAACGTTGATACCTTCGTCGTCGTCGCTGATGAAAAAACACCGTCTATATGCATATTTTTCCTTCGAAAAGACAACAGATGAACAGTAATCGTCGTTCAAAGGAAATTCTTCAGAACATTTTCATTAACAGTCAGTAGGCATGTTCGCGTCTATGACTGCTCAATCTACATTAGTAAGAACGTTAACAAGGGAGAGAGCATTTCCAATATATCCAATTTTAATCGTTATATAGGTAAGCTAACAAATGCCGAAACAGGACGATAAAACATGTCTTTGTGTTTGAAAAAAGAAGAAAAAAAGTTTCTTTAAAATGCTTCCTGACTCGAGGCGTTACTTTGTTTTAGATAACCTCCATCGCATGAATGGCGTTACCAAATTGATGACCGAAAATACGTCTACAAAGTCATAAAAGATTGTACAGATACCAAACAAACTTAAAAACATTGCGTAGGACATCAAAATAATGAAAAGTGCTATTTAATGCATTTGACCGGTTAACTTTTGCATTTTTCTGTTCGATCTATTGTGTTTGGGTGGAAAAAGACATACTTTCGTCGAACGTTTGAAACACGAGGGCCTGTGGACAATCTACTGGCTAACATGGCTCTTATGACATCAATGAAGCGAGTGACTGCAATTTACATTTTTTTTGAAAGTTTTGGGCACAATACAGCATTTTTAACTACATCAAGGGCCATAACTAAACATCTGAGAAAGTTTGATAAAGATCAGATGAAAAATGAAGGCCCTATCGTATTAACGAGGCAAAATGTAGCATTTTTAACGAAATCAAGGGTCATAACTCCGTTGTTACTGGTCCTATCTAGCTGGTGTTTAAACTTGTCGGAGCTTTGATAGATATTAACAATCTGGTAGAGTTTGGTAAAGATCGGATGAAAAGTGAAGGTCTTATCGTCTTAACGAGGCAACATATAGCATTTTAACTAAATAAAGGGCCATAACTCCACTGTTACTGATCGATCAGTTCTGGCTGGTTTTCAAACCTTTCCGAGCTTTTATCAACATTAGCAATTTGGTTAAGTTTAGTAAAGATCAGATGAAATATGAAGGCCCTAGAGTCTTGAGGCAAAATATAGCATTTTTAACTAAATCAAGAGCCATAACTCCGCTGTTAGTGGTCAGATCTGGCTGGTTCTCAAACTTGTCCGAGCATTCGTTGATATTAACAATATGGTAAAGTTTGGTAAAGATCAGTTGAAAAATGAAGGCCCTATCGTCTTAACGAGACAAAAGTTATCGACGGTCGGACGACGGATTGACAACAGACAGACAACGAACAACTGGCCATCCCATAAGCTCAAAGGTGGGTGGGTGGGTGGGGGTTTATATTTACATTCTATACAAATATGGTAAAGATCAGATAAAAAATGAAGTAACTGCAGACTGAACAAAGGAAGATACAATTTAGCATTTTTCAACAAATCAAGGGCCATAACTCTGTCGTTACTAACAAGATCTAGCTGGTTTTCGAACTTGTCTAAGATTTTATTGATATACCGCGCTTTGCACAACTAGACATCTTACCGATGCCTCCTGCCAAGTTTCGTCGAAATCCAACAAGGCGTTTAGGAGGAGTAAACTGTATACTCAGACTAAGACACTGTCACCTTATGAAAGAGCTCGTAGGAATTAATAAGTGCGTTCATACGAAAGCTTAATTCAGAACTCCAACTTCTGAAAGAAATTGACTGAAAATACAGACGTGGATTGGGTTCTGCGCGACATCTTGATGAAGTGAGTATGGGTGACAATTTCTTAAAAATACCTCCACGCATGTATAAGTTATGGAGCGGACACGAAATGAGCCTTATTATATGAATATAAAAAGTATATGCAATTTGTAACAATGACGTTGATGATACAGATCCGGGTTTTGTGTTCTGCTCGTCGCCTTCATCAGATGAGTAATTGTGTCAAATTATTTCAAAATCCCTCTATATATGGGAGTTATGGAGCGGACCGTAATATGTAACGGACGATAGGACGGACGTGGTGGGATAATAAAAAAAGTGTCATGTTAGATATATAAAGTAATTGGCACATCGGTTTCGGAAAAAAATATATTCTTACAATGACATCTTTATATATAACCATTTGGATGAGGCAATATTTTAACTCAGGCATTTAATGTGTACCAACCTGGTACGAGTGTGGCTAAGCAAGTCTATAACAACGAGTGTGGCTAAGCAAGTCTATAACAACGAGTGTGGCTAAGCAAGTATATACGAACGGATATGGCTAAACAAGTCTATAAGAACGAGTGTGGCTAAGCATGTCTATAACAACGAGTGTGGCTAAGCAAGTCTATAACAACGAGTGTGGCTAAGCAAGTCTATAACAATGAGTGTGGCTAAGCAAGTCTATAACAACGAGTGTTGCTAAACAAGTCTATAAGAACGATTGTGGCTAAGCAAGTCTATAACAACGAGTGTGGCTAAGCAAGTCTATAAGAACGAGTGTGACTAAGCAAGTCTATAACAACGAGTATGGCTAAGCAAGTATATAAGAACGAGTGTGGCTAAGCAAGTCTATAACAACGAATGTGGCTAAACAAGTCTATAAGAACGAGTGTGGCTAAGCAAGTCTATAACAACGAGTGTGGCTAAGCAAGTCTATAACAACGAGTTATGGTGTCATATGTATTTCTTTATCAAAGCATTGCTTTATTTTTACAAACTTTATAATAATAATAATAATAATAATAATAATAATAATAATACTTTATGTTACATACAACTAAGATAGTTATGTTTGGAGAAAATATACACATCAAAACTGATGACCTTATGTCCCTCTATATCACCCATTGTTGTTACTGATTGCTTAATTTATTACAGAATTATGGCCCTTAGTTTGACTTAGAATTTAAGAGGCTATTCATCACCTTCAGTGATAGTTCTGGTTTTAAGTTGGCAATTGTCCTCGAACCCGACGAACCAGTGCAATTTACTCAAGACATGTTTACGTGACAAATTTGACACGGTTTATTAAAATACTCAATGTTGATTGGTTATTGGGGTGGTCTGAAAAAGACTATATAAACCCGGTCTGAAAAAAGCTATATAAACCTCTCACGTCATGTGCGTCAACCGCTGAGACGTCATTTTAAACTCCAGAAAACACGTTAACCGTTGAGACGTTATTTTAAATTCAGATGCAAAACAACAACGCAGTGAAGTGCGTTATTTTAAGCGACGTTACGTTTCAATTTCACATTTAAATAGGATGAAGCTGTATATTCTTTTCGGTTGATGTTGAGAGATAGGCATAACATGTAAGTTGTGAGAATTTGTTAGTATTTTGTTCAATATCTAGACAAAATGTGTTTCATGATACATGTTAGATAAGGAATAAAATATTTCCAGCGGGTTTATATTGTGCGAGATCAAAACTTGGTGTTTTGGACTTGAACAACATCTAAACATCGGGCCCTTGGCCCTTGGTATCGATGACCTTTAAGTTCCGCCCACCAGGTATTGATCTGGGACAATATAAACCCGCTGGAAATATTATATTTCTTAAATGCAAAACAACGGAATGAAATGCGTTATTTTAAGCTACGTTCCAACAACACATTTAAATAAAATGAAGCTGTAGATTCTTCTCATTTGATGTTGAGAGATAGGCATAAATGTAAGTTGTGAGAATATGTTTGTATTTTGTGCAATCTCTCGACAAAATATGTTTCACGATACATACAACTCCATATTAGATAAAACATAAAATATTTCCATCGGGTTTATATTGTGCGAGATCAAAACCTGGTGTGTAGGAACCTCAAACGTGAAACATGTCACAAATGTAAAAACGGTTACAAATATAAAAAAAAAAGAGTCACATATGTAAAAACATACGACAAATGTAACACGTTTGGTGACATATGTAAAAAAAATAAAAGTGACAAAAGTGAAAAAAAAAAGTTAACAAATGTAAAAAAAAAAAGAAAGTTACATATGTAAAAAAAAAGAACACAAATGTAAAAATGCATTATTAAATGTTCATTTTTTTTTAGCTTAGTTGATCAAAGGTCATGACCATGGCGTGGTGCGTCGTCCGTCCGTCCCTAAACTATTTTTGTAGCGACTACTCCTTCAAAACTACTAGATGTATTTTCATGAAACTTTACAGGAATGTTGTCCATAACGTCTAGTTGAACTTAGCAAAATATCACGTTGATGTGAAATCCAAGATAGCCGCCAAAGCTAATAATAGCTTTAAAAAACAAGTTTATAGCGACTACTTCTTGAAAACTGTTACTGATATTGATATGAGATTTTCTAAAATGATCATCATGATATGATGTTGTTCGACGTTACACATGGCTGCCAGTGGCCATCTTTGTTTACATAGAGTTTGTATAGTAAAAATTTGTAGCGACTATACTCCTCTGAAACTACTTAACGGATGGTCATGAAACTTCACAGAAGTGTTGCTCTTGATGTCTAGTTGATCCTAGCAAAATTTCAGGTCGGCCGGAAATTCAAGATGGCCGTTACGGCTAAAAATAGATGTTTTAAAAAGTGTTTGTAGCGACTACTTCTTGAAAACTGTAAGTGATATTGATATGGGACTTTTTATAAAATGATCAGCATGACATGGTTGCCATTTAACATGGCTGCCAATGGTCATCTTTGTTTACATAGAGTTATATAGTAAAAACCTCTGAACCTACTTGACAGATTTTTTATGAAACTTCACAGTAATGCTGATCTAGCTATCAATACCTATCAGTAGAGCTTCAAGGTCATTGACCTCTTGTTGTACTTGTATTCAAGGATAAGACTTAAAGACATATTTCGAGCCTATTTTTAGACCACCTCAGCTATTCTTACCCTCAATATAGCAATGCTATAAAAAAAATAAAAAAATAAGAGTGGCCTCAATTTATATACCTGAGTTGATCAGCCATGAAGCGTGCTGGCTGTAAATATTCAAGTTTCCCATGCTGTTTCACTGACCAAGTAGCGTTGGGAAATGTGTCTTTAAAGCGTTCGTACTAAACTTGAAAATCACCAACAGTCCCTTTAATAATGAAATGCATTATTCTGTGTAACATTTGCTTTGCTTTTTGTTGATGTTTTAGTGTTGCATTTTTTGTCTTGCCTTTTCAAAAAAAAAGTAGAGACATATGAGTATGTGTTAATTTTACTATGGCAACAAATACGAAGGCACTATGTTAACCTGGAGTCAAATTATGTAATCAGGTATTATTGCATAATTTCACTTATTCATAATACTTACACATGATGACTCAAGCCACATAGCTACAAGAAATAAGTAAAGATCGCAGTCAAGGTCATCAAAACGGTGATCCTCATCCCATGTTCTTTTTAGATCACCTGAGCTGAAGGCTCAAGGTGATCTATTGGAAAGTGATCTATTGGTATCACTCTTCGTGTTGTCAGTTGTCTTGACCAACCTTCACATGGATGATCCTTAGATGAATGCTTTTTAAATACTTTCTAGAACAGGCGACACGTGCACCAAAAGGCACCCATCTAGTCTAAGTAGTTGTCAGAATGATCGTGTTTTTCATGTTGATCAAGACTGTGTAGGCATGACATGAAATTCGATGAAATTCTTATGAAAAAAAATGTTTTGGAATAAATCTTGTTATCATGGTTATATGGTAAAACTCTACTTTTGGTTTTCATTTCCCCTCAAATAGTCAAACTATTTCAGAATTGCAGAAAGAAACTGGGAGTTAAGAAAAGTAGGTTCCTGGTAGAAGTTATGATGACATGAACATTCAATTGATAAAACTGTTGAAAAAAATATTATCTATTTTAGAATCAATTTAACTTTTCAATGAGGAGCCCACGCTTTCACTTTGTCTCAGTAGAAACACCCAAACAGGTACATTGTGCTTGTAGAAAGAAATAACCTCATTGTTTTGGATGGTTGAAGGACAAGGTCACCATGCCTTTATGGAAATATGAATTATGTAGCATGATTTCAAAAGCTACCATCAAGAAACGTCATGTATATTTCCCTAGGTGAGAGTAGGAACACTTGATTTGGGGTCTAGGCAGTCAAAGGTCAAGGTCACCATAACCTTGTATGGAAATATGCATTCCAAGCTATAACTGAAACTATAACACTCATGAAACTTCTTAGGTACATAGTCCTTGGTGAGAAGTGGAACTTATTGTGTTTGGGGTCAGTAGGTTAAAGGTGAAGGTCGCAATGACCTCATGTGGCTATATTTATTCCACGTGATAACTTCATAAACACGACACTAATCTTAAAACTTATAGATACATTGTCCTTGGTCAGAGGAGGATCCCTGTTGATTTTGAGTTCACTAGGTTAAAGGTCAAGGTCACAATAACCTCATAGGGGTATACATATTCCAAGTGATAACTCCAGGAGTATAAAACCTCATGTAACTCATGTAACTTTATAGGCAAATTGCCTTTGGTAAGGGAAGTAACTCTTTTGCTTTTGGGGATTGAAAGACAAATGTCAAGGTCACCATGACCTTATATGCACATAAGCATTCCACATGACAACTTTAAAAGTAAACAATCTGGCCTTAAGGGAAGTAAAAGTGTGCATTGTCCGTAGTGAGAGGAGGAAGCCTATTGTTTTGGGGTTCAGTAGGTCACCAAGGACACTTGAAACTGACAATTGCCGAATCCTGAGAAACATTCTCCAACCTGTAAATTGTAAGTATAAGGCCATCTTGAAACTTACAGAAATAATACCCGTGTTAAAATATTAATTTTAGGGTCAGTAGGTCAAAAAGGTTAAGGTCACACTAACCCAATCAACCCAAAAACGTCTCTTGCGCTGTAATTTATTTACTATTATACCTCCAATCTTGAAACATACAAATACATGTAGTATCCATTTTTTGCAACAACTACCCTATTGCGTTTATGGTAGTAGGTCAAATGTCAAGGTCACTCTGACCTGATCATGAAAACATATTTATCGGATGTCATTCTTGGAACTATTTGCCCTACAATATTAAAACTTTATAGAGCCCTTTAAATTATCAAAGGGCAGCTTCAACTGCTTTAAAATAATCTACGACCAGAGACGCCGCGTTGGTTACAGAGGGTTCAACAACTGAGTATACACTGGAATCCTGACAGTCCCTCTTTTACCAAAGACTTCGAACAGAGTCCCAACACCACCCTACGGCCAGCCATTCCATTCAACAGCTTCCCAAATGTTCACATAGTAACAACGTACTGCTGCCAACTGGAATTTAATTATGTGCGCCTTTTTATAATTTATTCGGGGCGTCCGTTTCAGAGTGGTTGGTTACAGTCCACTTGCTGTAGGTTCGATCCCTTAGGGGCCTAGGAATCTCTATGGAAGGAAGCTATCCAGCTGGCTTGCGGAACGTCGGTGGTTCTACCCAGATGCCCGCCCGTTCATGAAAAATTGCGGTGCTGGTGATGATGGATTGGGGATGGGGGTGGGGCTGGGGCGCAACATAGCTATAGGTGTAGAACTGATAAACAAAAATAACACAGAAATATGTAAAAAAAAAAAAAATCGGGTTTGGGGTGGAATGGGTTGTTGGGTAACTTGAAGATCGGATGGGAAAAGGAGGAAAAGGCGGGGGTGTGGGGTGGGAGGGGGCACATAAGAAATATATATTTGTAAGAATTGACTAAAACAACTCAGAAATATGTCCTAATGTAGTGCATACTTATGTCCATTGAATATAAAACTGAATCACATGGTTTTAGTCGTATCTGTATTTTTGCCTATGCTTTTTCCAGATGACATCCAGTCACTTTAATATATTAAAATAGCATGTATATAGGTAGAGCCTCATTTAATAATTTAATCCAAATCGAATAGGCGATGTCCCCTGTAAGTGTGATAATAAGGATCAATTACCATTCATGGAAACATTTGCAGTGTCCAACAACAGATGTGCATTAGCACTTGATCAATATCACATTCGTGCTTTAAAGTTAGTTTGATAATTAACGTAATCTTGAATTATTGTGACCCCAGGATCACCATTTGAACAGGCTTGGTTAGAGGACCATACGCTTATAGTTAATGCAAAATATTAAACCTCTAGCTCTTGTAGTTTCAGAGAAGAAGATTTTCCCCCCTATATAAGCCTATGTAAAACTGTGAGCCCTGGCGCGGGGCTAAACTGGACACCAGCGTTACCATTTTACAAACTTAGTAGAAGATATAAACTGATGCTACATGTAATGCATGAGAGCTCTGTACCTTGTGGTTTCAGAGAAGAAGGGTTTTTAATGTTTTTACCCCATATAAGTCTTTGAAAAACATGTAAAATCTCAATATACAAATTTTGGACGCCCGGGGCACGATCATGTTTTATCCGAGGGCCTTTATTTGAAGAGATCTGATAGGCTAGGCGTTGGCGATCATTTTAAAAGAAAAATTGTCGAAATCTGTCCACTGGTTCTTTAGAAGAAGACTGTTTAAGGTTTTGATAATATATGGTAATGGCGACCATCTTGGACCTAATGCTAGCAAATCTAAAGAGCAAATCATTTAATTATTATCCATGTGTTGCTTCGTCAAAATTGGCCAAGCGGTGTCTGAGGAGAAGTCGCCACGGACAAAATTTTACGGGCGGACGGACGGTAAGACGGACGGACGGACGGAGCCGCACCACGTCATGGTCATGATCTTTGACCAACAGAGCTAAAAAAAAATGAACGTTAAAAAATGCATTTTTACATTTGTGTTCTTTTTTTTTTTTACATATGTAACTTTTTTTTTTTTTTACATTTGTTAACTTTTTTATTCACTTTTGTCACTTTTATTTTTTTTACACATGTCACCAAACGTGTTACATTTGTCGTATGTTTTTACATATGTGACTTTTTTTTTTTACATTTGTAACCGTTTTTACATTTGTGACATTTTTCACGTTTGAGGTTCCTACACTGGTGTTTGGAACTTGACAATATAAATCCGCTTGAAATATTTTATTTCTTAAATACAACTTGTAAAAATAGACCTACGGGGACAGAGGCGTTTGCGTTTGTAGAAACATGTTTTTGTATGTCATTGAGAATAACTGGGCAAGCAGTTGTTACTAAGAATTATATATATTTACAGTTTTATCTATACAAATATGAAGGTTTGTCCCCACCAATTGCATATAAACCTCGGAGGTTTAGTTCCTATTGTAAAAAGGTAATCCTTCCTTTTTTTGTTGTAAATTGGCATAAGTAGGGAAAAATAGCCCAATTCTATTTGATTCTGTTGCTGTACGTATAAGAAGTTAGGTTTTACTGGATTATGTTGACAAACAATTTCCAAATTTCGAATCTATACACTTCGTGAGCAACTATCGATGAAAACAGCTGTACCATTATTGACCTGTTTAGCAAACAAACAAGAACTTTCTTACATGTTGTGTGACCTCACACTTTCTAGTGATTGTTCAAGTGGTAAACTATTATTACACAAAGAATTTATGTTCAGTTGTTAATAAAATGCTACGAGAAGGGTATATCATTGGTAATAAGGCTTAATCTTAAATCATCTTATCTCCGTTGGGAGGCCATTACTAAACACAGCCACTGTGCAGACTTCATTCTTCATATCAATGCGATGTTTCATGCGGAAAATAAATGTCATTTGCACAGCAATTTATGAGGAGATTGTTTAAGTTGTTCCTATATAATTCAATATAAAAACACTTAACACTATCAACAGGGACATGTTTTAACCCTAGGGGCTTAATTTGTTCAAGCTTAATTATTCATGTTATTAAGATACTTCACACAAACACTATAACTCATTGACACCGCAGTTTCTAGGGAAAATAACTTCTATAACATCATTTGACCCTCGATGTATGTTTAATTTTAACTCCAGGAGGTTCATTGTTACATTACTGATTGTTCGTGTTAATGTTCTGCTTCATGCAACAATAAATGTGTTTCGTAAAGCAGTTTCCAAGAAAAATGTGTAGCATAGCACTATATCAAATCATTTGATCACCAGGTGGGATGTGTTTTTCACCACAGGGCTTTCATATCAATAAAATGAAAATAATACATTGGCGCTGAAAATATTCCTATGTATAAAACACATATAACACCCGGAGTGGCGCAATTTTTCACCCCAGTGTGATTTTCTTTATAAATTGATAGCTGAGTATGTATCAATCATTTCTTAGAATATATGAAAGAATCCAGTCGGAAGATTGGTCATTGAGAACAAACGTTTTAAAAAATTGAGATAATTCAGTTAAAATTGTTATTATTATTACTAATAAATTAAAACCAAATGACATTTGATTAAAAGTACCATATTAATAGTTGAGAAACCGGGTTACCGATAACGGACATAAGCACATTCACGTATGGCTTATCACATTAATTTGGCTTTTATTATCAGTTCCATGTCATGAAAGAGTTATAAATGTTACCTTTGTAATCATATATTTTAATGATAGATAGATAGATAGATAGATAGATAGATAGATAGAGAGATAGATAGATAGATATATAGATAGATAGATAGATAGATAGATAGATAGATAGATAGATAGATAGATAGATAGATAGATAGATAGATAGATAGATGGATGGATGGATGGATGGATGGTTATTTTATTGATTTAAACTTTACAGTTTCTCATCATAACATACATAATTTGTAATACATAATTATAATCACATGACAGGTTACACATATTTCTACACACTCACTTATAGTTCAATTTTCAATACTCCTTAATTAATCATAGCTCATATAAATCACACATTTTAATCAATAATCCCAGGTTATCAAAAAACAAAAGGAATAATATATAAAATAACAGTTTATGTGAGAATGTACTTGAATATATTTTAAGAAATACTATTTGGAATAGAAAATATATTTTAATGCAAAATGTATTTAAATCAACAAGTCAATCAAGCGCATGCGCATTAGTAACTCTTACTTCCAACAATTTATGTTGACATGCAAACATAATTAAAATCAACCATCTACCACAACATTATTCCATTTTGTAATTGCCAGTCAGACATCCATAATTAAATTGCTCAAATGGAAAACTGATGATGTTAGGCATGTCTGGCTATTGAAGGTTAACTAAGAAAAGAAACGTTGCATTTAAACATTCGTTTACATTCAAAGCAATTATGAAAATCTCTAAAACAATTAAGTGAAACAGGGGTCTTCCTCCATGGTGTTACTCATGATCAATTACATGCCCTTCCAACAGTGAATATCGTTTTAGTCAATAATTATGATTATATATATATATTAATATTTATATCTGTATAGTCTTTCAAAAGGAAAGTTAATTCAGTATTAAATAAATAGTAACTCTTCTTCAAATTTTCGAACGCTTATTCTTTTTTTTAAAAAAAATACAGAAATACACCTTTTAAGTAAAATCCATCTTGTTGTTTAAATGTCTGATGCTATGATAACAAGAAAAGTATAACGCATGCGTTATATGTAGACGATTTTTAATAATGGGTTAGTTTGTGGAGGCTTTGTTCAAGTCACATATCTGTAGTCGTCGACATGGAGATGTTAGGAAGGTAAAGTGAAGAATTAAAGTTTTTATTTGGTCTTAGGTATACATTATTATACATGTTAAAGGGAACATATGTACTTAAATTTTACAAGTGATTATGATATAGGCCCTGTCCTATTTATGTTCATATTTTAGTTGTATTCAGGCTCAAAACCGCTTCGGAGTTGCCGTTAAGGCAATCAACTTTGCATTTTAAACGAATTACGAGTGATCTTATAGAAACTGTATAGAAACTTTTTAATTTCTTTACTTCTTTACTTCATTATAATACTCAAATATAAATGGGTGCCGAAACATCTAGGGTAAAAATTAAAATAGATGCCGAAATGGTTTGAAGCCGAAACGTCTAGGTGCCGATTCGTCTAGGTGTCGAAATGGTTTGGTGCCGAAACGTCCTGAATCGGTCTTTATCACTCAGACGCAAACACTTGAGAATTGTCTGAATTTAATATTAAGCATTTTTCATGTACTGCTTTAATTAAACTAATATATATACACAATAGTTTTCGTCTAGAAAAAACCATAACGACGTCACATCATTTTCTGTTTATTATACCTCACATAAAACGCCCATGCTAAATCCCCATAGACAATAATGTGTAATTTCTTACGCGAGGGTGATAGTAAAGTAGAGGGTGATAGTAAAAGAATTGATGCGCGCTGTTTCGGTGACGTCATCGGATCTGTATGGTGAAATTGCTCTTTTTAACTCATCATAACTTCAAATAAACTACCACTCATTTTTATAGTTATGTTATTTCCAATCAAACGATATAACTTTTATAGCAACTTTCTGAAGAAGAGAAAAAAACGGTTTCGACAAATACACTGCTTCACTGCGCATTTCCTCTTTCACTCAAACAAGCAGTGGAGCAGTCTTATCAGACAAAATGAAATCTGTACTGAAAATGAATCTTATTTTTGCCCGAGGGATTTTCGGTATAATCAAATAAATATCACATTCATGAGAGGGTGACAGTAAGAATGCTCACCCTTGGGATATTGATTATCGCCCGAAGCCTCGGGTGAAAATCAATATCCTCAGGGTGAACATTCTTACTATCACCTTCTCATGAATGTGATATTTATATAATGACGTTAGGTAAATAGAGAATATTATATCAGTGCCTTTTACTATCAAGTTTATCAGGCGAGGCTTAGAAAACGAAGAATGGCGAGGCTTTTCCGAGCAATTCTTCGTTTTCGTGCCGAGCCTAATAAACTTGATAGTAAAAGGCACTGACATAATATTATATTTATCATGTAGATTATCCAAATTTTCTGTATGAATTGCTATTATTACCTATTTCTCAGACCGTTACGCTTATCGAGGACGCCGCCATGTTGTTGTTTTTTGTTTGTTTTATGATGTCTGGCAACGTTACGTGCATGACGTCAGATAACGTTACGTACAATAAAAGCCGGGGCTTTATTGGCCAGTGCATATTAAAGCAAAATGTATTAGGTCACCCCTTTATTAGGCAGAAAAGTGCATATCAGCATGATAAATGACGTTACGTCGTTTCCCGTAACACTCCTTCTACTTAAGCACACACCGATTTCATAAACAGTATACACTAACTATTCATAGAAGTATTGAATTTAATTTAACATTGTCTCTCAGTATTCTTTACAGATTAGAAAGAATAAGTACTCTATAAATTCATTTCATAAATAGTGATATAAAATTAAATTGTGTTTTTCGTAATTATCACATAACATGTGGTGTGGGAATATAATAACACCATCCAATATTTTCAATATTCCACTAGTGGTATAACATAACGTTAATGACGCCATGGACGTCACGTAAATGTACGTTTTTTGACGTAATGTGACGTTATAAGTTATGTAATATATAGAATCTAACATTCGTTCTCATTCATTATTGAATCTACTAAACTCGTTAGAAAAAATGATATAATGCTCGGCAAGAACCTCGCATAAGAGCCTCGCATTATATCATTTTACCAACTCGTTTAATTCTATTTATTCACTAATTCCTGTCAGTTAATAGTTTATCTTGATGTTACAGCCTCTGGGAAATTTAGTGTCTAGTTTTTTTATCCATTGATCTTCTATCATGTGTCTATATGTTCGACCTTCACTGAAAAATCGCTGTAATATCGTTACTCCCACGTCTATGTCTTTATGACCCTGAACATGTTTCATTATGGGTTTGTCGGTCTGATGGCGTACATCTCTAAGGTGTTCTTCTATTCTCTCCCGCAGTGACCGGATACTAGATTAAGTAGAAGCTACAGCTAAGTTCCAGAGATGCACAGACAGAAATCTAGTCTATGGTTTAAGTTGTAAGCGTTGTTGTGTGACGGTGTATGTTGGTGAGACTAAAGACAAACCCATAATGAAACATGTTCAGGGTCATAAAGACATAGACGTGGGAGTAACGGTATTACAGCGCGTTTTCAGTGAAGGTCGAACATAAAGACACATGATAGAAGATCAATGGATCAAAAAAATAGACGCACATTTTCCCAGAGGCTGCAACATCAAGATAAACTATCAACTGCCAGAAATTAGTGAATAATTACGAAAAACACAATTTTTTATTTAACTATTTATGAAATGAATTTATAGAGTACTTATTCGTTCTAATCTTTAAACAATACTGAGATTTCAAATTCAATTCAATACTTCTATTGAACATTTAGTGTATACTATTTATGAAATCAGTTTGTGCTGAAGTAGAAGGAGTGTTACGGGAAACGACGTAACTTCATTCCTAACGTCATTATATAAATATCACCGTCATGAGAATGTTCACCTTGAGGATACGATTTGGGCGATAATCAATATCCGAAGGGTGAGCATTCTTACTGTTACCCTCTCATGAATGTGATATTTATTTTATTATACCGAAAATCCCTCGGGCAAAAATAAGATTCTTTTTCAGTCCACTGCTTGTTTGTGTGAAACGGGACATGCCCGTTTTTTTCTCAGAAAGTTGCTATAAATGTTTTATCGTTGGATTGGAAATAACATAACTAAGAAAATGATTGGTAGTTTATTGAAATCGGTCTAGTACTTTTGAAGTTATTAAAAGTTAAAAAAGAGCAATTTTCACCATATTGACCCGATGACGTCACCGAAACAGCGCGCATCAAAGCTGCGTATGTGATATTTTTTTACCCTGTACTATCACCCTCTACTATCACCCTCGCGTAAGACAGTAAAAAAGTTCACATTGTTGTCTATGGAGATTTAGCATGGGCGTTTTATGTGAGGTACAATAAACAGGAAATGACGTGACGTCGTTATGGTATTTTTTATTATAACGTCAGCCATTTAAACAAGATGGATTTTACTTAAAAATTGTATTTCTGTGATTTTTCTTGAAAAAAAAACAAGTGTTTGAAAATTTGAAGAAGATTTACTATTTATTTAATATATATATATTAGTAATATGAAGAAAGAGGTAAAGACAAGTATATATTCAACTATACTGTTTTCTATATAATCATATATATATATTTCTATATACATAAACTTATATAAAACTATAATCCTAATTTTCTACCTAAAGATAGAAACCCCAGTCTTCGTATATTATTTTGTTCATTTTCTTCTAAATCGTATTCATACATTTACGACGTCAGTGTGCTGCTTTATTGTAATCAATTAAAGAAAATGAGCTTCGTTGAGCAAGAATCAAAAGCATCTGAGTATCAATATTGATGTCTTGACAATAACACTTTCAACGGCTATTTTCTTGTTTATGTCCACACCCTACATTATTTTCTTGTTTATGTCCACACCCTACATTATTTTTCTTGTTTATGTCCACACCCTACATTATTTTCGGAAACAGTCGGTATTAGTTTAACCCAATATATTAAGTAGTTTTATAAGAAGCATGGCTCTGTCTTAATTAAAACAACGTTCGCTAGCTCCTGTTCTGTTTGCACATCGAGTCATCATATACCACGCCGTCTATGCCTACTCCACACATCGAGTGATCCTATACCACGCCGTCTATGCCTACTCCACACATCGAGTGATCCTATACCACGCCGTCTATGCCTACTCCACACATCGAGTGATCCTATACCACGCCGTCTATGCCTACTCCATTTTACCTTCCAATAACACGAGTCCATCGTGCGTTATTCTGTCATCTTGCACTTAACTCGATTTTAACGACATTCCAGCAACCGTGATTAACAGGATCGCCGACTCTATAATATAACGCGAAACTAGTCGCAGTCTCACTTCGTCTCGGAAATAAACGTAAATTAGGTATATCACTGCCTAATCGGTCGTTGTAAGTCTTCCAATACTATATAATGACGCATAAAAATTTCACATGGATAGCGTCTGGGTTAATGTATTTGCCATTTCCTACTTTAACAGTACATATTCTTTATTTATGACTTAAACACATGTTTCTCTTCATGTGTGACAAGTCAATGCAATTTATACATTAAACAATGAAAAAGTACAAACAAACAAATCATACATACTATACACTCATACAACGCATCCACTCTGACGCACACATTCACTCTGTGGCGCACGTATTTACCCTGTTATAATGATTTAACTATTCCTATTACATTGTTTCATGTTACTGTTTTAAGTTTTAATAGTTAACATGTCATGTCCAATGAGGATGAACATAACTTTTTTACTCATTAGATATTGCAGTATTGCGAATAATAAATGCTTCCCTAACAAATCTAGCAAACAAACTTTAACACGATCGACGCCTGTGTGGAATATTGATATTTAAAAGATCATTTGAAACCTATTAACGAGTTGAGGATTAGGGAGCTCATTGGTAGATACGTTTAATAGTTTGATTACACCTACTTAGACTGCAGCCAACAAGACTGATCTCATTAACCACGGCTGTAATGTTAACGTATATTAACCTCGAATCGATACAAAGCCTTTTCTTTAGAACACTGATTACATCCAATAGTATTACCATTACACCACCATTGTGACACATGCCTTAACTACAGTGTACTGTTAGGGCCATGTTACCATCGCATCTTGATGCGATGGTCTATGGTAGGATGCGATGGTAAGATGCGATGGCCGATAGTAAGATGCGATGGTCGATGGTAAGATGCGATGGTCGATGGTAAGATGCGATGGTAAGCTGGCCCTAACAGGACACCGTACTAAACTCTATATTCATTAAGATAAATTCAATTCATAGCAATTTATATATCTACAATTTCCAATATGATACATTTAAGAATAACTGGATTTCTGATGTAAATAGACATAATTCAAGACAAGGCAATGGACAAAATAAATTATGGACATATAAACTTTTAAAAACTGAGTAAGTAAGTAAATTGTTTATTATAGTGACATGTGTACAAGTATCAACATAATATTCAAATTTACAGCATGTATATTACATCCGGTCCAATGGACCTATAAGTCATCTATACACATATTTATAATAGACGTGATATACGAAAGATACATACACACGTATATTATTTACAAAATCTGCTCTCCGGATATCATAATCACATCACGTTATATAAAATGCGAGAGTATGAAACACTGGTATACTTATTATAAATGGCAGTAAACGTAAAGGTCATAATCTTAATCCTGACGCTATGAGACAACATAGTTAATGCCACGCTATGAGACAACATAGTAAATGCCACGCTATGAGACAACAGAGTTAATGCCACGCTATGAGACAACAGAGTTAATGCCACGCTTTGAGACAACAGAGTTAATGCCACGCTATGAGACAACAGAGTTAATGCCACGCTATGCTATAGAATAACTATATTAACTTTATTGCCACACATGGTATTACTTCTTCTAAGGAAAGCTTTTACTAAATATTTAGAAACTTTATTAGGAAAGTTCTTAACTATATATATGAGGTTATCAGGTTCGTTCATAGTTAACTGCAAATCAAGTAATTGTTCATGAAATACATCTTCTCTTATAACATTATAGAAAGAACATTTAACTAAAAAATGAATCTCATTCTCAATTTGAGTGTCTTTGCAAAATCTGCAAAGTCTTTGTTAAGGAGGCTCTCCAACGTAACGACCAGTCGCATCCAAAATTTCTTGGAATCTGTGAACTCCAAGAAAGTACCGTAAAGCACGATATTGTGGTGGGGTGGGGGAGGAATCTGTGAACTCCAAGAAAGTACCGTAAAGCACGATATTGGAAATTGTCTATAGCTTGGTTTTGTTTAAATTGAGTATGAAACCGAATATTATGTAAAATGCTTAATGCTCCGGACACATCGGAGTGCATATGCAAAATTCCGTTATAGTGTAGCACAGATTCGCATTGAAAGATGACATTATGAACGCTTACCTAATGATGGGAGAAAATGTTTTCATTGTATTAATACAACTGAAGATGAAACGTATGTGTTAATTAATTGCCCATTGTATGAGGATATCAGACAAGAGTATGTTGCAATCATTTACTTTGATACTTCTGATCTTAGATATAAATCGAGTTCTGAGAAACTGCATTTTGTATTAAGTTGTAACGCGATAATAGGTTAATTCGATTGTCTGCCAAAATCTGCTGTAATATTCTGAAGAAGACACGAGATAATTTATATAAATGATTATACGATGGTACATATAGACTTGGTGCTAGGAGGCGTGAGAGGTGTTGCACTTTACATTACCCCTCATGAACAGACTCGATAAAACCGGGTCTGCTACTTTATCTCTTACTTGTGTTTGTTGCTTCCAAATGGATCCACTTTACAGTAATTATGTTTTTTTTAAAAAAATTGTTATATTTTTAAATATCTTAAACGTTTAACCCTAACAGACAGTTTTAGTTAAATATTGATCGAAAGCTGTTTTATAGTACGTTTTATAATAATATGTTATGTTTATGTTTACATGTGTGGTGTGATGTAACACAAGTACGTATACAATTTGGGAGCAACAAACACAATTAAGAGAATAAAACAGCAGACTCGGTTTTAATGAGTCTTTTCATGAGAAGTAATGAAAGAAGCAACACCTCTCATGCCCCCTAGCACCGGCTTAAGCGGTATTCTACTTCAAAGCCACCTATATTGGGCTCGCTGGTCTCAAAGGACCAGTCAAAATAACACTACTGATTCGTAGCACGGGGAAACTTTTTACAGCCGCCACACTGCACTAAACGAACGCTAGTGTGAATGTTAATAAATACTGATACAGGTGATCCTTTGGGAGCAACAAACACAATTAAGAGAAAAGAGCAGCAGACTCGGTTTTATTGAGTCTGTTCATGAGAAGTAATGAAAGAAGCAATACCCTCACTCCCCCTAGCACCGGTATTCTACTTCAAAGCCACCTATATTGGGCTCGCTGGTCTCAAAGGCGAACTGGACACGCATTAAAACAACAACAATTACAATGTTAATAAGCAAGGAATGTGCCATCACAAACACAAACGGGTTTATAAAAGCGATACAAGGCAAAATGAGTCACACAGAACAAACGTTCACTTCCAAACATATAAATGGTTAAAAACGAAATGTATGCCAAGTTACCTTACAAGACAATCTAGTTTAGTTCTAATAATAATAAAAGGAAACGGATAGAGAAGCCGTGGTTGAGCGATGAACTTACACGTTTATGGAACAATGTATGTGAAAGTGAAAAACGATGGTTTAACTGTAACGTTAAGTCTGTAAAGTCTAATCTTAAATCTGAATACTGTTTATATAGAAAAGATTTTGACCGTGATGTTCAGAAGTGTAAGCGACTTTATTGGTATAAGTTACAGTTTGAAAGACTTGATGAAGCCAGTACTGACCAAACTGAATTTTGGAAAACTAACGGTATCATTGATATTAGTCAAACCAAGAAATAACGTATTCCAATGGAGGTACGCTTGGATGATATTATTTTGTTATTTTGGGGTGTAAAGGAGGTTTTAAACAGATGGGAACGGGATTAACAAATCTTTTAAATAGGGAAGGAACATCTGAACAATAGGATTTGGACCAAGGTTCAAACGGTAATATTGAGTATGATAGAAGTTTAAACTCAGAAATATCTATATTGGAAGTTAAAAAGGTTATTGATAATGCAAAACTACGTAAAACTTTTGGAGTGGATACGATACCAGTTGATGTTTTAAAGAATTCTACTTCTATTCTGTGTTTGCACACCCTATTTAATGTATGTTTTAACTCAGGTAGTATATCTGCAATATGGGGTAAAAGTTTAATCAATTCTATTCCAAAATCAAACTCCGTTGATCCAAAGAACCCCCTTTCGTTCAAAGGTATTGCACTTGCCTGTTCGATGAATATATTGTAATGTTCTATCTTTAATAATCGCTTTACTGTTTGGTTCCAGGAACTTTAATATGGGCTTATTGTAACGCCTTCATCAGGGTACAGACACATAAACACAAATTAATTGACATACAAAACATACAGAACTATAAAGTAGTAAATAAAATGAAATAGTACAATGCTAAAACATTCAAGAGCAACCTTTGGAGGGATCATTGGTGTACATTGATAGAGACAATATCTAGACTAGCTAGTAATGTAAACAATATCACGCCTAATAACCGAGGTAGTAATGTACACGATATAACTTAATACATGTGTATCACGCTGAATAACCGAGTTAGTAATGTACACGATATCACTTAATACCATGCTGAATCACGCACGATATCACTTAATACCACGCTGAATAACCGAGCTAGTAAAGTACAGGATATCAATTAATACCACGCTGAATAACCGCGCTAGTGAAGTACACGATATCACTTAATACACGCTGAATAACCGAGAAAGTAATGTACACTATATCACGTAATATCACGCTGAATAACCGAGCTAGTAATGTACACGATATCACGTTATATCACGCAGATTAACAGAGCTAGTTATACGCACGATATTACGTAATATCACGCTGAATAACCAAGCCAGTAATGTACACGATATCACGTAATATCACGCAGATTAACAGAGCTAGTAATGTGCACGATATTACGTAATATCACGCTGAATAACCAAGCCAGTAATGTACACGATATCACGTAATATCACGCTGAATAACCGATATAGTAATGTTCACATAATATCACGCTGAATAACAGAGCTAGTAATGTACACGATATCACTTAATATCACGCTGAATAACCGAGCTAGTAATGTACACGATATCACGTAATATCACGCAGATTAACAGAGCTAGTTATACGCACGATATTACGTAATATCACGCTGAATAACCAAGCCAGTAATGTACACGATATCACGTAATATCACGCAGATTAACAGAGCTAGTAATGTGCACGATATTACGTAATATCACGCTGAATAACCAAGCCAGTAATGTACACGATATCACGTAATATCACGCTGAATAACCGATATAGTAATGTTCACATAATATCACGCTGAATAACAGAGCTAGTAATGTACACGATATCACTTAATATCACGCTGAATAACCGAGCTAGTAATGTCCATGATATTACTTAAGATTACGCTGAATAACCGAGCTAGTAATGTACACAGTAACACGTAATATCACGCTGTATAACCGAGCTAGTAATGTTCACGTAATATCACGCTGAATAACAGAGCTAGTAATGTACACGATATCACTTAATATCACGAAGAATAACCGAGCTAGTAATGTACATGCTATCACTTAATATCACGCTGAATAACAGAGTTAGTAATTTACACGATATCATTTAATATCACGCTGAATAACCGAGCTAGTAATGTACACGATATTATAAGTTATTAGGATTCTTGACAGGGGACATGGGCTCACATTCCTTGCCTGGAAATTGTATTCACCCGAGCCGTTAGGCGAGTGGGGGATATATATTTCCAGGCAGGGAATGTGAGCCCATGTTCCCTGTCAAGAATCCTAATAACGAATTTGCCATACTTCAAATTTGTAACCATTTATTTAAGAAAAAACACAGCCAAAACACGATTTCATTTTTATTGCCCCAATTTGCCCGTAACGTGCCTCTAACTACACGTTGTTTACTTTCGTGACGACATCGCTCTAACGCCTTTGAATTTGGCGGATTTTTTAAATAAAAAAAGTATTTTGTCACTATGTTAATGTTTTATTATCTGTAAAGTTGCCAACAAAATACACTTACGATTATTTCAGACTTTTACACACAGTGGAAAGCGCAGAAAAGCGATAGGAAGGAAACAATCGGCGGTTTCCAAAACGAATCGGCAACGTTATCGTCGCCATTTTGTTTTTGTGTATTTGAGTAATGGGGTACCTATGGGGAATTCGTCCTATGTTCACGTCTCGAGACGTATGAAATCCTGAGAATTTTCTCGAGACCAATGAAATCCTGAGAATTTTCTTTGCAGTATGACAACACGTAATATCACGCTGAATAACAGAGCTAGTAATATACAGGATATCACTTAATATCACGCTGAATAACCGAGCTAGTAATGTACATAATATCGCTTAATATCTCGCTGAATAACCGAGCTAGTAATGTACACGACATCAAGTAATATCACGCTGAATAACCGAGCTAGTAATGTACACGATATCACGCAATATCACGCTGAATAACCGAGCTAGTAATGTACACGATATCACGTAATATTCACGCTGACTAACCGAGCTAGTAATGTACACGATATCACGCAATATCACGCTGAATAACCGAGCTAGTAATGTACACGATATCACTTAATATCACGCTGAATAACCCCGAGCTAGTAATGTACCTGATATCACTTAATACCACGCTGAATAACAGAGCTAGTAATGTACACGATATCACATAATATCACGCTGAATAACCGAGTTAGTAATGTACATGATATCACTTAATATCACGCTGAATAACTGAGCTAGTAATATAACAGAGCTAGTAATGTACACGATATCACTTAATATAACGCTGAATAACAGAGCTAGTAATGTACACGATATAACTTAATAACACGCTGAATAACAGGGCTAGTAATGAACAGGATATCACTTAATATCACGCTGAATAACAGAGCTAGTAGTGTACACGATATCACTTAATACCACGCTGAATAACCGAGCTAGTAATGTACATGATATCACTTAATATCACGCTGAATAACGGAGCTAGTAATGTACACGATATCACTTAATATCACGCTGAATAACCGAGCTAGTAATGTACATGATATCACGTAATATCACGCTGAATAACAGAGCTAGTAATGTACACGATATCACGTAATATCACGCTGAATAACAGAGCTAGTAAGTTACACGATATCATTTAATATCACGCTGAATAACAGAGCTAGTAATGTACACGATATCATTTAATATCACGCTGAATAAGTAATGGATAGAGTCTGGTTTCAGCGAGTTGGCTTATTTAAACACCGAGATGGGCGTAGCCCATCAAGGTGTTTAATAACCAACGAGCTGAGACAGACTCTATCTTTTTTGTAGCATGGTGTACTTAGTAACACTGTGACGTCATAGCGACCGTACTCTAAATTCCAATATCCGGTAGTTGTAGTATGGTATAGCCACGCCCCTTTAGTTACCCTAAATTAAACCATTTAATGCTCTGCATTCAACAAAGGAAATGTCACCGACCATGCTACAACGAGCTAGTAATGTACAGGGTATCACTTAATATCACGCTGAATAACGAGCTAGTAATAGGCCTTGAGCCAAGACCCAAAATGTTGATATAGATACCAACTCAGGTGGCAAATTCTACCATAATATTTTGGAAAAAGTCTTTAGATGACAATTTTCGATGATAGCAATCTGGAACGTATAGCTTATATAGTTTAATTCAAACAATACTAGGTGTATCACTGTTGCCCTGGCATCAAATTGTTGATGTTCATTTTTGCATTCATTAGTTTTTAATAATTGATAATATACTTTCAAAATCTGAAATTAAGTTTTTTGATTCATATTACGGAATAAATAAGCTTTGTTTCAGCATTGTATTTTGCTTAAAATGACTATTTTCTTTGAAATTGGAAGTCAAATTACACCACCCATATTTTGTTTACATTATATGTATAAAATGGTAAGAATCAGTAATTCAAAACTCTTCTATGATGATTTAATTATTATATTATGAATTATGTATTGTTTTGATAGATTATTAATGGAAGTATGTATTATGCAACGTTCACGCCTTTGCTTGCATATATAAGTTCAGCTAGTCATAAAAGAGGATACACGCATTGAACAGGAAGTGTAAGTCTTCCTCAGAATAATTGCAACATCTCTATTGTTTTAATTTTCTGATATATGCATATATTGTACAAAAGACACAAACAGTCCAAAGGATTCTAGATAAGGGAAATGGGAGTGTTTCCGCTTTTTATAAGTCCATGTTTAGGTGTATGCGGTATTCAGTACTTTTTATGATTAAGACATTTTGAATATGTATTACACATTAAGACACGCAGCAATAGGTAGAACATGCAAACTCAAAATCCAATTAAATGTCTGTTTTAATGCTTTTTAAGTGCAGTTTATGTCTATTTTAACGATGTTTAACACCAGTTTGAATAAACTCACACACATAAATCACAATAAAACAGTATATATATATGCATATGAAATTGTAAACAAACAAATAGAAAGCAAAAAAAACGTATGGGTTATACATAGACTACTGTACCATCTACTAGCCATGGCAACTAATTGTTAAAATTGGTACAGTTGTTACAATAACAGTGCCCTTAGGTTTTTTGATCGTATATTGGATTTGTTTTCTCTTTGGCTGCAACCGCTTTTTGTTATTCAGTAATAACTCATCAAAAGTCGCTTACTTGATAAATATCGCTGTTCTTAAACCTAAGTCTGAACTGATTATATAAAAAAGTATATACAACTGCAAGTCATAAACAAGAGGCCAAAGGGCCTCCCCTCAAAGTGCTCACATGTTAAAAAAACAATTACATAGCAATTTCCTAATATAACGCTATGTAAACTTGTGACTGGGGTCACATTTTACCAAAGTATCACCATTTGAACAAACTAGTTAAAGGACCGTACGTTTCTACTATATGCAAAATATTAGACACTTAGCTCATGTGGATTCAGAGATTGGTATTGCGGCTTTTCTTTAATGGCTTTACTCAATATGATAGTGTAACTCACAAGGCAGGACCAAACTTGATTGATTGATTACATTGGATTGTATAGTCGCACCAACAGCTAAGGTCATATGGCGACTTTACAGCTTACATTGGTGGAGGAATACCCCAGGTGTCTCTCCGGGAAATGTTCGTGCAAGGGCGGGCCCCTGGGTAGTACCACCGACGTTCCGCAAGTCAGCTGGATAGCTTCCTCACATAAAGGACCAAACTTGAGTCAAGAATCACAATTTGAACATACTTTTATCTCTTGTTTATGTTTGTTGCTTCTGAGGCATCCCCTTTTCAATAGTTAGTAGCGAACCATAAGCTTATGCTATGTGCACAATATTACACGTCTAGCTGTGGTAGTTTCAGAGAAGATTGTTTTTAAAGATGTTTATATATAACTCTATGTAAATTTGTGACCCCTGGAGTGTGGCCAGATTTGACCCCAGGGTCACCATTTTAGCAAATGTGGTAGAGGACTATAAGCTTACTCTACCCGCAAAATATTAGACGTATAGCTGTTGTAGTTCCAGAAAAGATTTGTTTTTAAAAGATTGTCCTATATAACTCAGTGTAAAGATGTGGCCCCTGGGGCGAGGCCAATTGAGACCCCTAGTGTCATCATTATAATTTGTCTTGTAGAGGGCCATAAGCTTATGCCACGTGCAAAACTATAGACCTCTAGTACTTAAAGTTTCAGAGAAAACAATTGTTTTTTTTTAAAGAAACCTGAAACCAAACAGCTACCCTGTTGGCACTGCTGTCATTGATTTTTTCTTTCTTTACAATGTACTCCATCACATATTTAAAAATTGTTTTGTATTTTTCAAATCATTCATAACATATTTATTATGTTAATATACTCATTATGTACACTATAAAATGCATCATTCATAAAATTAGATAATATGACTACATCTATTGTAGCAGTAATTATATACCAATATACTCTTTTATATAGTTATTATATTAGTTGTTTTGTTATAATTTAAAGAAATTTAACCCGCCATAGCACTACAAAAATTGTATATAAAAATATATCCAGGTGCCCAAGGTCGTATGCGCCGATTAATAGTAAATGTTTATTTACGGGTTCTAAAAACGCCCGCGATTGACTATGCGCAAAAACGAAGCACGAGTTGGTAACTCTTAATTCGACTTTCCATCTTCGGGGCCTGGCTGGCTAAAACCGGTTACATTGTGTCATTAGAATTCGGACTCTCAAAATATGCAAGCAATACAGATACCTCTTCGTCAGTAGGCTCAGAAAGGGTGTACTTATGATGTACAGTTTTGGCTGTTGTTGGCTCCTTAACATGGCACCAGTAAGCATTTGCCACCTGAGATTGTAGCGAAAAATTGTCTGGCTCATGGTCTATAATGTATAAGACATCAATTAATACTCATACCACGCTGAATAAGCGCTCGTCGGATATCACCGTGTGATTTGTTCCGTTACTCTCCACCATCTTACTTTTTCCGAATCTTTCTTCGTCTGTGTACACAATAATCGTGGATGCTTTGTCTCAGGAGTAATATCAGTTGTTCAATACAAACTGCTTTAAAATAAAATATCGCTTAAGCCGGTGTTAGGAGGCGTGGGAGGTTTTGCATCGTATAATTACCTCTCATGAACAGACAAAATAAGACCGAATCCGCTACTTTTCTCTCTTGTTTGTGTTTGTTGCTTCCACGGGATCACCTTATCAGTATGTATTGACATTCACACTAGCGTTTGTTTAGTGATGTGTGGCGGCCGTAAAGGTCGCACCGACTACAAATCAGTAGTGTTATTATTTACTGGTCCTTTGGGATCATCAGCCCATTCTGTGATGCTTTTAAAGTGGAATATCGCTTAAGCCGGTGATAGGAGGCATGAGAGGTGTTGCATCTTATAATTACCTCTCACGAACAGACTCAATACAATCGAGTCTGCTACTTTTCTCTCTTGTTTGTGGTTGTTGCTTCCAAGGGATTACCTTTCCAGTATTTGTTTACAGATTCCCTTGCATTAAACTGAAAATGCGATAGCATCAACCTCCAAGTCATCTAATTATAAAGTGGGAGTAATTATAGATCGCGCACAATTCCTATAATAATTGATTTACTTGATGCGGTATAATATCACGGATTTTATCAAAAAAGGGAAATCTCCTGATAGAAGCTCATTCAAATCCAAAGTTTTTTAAACATTGCAGTAAATGCTGTTTGCCGATTGTGATACGTCATATCATTTTGTTCTTGTATAAGTTACAATAGTTCTGATGCTTATGACGCACTCTGCTTCTGTTTATTCCATTCGCAATATTACATATTTAGATATATTACCCTGTATTCACACATAAGGTATATCGACCTATGCGATATGTATATTCGTTTGACATAACATCAGATATATCAACGTAAGGGTAAATGAGCTATAGAGTATATGTCGATTCACTGTTATTTCTGACTATAAATCGTCACATTAGTGACATTAACAATAATGTCGCCATAGTGACGTAACATAGCAAAACCCTCTAAACAAAATAAAACTTATACAAATGTGTGTCTTATTTTTATTTTTATTTTAAAAGTATCGTCTCAGTGGTTATAGTTTATTTTTTTGCAATCAGAATCAAAATAAAATGTTAAATCATAAAAATGTTTATCTGACTTTTTCTGAATAGCTCTGAATCACTGGATGTTTGAAGACAATAATTCAAAGGGGACTTAATGCAGACTATTTTATTTGATGATAGCTTGAGTTGTCTCAAATAGTATAAACATGAGCAAACAGAAGGACTTCTCTACATTTTCTGAAATGTAAAACGTCATGCTAAGAATTCTGAATGTTGTATTTGTATACCAACACAACATGAAAAACAATTGCAAAATGTGGCACAGTCAATCAGTGTAAATCACATGGCCTCTGTACATTTAACGACCAAAACGAAAGCTATAGCTTTTGTTGTATTTTGACCTTCAATGTTTTACAGATTGATACATAATGCAGTTACATTTACCCGTTCCCTTTTCTCGTTTTGATAACGATTAACAACCCGTTTCTTTTTAATGCACATGTATACCATTTTACCAGTACCCCTTTCTCGTTAACATAAATAATGGCATAACACCATATACGCCTTCTCGTTTTAAAATATAATATCACTTACAGCTCTTGTTTTGATAAATAATGTCATAATACTTACTGCTTTTGTTTTGATAGATTTTGACATAACACTTACGATAAACCCCTTTCTAGTTTTGATAAACTATGACTTCACAGTTATAATGACCCACTTATAGTTTTGATACACTATGGCAAAGCACCTGAAACTGAAAGTAATTACATAATACTTTCCATCACCGCTTATCATTTTGATAAATGATACATAACACTTATCATCATCCCTTTTCGTTTTGGTAAGTTATGACGTAACACATTTAATTGCCTCTTCTAGATTTCATAAATGATGTCATAAAACTTAAGGATACCGTCTTCTCTCTTTGATAAATAACAACATATTTTCCATGAACCCTTCTGGTTTTGATAAATGATACAATAATGTGTTTCTTTTTGATAAGTATAATATATGATGTAACACTTACCATCACCACCTTCTCGTTTTGATAAATTATGCCATAGCAGTTTGAGTCGTCGTAATGAAGGGACTGCATTCTCACAACGGTTTTCGCACAATGTCGATGACACATTTGCAGGGTTTAACACAATCATTAGTAAGGCTCCGTAAAATAATGAAAATGATGATATAAGTCCTTTTGCTGACATAACCTGCAATGAGACATACACATTTAATTTATTAATTTAATTTCATAAAACGAAACAGCTAAATTAATAGTAGAAAACAAATAAGTTAAGAAGAGTGTCAAAACGATTCGAACATTCAGCATTCGGATACCAAGAACGACAACTGGCCTTAGCCAAACAGAGACGACGTAGACACCTCGGCTACATAGCCAATCTACGGCGTAGACTTCTCGGCCACCTGGTCAACCTATGGCGTAGACCCCTCGGCCACAAATCCAACATACGACGTAGACGTCTCGGACACCTGGTCAACCTAAGGCGTAGACCCATCGGCCACATAGCCAACATACGGCGTAGACGTCTAGGTCACCTGGCCCAACTACATCGTAGACCCTTTGGCCATTTACTCCAAAAAAGTATGTTTCAATTAGTGAGGTGTTTGGGTGGGGGTGCCAACACTTTTCACAACATTTTTGACAAGCACAGAAAAACAGTTCACGCTCAATTACACCAAAACATAGGGGGAACAGCACTTTTTGAGCGATAACCATTTCTTTTTTCTTCCTTTAAATTATTGGGTGGTGGGGGGCATTCATATGTAAGAATACGAAATGAACGATCGAGGTGTCAGAATAGTTGTTTACCACATACTTTACATGCATACATACCTTCTCCAGACTATGCCCTATGGAGTGGCATTATATTACTTTTATTTGCCTAACCGTTGATAAATAGTAAAAACCATGCATTCCACTGACAAGACGGTACCAGTTTGTATGTTAAGCACAAATGACGTGAACAAGTTGACGACGTAGAGACTAGGAAGATGCAACTATTTCAGCAGAAATGACATGAACAAGTTGACGACGTAGAGACCAGGAAGATGCAACTATTTCAGCACAAATGACATGACCAAGTTGACGACGTAGAGACCAGGAAGATGCAACTATTTCAGCACAAATGACATGAACAAGTTGACGACGTAGAGACAAGGAAGATGCAACTATTTCAGCACAAATGACATAACGAAGTTGACGACGTAGAGTCCAGGAAGATGCAACTATTTCAGCACAAATGACATGACCAAGTTAATGACGTAGAGACCAGGAAGATGCAACTATTTCAGCACAAATGACATGTCCAAGTTGACAACGTAGAGACCAGGAAGATGCAACTTTTTCAGCAGCAACTAAGACATGACCAATTTGACGACGTAGAGACCAGGAAGATGCAACTATTTCAGCACAAATGACAAGACCAAGTTGACGACGTAGAGACCAGGAAAATGCAACTATTTCAGCACAAATGACATGACCAAGTTGACGACGTAGAGACCAGGAAGATGCAACTATTTCAGCACAAATGACATGACCAAGTTGACGACGTAGAGACCAGGAAGATGCAACTATATCAGCCTACATGTTGCTACACATTAATGTTAATATATTAAAAATGCACGTATTTCATTTCCATATTGAATCGATTGCAAATATCCAATTACTTGAAACTAGAGTTTATTAAATTAGATTTTATAGCTTGATAAATTTGCATTGCATTAGTCACTCCAAGTACATTGTAATTACTAATTCATACTTATAAATAATTTCGCAAAAGTTATCCATCTAAAGATATTCAGGATCAGTTTTGATTATTTATTCAAAAGAAAATGTCGCCGATATATGCTATACATTAAATATCGGTCTCTAACAATTACATGTGTTTATATTGTAATGAATGACAGAAATATATTAATTTATTAGTATAGTGTATATGTTAAACATAACAAAACATAACATAACAATCTTTATTGTTTCACTCAGGTTACAACATATATGAAGTAATGAAATAACAACATGAGGCATAGTAAACATCTTCACGGTTTGTTTTGACAAGCAAAAAAACCCCCCAAAAATAAAAACGTTATCCACGTTACACCAAAACTACAACATTATATAGGAAAAAAGTACGTTTTTTTAGCTCTAACCTTTTTTCCCCTTCATTATTGGGGGTGGGGTGGGGGGGGGGGGGAGTGCAAAGCATGCTCTGCCCGACCCCCACTCTGAAAATTAGGGGTGGGCCTTTGGCCCCCCGGCTCCTACGCCTATGAGTTGCAATTCAGTATTATTACTTTGTGTCGTATTGTATGCATTTGATCAATCGGTTTTAAAAAGTGTGCACATTTTAATACAATTCGGTACAGAAACAAATGAAAAAAATAGTCTATTTAAATTGCAATATACCCTGACTGGGGCCGTATATGTACATTCACATTTTCTATAATTAAGTTTACTGCCACACTGCAGAGAGAACAACAACAACCAAGAAACGTGACAGAGGGTGTGAGTTGTTCCTGTATCAATTTGTTTTTATTTATTTTTTATTTTTTATTTGTACAGGAATTCGTACTAAATATAGCTCTTTCAAACTTAAGGGGAGCGGTGGGTGAAATGCAAAAGTAAATAAATAAATAAACAAATAAATAAACAAATATTAAGTTCACTAAACCAAATTGCTAAGTACCAACCTGAGAATATGTCAATAATATTCTCATTGTTTCGTGTATTTTGAGCTTGATTAGAGATACGGTTAAACTGCAAAATAACGACTGTAAATCGTCTGCTCTGATTGCATGAACATATTTTAAAACTTTTAAGTCAATGTGTTTTCTTAGAAATAAGTTATAACACTTATACAACTGGGTATATAGGATTTTATTAAGTACTTCGAATTAGTGAAGCTTTCAATGTTCCTAATTCTAAAATATGCCAGTTAAAATCATTTTGACATCATGTTTTACTAGCATTACCAAAAAATGAGTTTGCAAAAGAAATTTTCGAAATATTTAATGTTAACGCTGAATTACAATTACTTGAATTTCAAACAATATTCAATTTAAAGGGAGGTAATTTAAGATTATCCACATTTCATTTTTTTATAGACGGAAAATCTGCGATAAATGGGTCAGATTTTTATGTTTTTTTTCTATTATTTCATACCAATTTTAAGAATTTTATATCTTTAAGCGATCTTAGACTCATGATATGTGTTTTATCAGTACATTTCATGTTTTCCTATAAAGGGAGGGTAACTCTCAAAATCTACTATTTCTGATTTTACTAAGAAAACCGGAGTGAATACGTTCCAGTAAATCAAGATTTTCAAAACCCCATATTTTGCAAGCGTACGCTATAATTTGTAGAATTGTTTGATCAAACAGTTTGAGCTGGAGGTCTATTGGTAAGTTTAAATTATAAATTCTAGTATATAGTAGATGCAACGCTTTATTGGCTTGGCTTGCAATATGCTTTCTAGCATTTAGGAAGCTTCGTGAGTTTGAAAAATAAAGATATTTATATTTTCTACTATTTCTACCCTAGGGTAGAATTAAACTGTGGTTTGTTTCTCGCGCAAAATTCAATTGTTTTGTTTTACTATGATTTATTTTTAATTTCTACTGTTGGCAATGGTCTTGAAAGTCATTAAGGCATTTTTGGAGATCCTCGGCGTTATCGGTTAATATCACGGTACCGTCTGCGTATAATAAGATAAGCATTCTTAAGAAGTAAGTTATATTTTCGTCTGAGTGATATATGGTTACTCCCGTGTTTTCCTTGGATAGAAGGTAACTGTCAAGGTCGTTAAGAAATAATGCGAAGAGGACAGGGGAGAGATTCTTCCGTTGTCTCCCACCGATTTCTCTTAAGAAGAATGGAGACTGCTGTCCGTTTGATGATTTAATATTAGAATACATGTTACGCATAACTAGGAGAAATTCGCCGTTAATTCTTGAATTAATTAGTTTACGCCAGATCCCTATGCTCAATACGGTATCAAAAGCTTGGGAGAAGTCAACGAACGAGCAAAACAGTTTTTAGCTCGACTATTCGAAGAATAATAGAGCTTATGTAATCACCCCGGCGTCGGCGTCGGCGTTGACGTCGGCGTCGGCGTCCCAAATCAAGGTTTGCGTGTAAGCTGTGTTTGCACGTCTATATCTCTTACATTTCTTATCTTAGCACAACCAAATTTGGCCATGAGCTTTCTTATAGCATTATCTTAAGGGCTGCATAAGCAATTTTGGTTCCTGTAACCCATGGGCTCCCACGGAACCCACATTATTTCATTTCTCATCAAATTTTGCGTGTAAGCTGTGTTTACAAGTCTATATCACTTACATTTCTTACCAAGCACAACCAAATGTGGCCATTAGCTTCCTTATAGCATTATAGCATTATCTTAAGGGCTGCTTAAATAATTTTGTTTCCTGAACCCCTTGGCTCCCATGGAACCCAAATTCTGATAGCCCTTAAAATGTGTCTGTTTCACATCAAATTTTGCGTGTAAGCTGTGTTTACAGGTCTATATCTCTTACATTTCTTGTCCTAGCTGATCTAAATTTTGGAATTGGTTTCCTTACAGTATGTTGTAAAGGGCTGGGTAAGTTATTTTGTTTTCTGCAAATTCTGGGCTCCCATGGAACCCAAATTGTGATGGCCCATAAAATGTGCAATAATGGCAGATCTAGGTTTGCATGTAAGCCTGTATATATCTATAATTTTGGTTTGGGATTTCTTATAGCAGTATGCACCTTATTCATAACTAACCGATATTGGGGCAGTGCGTGGTCCAGTGGTCCCTCCTCCACCCCGCCCCCACTCCCTTCACCCCATTCCCAACCCCACCTCACTTTTTTTTTTTTACATATTTCTGTGTTGTTTTAGTCAATTCTTACACATATATGTTGACCCCTCCCCACCCTCCCTCCCGCCTCTCCCCCACCCACCCCCACCCCCACCCCCACTTGAATCCTTATCCTTTTTTGATAGTTGTTTTTACATATTTCTGTGTTATTTTAGTCAAATCTTACACATAGTTTCTTACACATATATATATGTTGCCCCCTCCGCGTCCCCGCCTTTTTTTGTTTACATATTTCTGTGTTGTTTTAGTCAATTCTTACACATATATGTTGCCCCCTCCCGACCCTCCCTCCCGCCTCTCCCCCCTCTCCCACCCACCCCCACTTGAAACTATCTTTTTTTTATATATATTTTTTACATATTTCTGTGCTATTTTAGTCAATTGTTACACATAGTTTCTTACACATATATATAAGTTGCCCCCTCCCCGTCCCCGCCTTTTTTTGTTACATATTTCTGTGTTGTTTTGGTCCTTTCTTTCGCATAGCTATGTTGCCACCCCTCCACCCCCACTCGAAACTGGAATATTTGTACTTAATTATTCTTTTTTTTACATATTTCTGTGTTGTTTTGGTCAATTCTTACACATAGCTCCTTACACATATATGTTGCCCCCCACCCCACTCTCCAGCCCCGCCTTTCCACCCCACACACCCCACTCGAAACTCAATTTTTTTTTACATATTTCTGTGTTGTTTTAGTTAATTCTTACACAGGCTTCTTACACATATATATATATGTTGCCTCCTCCCAACCCCCCAGCCTCTCGCCCCTCCCCCACACACTCGAAACTCATTTTTTTTTTTTTACATATTTCTGTGTTGCTTTTGTCAAATCTTACATAGCTTCTTACACATATATGTTGCCTTCACCCCACCACCCCCACCTCCCCACCCAACCCCAACCTCAATTTTTTTAGATATTTCTCTGTTGTTTTGATCAATTCTTACACATATAGCTATGTTGCCCTCCCCCTCCACCCCACCCCACCTCCCCCACACCCACTCGAAACTCAGTTTTTTTTACACATATATATGTTGAATGTTGGATGCGCAACCGCCCTGAATCCCCCCCACCCCATTGGTTTATGGGCTCACCTCACATGGAGGACGGGGGAGGGGAATTGTTTTCATTTTATCTTCCATTATTTGGATATTATTATTTTAATTTGAACGCAGTCATTTACATGTAAAACAATTTAGATTAAATTCAGATACACAGAGGAAATATCAATGAAAAAAATGAAATGAGGCCACAATAAAAATTGCCAGATATCAGCTCCCTCCCCGAGTTGCCTTTCGACCACAAATTTCTTTAAAATGACAGTAGTTTTGGATTAAAAAGATAAAAATAATAAAATTTCACATAATTTTATATCGGCCCGAGTTTCTATACAAGCCCCATACCCCAACCCCACCCCACATTGTTTTAGCCTTGTTGTCTGAAAAATCGAATAGTCGAGCTTCGCTGTTCTCCGACAGCTCTTGTTTCTTTTGGGATCGCAACGTTTCGATTAGGAATTGTAGAACAAAAATATGGTCGAGGGTGGAATATTTTTGCCGAAATCCGGCTTGATTTTCCGCTAAAATACTATATTCTTTTAAGAAGGAATTAAGTCTGTTATTAAGCACTGACGTGAATAATTTACCTAGGCAATAACGAATTGTTATAGAATGGTAATGTTCTGGGCTAAGTGGTGAGCCTTTTAAATATTGGAAAAAGTATGCCTTCAAGCCATGGTTCTGGTAGAATACCGTTGTCTAATATTTTGCTGAAAAGGGAACGGTATATTGGAAGCATTATATTTTAGTCGTTTTGATATACTCATTTATAATGAAATCACTACTGGGGTCTTCGAGTTACTAGCTTTTGAGATCATTTTCTCTATTTCTACAATTGTTATTGGGGCGCCTAATATGTCGTTCGCAGCTGAGACGTCTATGGTCGGTTCGTCGGTAGTCAAGTCATTGCTATTTGACGTATTAATGTTTTTAAAGTGTTGCCCTCATCCCCAAGGTCATGTATGTTCGGGAATTTAGTATTTGTTTTCTGTTTAATACTGTTTAAGAAACGCCAGTAGTCTTTTGTTGTTTTTTTGTTCATTTCGTGTAACTTGTCTCGTGTCGAGTATTATAGTGATTCATTTGTCTATGCATAACTAGTTTATACTGTTTACTGGAGGAGTTCAGGTCGACTCGTGTCGAGTATTATAGTGATTCATTTGTCCTATGCATAACTAGTTTATACTGTTTACTGGAGGAGTTCAGGTCGACTCGTGTCGAGTGTTATAGTGATTCATTTGTCTATGCATAACTAGTTTCTACTGTTTACTGGAGGAGTTCAGGTCGACTTTGTTCTGACTAGACTTGTGCAGCTTGTATGTTTTTGCGTGCAGTGTTATAAATAATTCTACATTGCGGCCCGAACCAGTGTTTGTTGTCATTCGATTTTGTGTTTCGTGGTTTAACTTTAATGAATGTTTTCGTTGCTGAGTTTGTGAATATGTCTGCTATTTTGCATGTTATGTCATTAATTGTTGCACTGGGGTTTGCATTGGGGAAGTTGGTCAGAATATGTTCGATTTCATCAATTTTAGTTCTATCAATACTTTCAACGAATGTTTGTATTTTGGATACGTTCCATTTATGCGGTATGTTGCTATTCGGGGTTGGGCTTGGTGCGGGTGAGTCTGGGGTAAGTGTGTTAAGCCTAAGTTGTATAATAAGCTTAGCGTGCCCGTCGGAATATAACGAATCGAGTTCGCGGATCACGAATTCAGAAATTAGTTCAATACAGATTGTCGAGTCGACCGTGTAATCAATAACGGATTTGTTTCTAAATGTGAACTTGCCAATACCTTTGTCTTTTCCTATTCTATAATTTAGAATAAATAAGTTATTATTTTTACAAATGTCTATGAAATGTCGGCCCATGTAATTGGTTTTGGTATCTTGCGATATGCGTTTTAACAGTATGTTATTATTTACTAGTACATGGGTTTGGTTATAGAAATATATATTTTTCTGATCAAAACCAAAATGGCTGTAAAGAAAATCGTCGGCAGAAATAAAATCCGGAAGTTGGGCGGTGTGTCCGTTTGTGTCGCCGGTAATCACAACATACTTACTTTCAGAACACATATCAATGACTTTATTTTTCAAAACTACAAAGTTCTTCAGCGTTCATGAAGTTCGAGTACTCTGGCGGTATGTACACCGATAATTAGATCGTCGTCTAGGTCGAATAAATATTTGCTAACTTTAATCCAAAGTAATTACATCAACGTAGTTGATAAAAAATTATTTTTTATAAATATACCGACTCCGCCAGATATCCGTACGTACTTTTGGGTTCTCGGTTTGGATAAGAAAGTATAGTTTGGGATCGAAAGTATATATGTTATACTTGTCTATTTTTGTTTCCGTTACACACAATATGTCGTGTATATTCACCAGTTGTGAGAATTCAGGATATTTAGATTTGGTCTTAATATCACACACGTTTAACGTCCCAATAGAGATACTGACAGAATGTAATGTTGGTTTTTGTGTGTCAGCCTGAATATTTTTATCAATGGTGTAGTTTCATGTATTTGTTTTTTGTTTCTCTGTGTGTTTGTGGTTGACTGTCGACCTTGAATGCTGCTATTCCTGTTCGAGTTTTAGATCTATATTGGTTATTTTAGGATCAGTAATGTCGGGATGTGTTTGACTGGGTTGGTGCACGTTCTTCATAGTTGGTGTGGTGAGGGGTGTAAAGTATGATGTCTACAAAGCGTGATCAAATCAAGTCTCTTGTAACTATGAATATAATGATGTTTACATTTATTAAGTATGCTTAATATATTTGAAATGATTATTTAAAAGAGACAATATTTCGTAATTGCCAACATTAGTTTGGAAGTAACCTTCCCATACTGTTATAGAGAATTGTAAACCCTACAGAGGCACTGTTTCAAAATAAGGGATTTTGGTAACAGGAAATAACTCTAATCTATATTTTCCAAATTATTCCAAACATATTATTCTTATTTTACGTATAATGCACATCAGTGTATAGCTTTTACGCATAATGCACATCCCTGTATAGCATCTATAAATATAAATGATTGAGGTACTTTTTTCTTTTGGAAAGTAATATTTTTAATTATATTTTTCATTATTTCTCAAAACTATCGGGACGCCAATAGTTTTAGAAAAAAAACTACACGTATAAAAACACAATCACTATAATTTCAGCTTTTTGAATCGCGGATGGGGTAAGGATGAACAAACGAAGGTACTTTAGTGGATGTTTGATTCGATTGTATGCGTGAAACAAACGTTTAAAACCAACCTCAATATTGTCAATCCAAATACGAATCTAATAAAACACATGTGTTTCAGCTTCAATGTAGATATGCAATAAATAAATCCCAATGTTCCGTACGGTTTAATTATTGCTAATGCAATAATTTAGTCTAAAAAACTAGACGACTCGGCTATTTTGTATCAAGCATCATATAATATTAATTATATGATGCTTGAAGGCTGTTATACGTTCCTGTTTTGAGATCGAAGTACACATTACCTAGATTACCTGTACAACTGTTAGCAATATAACTTCATTACCTAGATTATCTGTACAACTGTTACCAATATAACTTCATTACCTAGATTATCTGTACAACTGTTAGCAATATAACTTCCTTCTAAATTAATATGTATGATTCAGTAAGAAACAAGACGAGTCATCGAGAGTTGTAGACCAACTATTTTCATAAACAATAATTAAACCAAAGTTAACATGCGTCTTAATTGAATGCTTACTATGAGGGTTTCATTTGTATTTTTATTGACACCAGTCACTATCCAAATTGCCTCCAGTCCTTTTAACATGCTTTTGAGACGCGATAGGTCAATAAGATTGTCTGACATCACACATTATATTTTTCTTCTTAAATTTACAGGCTCAGTTCAAGTCGGTGTAAATAGTTACCCTATATCTATTTTGTGTTCTTAAAAAAATATTGGATTGATGAAAGTCGATGTTAATAATTACGGATTTTGATGCAGTACTTAAACGAGTATGAGAGTGGACCTTTGGAAACGGCGGAACACGATAAATATGAAATATTGCAGTCTCGGTTTGATTGAGACTGTTCATGAACGGTCGTGAAATATGCTTGCTACCGTTCACGCCCGCTAGCCCCGGGTTGAGCAGAACTCAATTCATAAAGTCAATTGTACAGAATTTTAACCATACCGTAGATGGCATGCATATGGCATTGGACATGCTAATTTTACTCTCGTAATTCCATGTCCAGCGGCATATGGTCCCAGTATCTAACAAAATGCTATGCCCCGAAGAGAGAAATAAACAAAATGGAATTAAGTTGAGAGCAGCGGTTATGAAGCCTGAGCATCGCAAGGCAGACAACATATCCTATGTAGGATGTGAGCTAGTAGGAAAAACCCTCCCCTCAGGGGGAATTTTGTAGGGTATGATTTTCTGAAAGAACACACAGTATGTTTCAAAATGAGACATGTGTGCCATCTGAGCATTGGGGCTTTAGTGAGTTTTGGGGGAAAACACTGCGTTTTTAGACGAAAATCGCCGAAATCTGGATTTATTTTTTAGAAAAAGAATGGAATATATTAGAACCAATTTGAATTGATGGAATCTTTCTTGGCACGCATTTCTTCTACGTGTCCCACCATATAATATATGGATCCGATACTTAAATATTAAGATTTTGGGTAAAAAAATGAATAAAATCGCTGATTTCTGTAATACATTGGGGATATTTAACTAAAAATTAGAAATATATCTAATACAATAGAAAAAGAAATATTGTAACCTTTTTGGGCGGGGTAAGGTCCAGTGATTAAGTAGAAAAAAGTCCCAAACCGCATGATGTTTGGAAATGCCTTAATTTTGGGGCGAAAAATGTGTATTTTTGTCAAAAATCGCCGGAATCTGGATTATTTTTTGAAATTAGTTTGAACATAAACTTATCAAACTGAAGCTATAGAATGTTGCACAGCATACATATTCAAGTTTTTCCTGACACGATATATAACATATGTGCTCAAATATTGGCTTATTAGGGCAAAATGTTGGAAAAAATGACAAAAATCACTGATTTCTGTAATCCATTGTGGGTATTGGGTTAAAATATAGAAACAAATTTAATACAGTTGAATAAGGACACATTGTAATATTTTTGGATAGACAAAGGTCCAATAATTAAGTAGAAAAAAGAACCGTATGATGCTTAAAAATGCCTTAATTTTTAGGCGAAAGATGTGTATTTTTGCAAAAATCGACGGAATCTGGAATTATTTTTGAAAAAAGTTTTAACATAAACTTTTCAAATTGAAGTTATATTATGTTGCACAACATACATATCCATATTGGGATAACATCTAGAAAAATATATAATACCGGTACAATAGAAAAATAGACTGTAAGCTAGTAGGAGTGACCCTCACCCCAGGGGGAATTTTGTACACCCTATTTATCTGAAAGCCCATTATGTATAGAGCATTTTGGAACATGTACGTGTACCAACTGGCGACTAGGACTTTACCATGTTACCGGCATTTCGAACATGGTACAAAGAGCTATATACAGTATATACGTTATAAATAGAGAAATAGCGTTGATCGACCCTCTACGTACGGCCACTGGGCCGACCCACAGATTTTGCGACACAACGGGACCGGTGGCCAGCCGTCGGCAAAGGTCCTCGCTATGCGTTAAGATCAACATCTTAAGGGGTACATGTTTTTTCAACTTATTCGTTTTTAGCTCGACTATTCGAAGAATAAGAGAGCATATGTAATCACCCCGGGGTCGGCGTCGGCGTCCCACATCAAGGTGTGCGTGTAAGCTGTGTTTACAAGTCGATATCTCTTACATTTCTTATCCTAGCACAACCAAATTCGGCCATGGGCTTCCTTATAGCATTATCTTAAGGGCTGCTTAAGTAATTTGTGTACCTATAACCCCCACTCCCATGGAACCCAAATTCTGGTAGCCCTTAAAATGTGTCTATTTCACATCAAATGTTGCGTGTAAGCTGTGTTTACAGGTATATATCACTTTCATTTCTTGTCCTAGCTGAACTAAATTTGGGAATTGGTTTCCTTATAGTATGTTGTAAAGGGTTGCGTAAGTAATTTTGTCTTCTGCAAATTCTGGGCTCCCATGGAACCCAAATTGTGATGGCCCATAAAATGTGCAATAAAGGCAGATCTTGGTTGGCAAGTAAGCATGTATATATCTATAATTTTGGTTTCGGATATATTATAGCATTATGCATCTTATTCATACCTCACCCATATTGGGGCATGGGCTCCCTCCTCCACCCCCACCCACTCCCTCCCCCTCCCCCCACATTTTTTAGCTATTTACACATATATGTTTCCTCCTCTCCCCACTGTCTCCTCTCTCCCACACCCCACTCGAAACTCCATTTTTTAATTATTATTTTTTACATATTTCTGTGTTGTTTTAGTCACTTCTTACCACATAGCTTCTTACACATATATGTTGCCCACACCCCCCTCACCCCCACCCACACCCCTACTCAAAACTTTTTTTTACATATTTCTATTTTGTTTTTGTCAATTCTTACACATGTTGCCCCTCCCCCCGTCCCCCGTCCCCCCGCCTCCCCTCCCCCACACTCGAAACTGGATTTTTTTTTCTTTTTCTTTTTTACATATTTCTGTGTTGTTTTGGTCAATTCTTACATAGCTTCTTACACATATATGTTGCCCTCCCCTCACAATCACCCCGCCTCTCACCCACCCCACCCCTCCACCCCCACTCAAAACTGGATTTTTTTATTTATTTCTTTTTATATATTTCTGTGTTGTTTTGGTCAATTCTTACATAGTTTCTTACACATATATGTTACCCTCCCCCACACACTCTCCCACCCCCCACCCCCACCCCTCCACCCCCACTCAAAACTGGATTTTTTAATTTATTTATTGTTTACATATTTCTGTGTTGTTTTGGTCAATTCTTACACATAGCTATGTCCTGCCTCCCCCACTCCTCCCCCACTCACAACTGGAATATTTTTATTTTATTTTTATTTTTACATATTTCTGTGTTGTTTTGGTCAATTCTTATATAGCTTCTTACACATATATGTTGCCCTCTACCCTCCCCCCACACCCCACCACAACCCGCCTCTCCCTCTACCCCCCACTCAAAACGCGATTTTCTTACACATAGCTATGTTGTGCCGCCGCCCACATACATATTTCTGGGGGCTCGCCCCCTCCCCCCACTCTAAACTGAAATTATTTTTATTTTTTTACATATTTCTGTGTTGCTTTGGTCAATTCTCACTCATATAGCTATGTAGCCCCCTTCCCCCTTGCTCCCCCACCTCTCCACCCCTTACCACCAACCAACCAACCATCCCATCATCACTTTTTCTTCTTTTTTTACATATGTCTGTGTTGTTTTGTTTTATCAATGATGCACAACCGCCCTGCAGCCCCATTGGTTTTTGGGCTCCCCTCACATGGAGGACAGGGGGAGGGGAATTGTTTTCATTTTACTCCCCGAGTTGCCTTTCGACCACTAATTCTTTTAAAATGACAGCAATTGTGGATTAAAACAGATAAAAATAATAAAATTCCACACATAATTGTATATCGGCCCGAGTTTCTACACAAGCCCCGTCCCCAATCCCACCCCACCCCACATTGATTTAGCCCTGTTTTCTGATGCTATATACTAGCTATATAATTTATTATTCTCTGAAAAATCGAATAGTCGAGCTGCGCTGTTCTCCGACAGCTCTTGTTCTAAGCTTGTAGTTGAGTTGAGGGATTTAACATTCATAACTTTTGTATAAATACAAAGCTACTCCATCGTAGCTACCGTTACCATAATCTTGGAAAATCCATTGTAAAATTGTATTAAAGTAACCCTGATCTGCCTTTAAAATATAAAAGTAATTTAAGAACTGTTCTGCGACAATTAATATCACAATCCGACTTCTATGTTGACGTGATTTACAAACTTCGTATGATCCGTGGTCATGATTACTTTCATACTGTCTTCATTAGACGTGTCAATAAGATTATCAAAATAGGTTATGACCCAATCATTTAAAAAGGCATGTTTAGTGGTTGACCTATTTACAGCCACAATGCTTTCCTTTTTGATTTCGCGATGACTGGACAGATTGTGGACCCTATTATGACGTCTACATAAGTTCTGAGAGGACGGTGATATTTGATGTTTGTCTCCCATCTTGTCTTGTCCTTAATGCTTTATTCTCTTTTCCTCTACCTTCCGCCAAGTCATTGAGTACACTCTTTATTGCGTTCAAGGCTTTAATTTTCATATTTATATATATGTATATACATGGTCATTATTGTGTGGTCATTATTGTGTTGTACGTATATTGACTCTTGATGCCTCGTTTGGTTTATTACATGATAATAGCATGGCGGTGATTTTTTTCTACTGTCACGTTCCATTTATATTATAATAGGGTAATATTGAGATTAAGTGCATTATAGAACCTAGTTTAATCCCCTCCCCCCCCCCACACCCCCACCCCCAACACACCCCCAACACACACACACACACACACCAATCCAAAGCGGCAATTTTTGCCCTGATCGATCCATAGCGTTAGCCCTAAATAGTCAACTCGTTTATGTTTATGTTTGTGATGTCTCATACTCGTACATTGCCTTTTGTTTATCCTTGTACTTGTTGTTTATCCTGGTACTTGTTGTTTATCCTTGTACTGTTGTTGTTTATCCTTGTACTTGTTGTTTGTTCTTGTACTTGTTGATTGTCATTGTACTTGTTGTTTGTTCTCGTTCTTGTTGTTTATCCCTGTACTTGTTGTTTATCCTTGTACTTGTTGTTTATCCTTGTACTTGTTGTTTATTCTTGTATTTGCTTTTTATCCTTGTACTTGTTTTTTGTCCTTGTACGTGTTGTTCATCCTTGTACTTGTTGTTTGTTCTTGTACTTGTTGATTGTCATTGTACTTGTTGTTTGTTCTTGGTCTTGTTGTTTATCCCTGTACTTGTTGTTTATTCTTGTACTTGTTGTTTGTTCCGATGCTTGATTTTTGTTTACTGTGGACTTTGAATGCTACAGTTTCTGTTTGACATTTAAACGTATACCATGTATACAGCTTGGAGTTTTAATTATGTTTTAAACAACGAAATCTTAGTAAATGTCCATATTAAAACAGTGTCACGGTCGTTTGCAAATGAAAACATAGCAAATTGAGAGTGAGAGGGACAATGTCCCTGAAATACGAATTAAACGTTGACGCAGTAAGTTCTAAACGGTTGACGTAGTAAGTTCATATTAACTATGCTATTAATAAATATGTCAAATTAACTAATTCACTTGGCATATAGCTGCAACCTTAAACAAAAGAATATCTTTTCGGGGAAAAAAAGATTTTAGTCAAGGAATAAACTGGAACATAGAGTTATTTGTGTTGTAGTTTTTAAATGAGCCTAGTTAAACTAGTTAGACAAAAAAAACTCTTTCCTACAAATGTTCGAACTATTTTTCTTCAGTGAACACACAGAAATACTGCTATTAAGTAAAATCCATCTTCACTTATTTAAAGGTTAAATCACGATTTTACTTAGTCAAGATGAAGTTTACTTAAAAGCTGTATTTCTTTGTGTCTCCTGAATAAGAACAAGAGTTCGAAAATTTAAAGAAAATGGTTGCTATTTAAGTAATACTGTGAATGTACAGTCCACTTGAACAACAATACAGATATTAGTATCAAACAGATATTTTTCTAGACGAAAACTATTGTGTATATAGTATATTAGTTTAATTAAAGCAGGGTCCCAATGATCAGTACATGAAAAATGCTTATTAATAAATGCAGTCAATTCTCAAGTGTTTGCGTCTGTGTGGTCAAAATCGATTCAGGACGTTTCGGCACCAAACCATTTCGACACCTAGATGAATCGGTACCTAGACGTTTCGGCATCAAACCATTTCGTCATCTATTTTAATTTTTACCCTAGACGTTTCGGCACCCATTTATATTTGAGTATTAAAATGAAGTAAAGAAGTTAAATAGTTTCTATAAGATCACTTGTAATTCATTTAATACGGAAAGTTGATTGCATTAACGGCAACACCGAAGCGGTTTTGAGCCTGAAAATTAAACATAAACATAAATAAGGCCCATATGATAATCTCTTATACCTAAGACCAAATAAAAACTTATCTGTATTCATACAGTATCTTTTAATTCTTCACTTTACCTTCCTGTCATCTCCATATCGACGACTACAGGTATGTGACTTGAACAAAACCTCCACAAACTAACCCATTATTAAAAATCGTCTGCATATAACGCATGCGTTATACTTGTCTTGTTTGTTATATATATGCTATTGATTAAACATTGTGAAGTACAAGTGTTAAAGCTACAGAGTCCCTATATCAATCGATTTCTTCTTTGTAGGCGTGTCTTTATTTGTAAGTTCATGTTCACCAGCTCATGTCGAAATCGGGTTTTAAGCGAGCAAATATAGCGCGGGAAATCATTTACTGTATATACATCGACCAGTGCATATGAGGCGCCATACGTGACTATATGTTGTAAGATAAATATATACGTTGCGTGTGAAATATATATATACTGAATACAAAATATTTATGATACAAACAAATATATACGTTACTCCGAAATATATATATTGAACACAAAATATATATGATACAGACAAATATACACGTTACTACGAAATATATATATTCTATCCAAAAATATATATCACACAAATATATGTTATTCCTATAAATATATATTCTGAAAAATATATATTTTGTTTTTAAATATATATTGTAGACGCAAATATATACGTTACTCTGAATATTTTTTCCCCTAATTCATATATTGTAGACGCAAACATTTATATGTTATACCGAAAATATATTCGCTTTATAAAAAAATATATTGTCAGTCTTAATATATTGAAGATGAAACTATTTGAGATGGAAATAAATAGTTTCTCTAAAATAAATATATTGCAGACACAAATATATCAATGACATATCGATAAATAATGGTGCGAACTTCTGGGTGACCGAAACTAAATAAGTATTTGTTTTCCAAATATATCGATCCCAACTGCCTCAATCTTTTTTTTTCAAAAATAATTATTTCCGATGATCTACGGAAATGAGCGAGTTTGTACGATTGCCAAATATATATGACTTCCGCAAATAAATACGTTGGCACAGACTGTGCTGCAAATATATACGTTGGCGTAGACTGCTACACTGTCCCGTTTTTCATAGGTGGCGATTACCTATGAGCCAAAAGTATGGTTTTAATAAATCATCCAGTCAAAGATGTTATCGGTATTATATTTAATTCAATGTAACTTTATTTGATTCACTACTTCTTTTGAAACCATTTAATCAAACTTAAAACAATCCGATGCTTTGTAAAATAATCCGGAGTGTTTTTTCAAACCATCTTATCGAACTTGAAACGATTCAATGCACTGCTAAACAGTTCAGTCGGAAACATGAATCATTATATCTCTCCCTCTGACGAATCGAACGTTGTTTAACGGCTTATCAACACAGTATAGGTTATTTAGAGCCGCCCCAGAGAGAGGGGAAGGATATAAAGGAATCCGGGAACCGTGTCCTACTCTTAGTATCGAATATATTCCTATGGTTCTTCAACGTGCTCGGGGGATAAACCGATACACAGGACCGCCCGGTTTAGGTCTCCATCCGACGGACGAGGCTAAGGGAAAGTGTTTTGCCCAAGAACACACCGACGAATCTCAGTGGTACCACGGAGGATTGAACCCGGGACATCCGGTTACAAATCCGCCGCGCTACCGACTGCGCCACGCCAGCCGAGGCCACGCGCCTGATGCATTCGGATAATATAAACATTATTGAGGTGGTGGAACGGAGGTTGGGGGACACGGTTTACGTGATCAATACGTTGGTAAGAAGATGGTGCATCGACGAATCAGATATGTCACGACAGTTTCTTTTATTACAAAACTACTTTTAGACGAAGTATGATCATTATCGCAGTCGCGTATTTCAATATCAGCATACTCGAGATACTCGCTATTACATTAACGAGGTCTGAACCAAGGCCTGAAATTGCGGGTTGCTTAACAAAAGAAAGAAATAATATTCTATCTGAAAGACAGCATGGTTTCAGAAAGAAGAGATCCTGTGAGAGCCATCTCATAATCATGCTCCAGGACTTAGCATCCGGTCTAAATGACGAACAACAGACAGATGCCATTCTGCTCGACTTCGGGGTTTGCGTAGACCCCGATCAGAGATTTTTTAACCTGTTTTTAACTGCACTTGGACCGTTCACTACTTGTACTTAGTTCACCACATGTGCGAGTATGTTCCGGAGGAACCCGGCACATTAGAAGAAGAAGAAAAAGAAGAAGAAGAAAAAGAGGAAGAAGAAGAAGAAGAAGAAAAAGAAGAAGATCAATAGTTCTTCGTATGTTAGATGTTTGGTCGTCCATTTTTTGCGGATTTGTAATGTTTTCATGGTAAAGAAACTCCAACATGCCGAACACTTCTCGGACGCTGGGAAATACGCTCTTTAAATTTGGCTTGTCTCGAGTTTGAAAAACGGGTTAGTGTAGCAGTCTACGCCAACGTATATATTTGCAGCACAGTCTATGCCAACGTATATATTTGCAGAAGGCATATATATTTGGAAAACAAATATGTATTTAGTTTCGGTCACCCAGAAGTTCGCACCATTTATTTATCGATCTTTCATTGATATATTTGTGTCTGCAATATATTTATTTTAGAGAAACTATTTATTTCCATCTCAAATATTTTTTCAATATATTAAGACAGACAATATATTTTTTATAAACCGAATATATTTTTCGGTATAACATATAAATGTTTGCGTCTACAATATATAAATTAGGAAAAACATATATTCAGACTGACGTATATATTTGCGTCTACAATATATATTTAAAAACAGAATATATATTTTTCAGAATATATATTTCTAGGAGTAACATATATATTTGTATGATATATATTTTTGGACAGAATATATATATTTCGGAGTAACATATATATTTGTCTGTATTATATATATTTTGTATTCAATATATATATATATCTCGGAGTAACGTATATATTTGTCTGTATCATATATACTTTTGTATTCAGTATATATATTTACACACAACGTATATATTTATCTTACAACATATAGTCACGTATGGCGCCTCATAAGTGCACATCGTACCTATACGCAGGTTACAGTAATATTTACAGAAAAAAAAGTTAGCTTCTTTCGGGGCTCGAACACACGACCTTCTGATTTCAAGTCCTGTGCTCTATCCACTGAACTGCAACGCTACTGGAGAAAATAGTATACTAACTACCATCTATTTTGAGGCAAAATAACTTAACATATTTGAACGCAACTACAGATGGATCAATAAATATGCAGTCCATATTGTCGCACGTGTAAATTAACATTGCCTGGTGTAATACTGTATCTTATCAATATGAAACTAATACTTCGCCTCAAATCGACCATATCTCGATTTGTTATTTAGCGCTTGATGAGTTTGTGTGCGCGCTCTTCTTATTATGTAATGCATATTTAGTTCTAAAATTGCTACAAAATACCAATAAATAGCAGTGGTCTAGAGGTTCAGCTTACATCTTTCAAATCTTACAAGTGCAAGGCTGTGGTTCAAATCCCATTCCGGGCAACTATTTTTTTATCACATATATTCTGGAGCCGTATATTTATCGATGTTACCTGTAGGCTAAATAAAAATGTGAAATTTTACGTATCGATTTTTCCTTATATACCGACTTTTGGGGTGTTCGTCGATTTGAAACTACTTCACACGTGACTCATTCATATTCATGAGTTATTACCAGTTAAAATAGGAACTGTACAGCTTTAAGGACTATCGGTCAGCCATCTTTGATCCAAAAAATCCAAAATCGATGAGATATGGTCAAGTGAATTTTTCAACGATGTACGCATTTTAGGCAAGAGCAATGTCAACCATATAGTACATGACAGTAATTTAACACTTTTGATGTGAATATAATATTAGAAAGAATACTTATATGGCAGAAAGTGTGCGCTTTATATTCGAAAAGTTTGGTGCAGTTTTACTCAAAGTTGTTTTATTTTTTATGTAAAATAAACTGGTCCATAAAATAATCCATTTATCCAATGAGTGCAGACGAGACATCATTTATGAATAACATAAGCCATGTTATCACATCATCCAAAATTCGAAGTACACCATTGTTAAAAAAAAAGAAGATATTCTTTCAATGGCATGTACTTTCAAAATAATCTCAATGTTGTAGTATGGTGGCACTGACGGGTTTTAATTGTCAAATATTATAAAAGGCAACTTATTTTTGGATGTATTAAACACAACTGAGTGACTGTTGTGAATAGAAACATGGCAAAACAAGAGTAATTTATTATTATATTCCAATAAAAACAGCACAAACTAAATAATAACATATGAATACGATTAAATGACCTGTTTATCAGAATGTTTCACCATACCGCATGGTTTTAATTTATAATTCACGTGCATGCTTTTCATGTGTATCATGTGTGTGTGTTGAAGGCACATGGCGTATAAAGAAAATCTTCATTTTTAACAATGGTGTACTTCGAATTTTGGATGATGAACTATTTACACTTTACAACATACGTACTCAGGTAAATGTACGTACTTACCGAAGATACTTTAATGTAATGTTCGTATGTGAACAACAATAATCTATTATTTATCTAATATAATAAATTGCTACCGTGTTGCATGCACATAATAACGCATTTAACGACATCTTCTATTATCACTTATAGTTTCTACTATCGCTCCTGTGTTCGCCCTCAGAAACACATTTGTTTGCATGATTTCATTTACATTTAGATCGTCAAATTAAGACTCACAATGAACCCAGACTGTCTACAGATTAACTTTGAATATAAAGTAAAGGCGCAGTATTTGTTCACACTCAACTATTGAATCAGCGAATAAACCACAGACTTAATGACATTGTGATGTTCGTGTCCATTTTCTTTTAGAAGACTCAACAAGAGCATGCGTGCCTACGTCTTGCTGCATGAGACACGACATTATGGCTAACAGGGGACACGACATTATGGCTAACAGAGGGGGTGCCGTACAAAACGATCAGGGAGTGACTTTTTGTAAATGTAAACGTATTTAAAAAAATCTCACAGAAGACAATATTCTCAGTGACCACATCAGTATCGGTTCTGGTGAAGTTATTCATTATAAGAGTGTCATATCCAGAAAGCAAATCAATTTAACTGACGCCTTTGTTAATCTAAGCCTAGATGGTTTCACAAAGGAGCTATTTATTAACAATGCAACGTACAAATTAATGGATACTTATAAGATTAAGTGGCAAAATATTATGCAATCTCAAACTAAGCTTGATATGTACAGAATATTTGAGAAGGTTTTTGCACCTAAAATATGTTTCCATGAACCTAAATAAATCGACAAGATCAGTGATTGCTCAACTCAGAGAAGGTTGATTAAATTGTATGTGCTGACCAATAGATTTATCGGACTTCGAATCATTCAAAGCCATGACTCGATGTATGTTTGATACATCGAGGTCATAAGTTACTGGTATTTTGCAAAGAAACAAATATTGTATATATTTATTTACAGACTCCCATTGATCTGTTGTTAACCCGACGAGAACATACCCACCCTAAGTTATTACGATATAACATACATCGGTGACATAGGTCGATGGTCGATGTTAAGATGGTGGAATATAGACACTCGTACACAACACTACATTTTACTTTTTAAATTACATCATTGTTTTTGTTTTCACATAATGTCTCACTGAGTTTACAGAACTCCGGGTCTGACAAAAGGATCCTCATATTATCATATTTGTATAAATATGCATGAACATTTTTTTATTCCACATACGAATGTAAATATTGCTTTATCTATGTAATGAATTATAAGATGGTGACTAATAAGCGAAGTTAGGCTGAGTACAATCCGATTTTGCTCAATGTTGCCTATGTGCTTTACATATATGTACAATTTATGTTACCAATATGTCTTATATATGTAATATTCTGTAAAATACGTATTTGCCTGAAATAAATAAATATATTACATAATTGTCTCTGATTTATATATGAAATACTGGGAATAGAAAAGCTATATCTACTCGTTTGCTCTACTGGGAAATATCTCCCACTGGGAGATATTTCCCAGTACGGAACATTGCTCGGTCTTTTCCGTCAGTGGCGGAAATGCCAAATGACGTTCCGATTGTTTTACGGACGTCTTCGTCAGATTCCGCCACTAGGAAATAACGATTATGGAAATTAACGAAGAGTTCCGGTTCCACTTATTTTGTTTGTATGACGTAACGTCGTCTTGGATGATGTAACGTCGTCTTGGCGTTTTCGTGCAAACTGGTGTAAAAAGGCGTGAATCATTAGAAATACTAATAAAATATCATGTTAAATTATGTAATATATAGTTTAATAACCAGTGTTTTTGAGATACTGAAAATATCTCCCTCGCTAGAGAAAGGGGCCATTTCTCTACCTCGGGAGATATTTCCCGTATCTCAAAAACACTGGTTATTAAACTCTATATACATACATACAGTCAGTCATACACTGCATACTAAGTGTGTTTAAAGGTAAACGTTCCCGTTTAAAGTATTATATCTCAGAGTAACTAATATCAGGCTTTCTTTCCGAAATCTTTTGATTATACTAAATGTATTCTCGCTTTACTTGTATTGCTAAATGAATTACATGCAATATGGGATCTTATAATACACATAATAAAATAGCTGAGTGAAGTTGGCTCAACATACCAGATACGACAATCATTTTTTAAAATGTCGTTCAGTAAGACATACAACATTCGACATACAACATTCGACCTACGACATTCAAAAACATCCTTCAAAGTGAATGAAGATATTGCTAAGAAGTCTTATGAATACGGACCCTGTATGTTTTCATAAACAAATCTTTATGTTAAATAAGAAATATTGTTTTTAAATTTGCATTTAATGCCACTAATATGTTTTGTGTTGTTGTTTTTTACAATCAACCGACTCAAGAGAAAATGAGGACATCCAATTGGGTAACAGGGCCCTTCTGATAAATGATTTTTTTTAAATTTCTGCCAATTTGATGAGAAAAAAAGTCGACTTCAACTGAAAATGATGAGTGTTATTGAGTGGGCATCGGGCTTCTTCAACTTCTAGTTTGAAGTTCTCTATGAGATATCTAAGCCAATATTTCCATGACTAAACATTCTGTTTAAGGTCACATTTGATTGAAAATGTCAACATTTAGTTAAGAAGTTTGTCCGAGTTTCTCCAATACATCATCACATTGGCCTTCATTCATAAACACTGAATACGACACAGAAAAGCAAAAGGACAAGAACGAATCTTCTTTTTGCAAATTCGTCGGAACGATGGTTTACCGCCAAATGGCTGGAACGAATCATAAAAATTGCATGACATCAAATTTGGCACGGGACGCATTATCAGTATAGGTATGTGTATTAAATAATGATCGAATAAAAAAATGCTTAAATCTTAAAATGTGTGTAAATATAAGCAGCTCGATTGCATAATGTTTGTTTGTGTTTCTGCTACTGTTCTCTCTTATTTGTGTTCGTTGCTTCCAATGGATCCACTTTTCAGTATGTATTGACATTCAAACAGCGTTTGCTTAGTGATGTTGCGGCAGTAAAAAGTCGCGCCGACTAATTGCTTACTGGTCCTTTGGGATCATCACGCCCGCCCAATAGTTGTAGCTTTAAAGTAGAATACCTCATAAGCCGGTGCTAGGGGAGTGAGAGATGTATCACTTTATATTATCCGTCATGAACAGACCCAATGAAACCTAGTCTGCTACTTTTCTCTTTTGTTTGTGTTTGTTGCTTCCCAGAGATCCTCTTTTCAATATTTATTGATAAATGTATTGATGTATTTGTCTCATATTTTCCATACGGAAAGGCAAATGTACATTTTATTTGCTTATGTGATAGGCATTTCGTGCTGTAATGCCATTTGATGGGACGTTAATAAACTATATGTCTGTCAGTATGTCAGTTGATGATACATATACACATCAAGCTTCATCCAACGTTTACATAGTATATATATTAATTACATAATAGTGTATCAAGGGCAATTACTCTGTAATCTGTTGTCTTCATAATTGCCGAACTCATGCGATATCTATAATGTCAGCATTGGACAAACCTTCAATTCAATTTTGGTGACAATCCGAAACTCTTGACCAACGATATTCATAAGTTGAAATGTGTGTATTACTAAAATCACTCTCACTTGATTGGGAATACTGTCTAGAGATGTGTGTATTTCCAAAATCACTCTCACTTGATTGGGAATACTGTCTAGAGATGTGTGTATTTCCAAAACCACTCTCACTTTATTGGGTATACTGTCTAGAGATGTGTGTATTTCCCAAATCACTCTCTTGCTTGTGTTTATTGTCTCTCTCACTGGATGGGGTATATTTTCTAGAGATGTGTGTCTTTCTGAAATCACTCTCACTTGATTGGGTATATTGTCTCTCTCACTTGATTGGGTATATTGTCTAGAGATGTGTGTCTTTCTGAAATCACTCTCACTTGATTGGGTATATTGTCTAGAGATATGTGTATTACTTAAATCACTCTCACTTGATTGGGTATATTGTCTAGAGATGTGTGTATTTCTAAAATCACTCTCACTTGATTGGGAATACTGCCTAGAGATGTGTGTATTTCCAAAATCAATCTCACTTGATTGTGTATATTGTCTAGAGATGTGTGTATTTCCAAAATCACTCTCTCTTGAATGGTATATTGTCTAGAGATGTGTGTATTTCCAAAATCACTCACTTGCTTGTGTTTATTGTCACTCTCACTGGATGGGGTATATTGTAGAGATGTGTGTATTACTAAAATCACTCACTTGATTGAGTATATTGTCTAGAGATGTTTGTATTATTAAAATCACTATCACTTGCTTGGAAATATTGTCTAGAGATGTGTGTATTTCTAAAATCATTCACTTGATGGTGTATATTGTCACTCTCACTGGATTGGTATATTGTCTACAGATGTGTGTATTTCTAAAATCACTCTCACTTGATTGTATATATTGTCTAGAAATGTGTGTATTTCTAAAATCACTCTCACTTGATGGTGTATATATATTGTCTAGAGATGTGTGCATTTCTATAATCACTCTCTCTTGAATGGTATATTGTCTAGAGATGTGTGTATTTCTAAAATCACTCTCACTTGATTGGGTTTGTGTGTATTTCCAAAATCACTCTCACTTGATTGGGTATATTGTCTAGAGATGTGTGTGTTTCTAAAATCACTCTCGCTTGATTGGGTATACTGTCTAGATATGTGTGTATTTCTAACATCACTCTCGCTTGATTGTGTATATTGTCTAAAGATGTGTGTATTTCTAAAATCACTCTCACTTGATTGTGTATATATATTGTCTAGAGATGTGTGTATTTCTAAAATCACTCTCACTTGATTGGGTATCTTGTCCAGTGATGGGTGTATTTCTTAAATCACTCTCACTTGATTGGGTATATTGTCTAGAGATGTGTGTATTTCTAAAATCACTCTCACTTGATTGGGTATATTGTCTAGAGATGTGTGTATTTCTAAAAATCACTCTCACTTGATTGGGTTTATTGTCTAGAGATGTGTGTATTTCTAAAATCACTCTCACTTGGTTGGGTATATTGTCTAGAGATGTGTGTATTTCTAAAATCACTCTCACTTGATTGGGTATATTGTCCAGAGATGTGTGGATTTCTAAAATCACTCACTTGATTGTGTATATTGTCTAGAGATGTGTGTATTTCTAAAATCACTCTCACTTGATTGGGTATATTGTCAAAAGATGTGTGGATTTCTAAAATCACTCTCACTTGATTGTGTATATTGTCTAGAGATGTGTGTATTTCTAAAATCACTCTCACTTGATTGGGTATATTGTCTAGAGATATGTGTATTTCTAAAATCACTCCCACTTGATTGGGTATACTGTCTAGAGATGTGTGTATTTCTAAAGTCACTCTCACTTGATGGTGTATATATATTGTCTAGAGATGTGTGCATTTCTATAATCACTCTCTCTTGAATGGTATATTGTCTAGAGATGTGTGTATTTCCAAAATCACTCACTTGCTTGTGTTTATTGTCACTCTCACTAGATGGGGTATATTGTAGAGATATGTGTATTACTAAAATCACTCACTTGATTGGGTATATTGTCTAGAGATGTTTGTATTCTTAAAATCACTATCACTTGCTTGGAAATATTGTCTAGAGATGTTTGTATTTCTAAAATCATTTACTTGATGGTGTATATTGTCACTCTCACTTGATTGGTATATTGTCTACAGATGTGTGTATTTCTAAAATCACTCTCACTTGATTGTTTATATTGTCTTGAAATGTGTGTATTTCTAAAATCACTCTCACTTGATTGTGTATATTGTCTAGAAATGTGTGTATTTCTAAAATCACTCTCACTTGATTGGGTATATTGTCTAGAGATGTGTGTATTTCTAAAATCAATCTCACTTGATTGGGTATATTGTCTAGAGATATGTGTATTTCTAAAATCACCCCCACTTGATTGGGTATACTGTCTAGAGATGTGTGTATTTCTAAAATCACTCTCACTTGATGGTGTATATATATTGTCTAGAGATGTGTGCATTTCTATAATCACTCTCTTTTGAATGGTATATTGTCTAGAGATGTGTGTATTTCTAAAATCACTCTCACTTGATTGGGTTTGTGTGTATTTCCAAAATCACTCTCACTTGATTGGGTATATTGTCTAGAGATGTGTGTGTTTCTAAAATCACTCTCGCTTGATTGGGTATACTGTCTTGATATGTGTGTATTTCTAACATTACTCTCGCTTGATTGTGTATATTGTCTAAAAATGTGTGTATTTCTAAAATCACTCTCACTTGATTGTGTATATATATTGTCTAGATATGTGTGTATTTCTAAAATCACTCTCACTTGATTGGGTATATTGTCCAGAGATGGGTGTATTTCTAAAATCACTCTCACTTGATTGGGTATATTGTCTAGAGATGTGTGTATTTCTAAAATCACTCTAACTTGATTGGGTATATTGTCTAGAGATGTGTGTATTTCTAACTTCACTCTCGCTTGATTGTGTATATTGTCTAAAAATGTGTATTTCTAAAATCACTCTCACTTGATGGTGTATATATATTGTCTAGAGATGTGTGTATTTCTAAAATCACTCTCACTTGATTGGGTATATTGTCCAGTGATGGGTGTATTTCTTAAATCACTCTCACTTGATTGGGTATATTGTCTAGAGATGTGTGTATTTCTAAAATCACTCTCACTTGATTGGGTATATTGTCTAGAGATGTGTGTATTTCTAAAAATCAATCTCACTTGATTGGGTTTATTGTCTAGAGATGTGTGTATTTCTAAAATCACTCTCACTTGGTTGGGTATATTGTCTAGAGATGTGTGTATTTCTAAAATCACTCTCACTTGATTGGGTATATTGTCCAGAGATGTGTGGATTTCTAAAATCACTCACTTGATTGTGTATATTGTCTAGAGATGTGTGTATTTCTAAAATCACTCTCACTTGATTGGGTATATTGTCAAAAGATGTGTGGATTTCTAAAATCACTCTCACTTGATTGTGTATATTGTCTAGAGATGTGTGTATTTCTAAAATCACTCTCACTTGATTGGGTATATTGTCTAGAGATATGTGTATTTCTAAAATCACTCCCACTTGATTGGGTATACTGTCTAGAGATGTGTGTATTTCTAAAGTCACTCTCACTTGATGGTGTATATATATTGTCTAGAGATGTGTGTATTTCTATAATCACTCTCTCTTGAATGGTATATTGTCTAGAGATGTGTGTATTTCCAAAATCACTCACTTGCTTGTGTTTATTGTCACTCTCACTGGATGGGGTATATTGTAGAGATATGTGTATTACTAAAATCACTCACTTGATTGGGTATATTGTCTAGAGATGTTTGTATTCTTAAAATCACTATCACTTGCTTGGAAATATTGTCTAGAGATGTTTGTATTTCTAAAATCATTCACTTGATGGTGTATATTGTCACTCTCACTGGATTGGTATATTGTCTACAGATGTGTGTATTTCTAAAATCACTCTCACTTGATTGTTTATATTGTCTTGAAATGTGTGTATTTCTAAAATCACTCTCACTTGATTGTGTATATTGTCTAGAAATGTGTGTATTTCTAAAATCACTCTCACTTGATTGGGTATATTGTCTAGAGATGTGTGTATTTCTAAAATCAATCTCACTTGATTGGGTATATTGTCTAGAGATATGTGTATTTCTAAAATCACTCCCACTTGATTGGGTATACTGTCTAGAGATGTGTGTATTTCTAAAATCACTCTCACTTGATGGTGTATATATATTGTCTAGAGATGTGTGCATTTCTATAATCACTCTCTTTTGATAGGTATATTGTCTAGAGATGTGTGTATTTCTAAAATCACTCTCACTTGATTGGGTTTGTGTGTATTTCCAAAATCACTCTCACTTGATTGGGTATATTGTCTAGAGATGTGTGTGTTTCTAAAATCACTCTCGCTTGATTGGGTATACTGTCTAGATATGTGTGTATTTCTAACATTACTCTCGCTTGATTGTGTATATTGTCTAAAAATGTGTGTATTTCTAAAACCACTCTCACTTGATTGTGTATATATATTGTCTAGATATGTGTGTATTTCTAAAATCACTCTCACTTGATTGGGTATATTGTCCAGAGATGGGTGTATTTCTAAAATCACTCTCACTTGATTGGGTATATTGTCTAGAGATGTGTGTATTTCTAAAATCACTCTAACTTGATTGGGTATATTGTCTACAGATGTGTGTATTTCTAAAAATCACTCTCACTTGATTGGGTTTATTGTCTAGAGATGTGTGTATTTCTAAAATCACTCTCACTTGATTGGGTATATTGTCTAGAGATGTGTGTATTTCTAAAATCACTCTCACTTGATTGGGTATATTGTCTATTGGATGTGTGGATTTCTAAAATCACTCACTTGATTGTGTATATTGTTTAGAGATGTGTGTATTTCTAAAATCACTCTCACTTGATTGGGTATATTGTCCAGAGATGGGTGTATTTCTAAAATCACTCTCACTTGATTGGGTATATTGTCAAAAGATGTGTGGATTTCTAAAATCACTCTCACTTGATTGGGTATATTGTCAAAAGATGTGTGGATTTCTAAAATCACTCTCACCTGATTGGGTATACTGTCTAGAAATGTGTGTATTTCTAAAATCACTCTCACTTGATTGGGTATATTGTCTAGAGATGTGTGTATTTCCAAAATCACTCACTTGCTTGTGTTTATTGTCACTCTCACTGGATGGGGTATATTGTAGAGATGTGTGTATTACTAAAATCACTTACTTGATTGAGTATATTGTCTAGAGATGTTTGTATTATTAAAATCACTATCACTTGCTTGGAAATATTGTCTAGAGATGTTTGTATTTCTAAAATCATTCACTTGATGGTGTATATTGTCACTCTCATTGGATTGGTATATTGTCTACAGATGTGTGTATTTCTAAAATCACTCTCACTTGATTGTTTATATTGTCTAGAAATGTGTGTATTTTTAAAATCACTCTCACTTGATGGTGTATATATATTGTCTAGAGATGTGTGCATTTCTATAATCACTCTCTCTTGAATGGTATATTGTCTAGAGATGTGTGTATTTCTAAAATCACTCTCACTTGATTGGGTTTGTGTGTATTTCCAAAATCACTCTCACTTGATTGGGTATATTGTCTAGAGATGTGTGTGTTTCTAAAATCACTCTCGCTTGATTGGGTATACTGTCTAGATATGTGTGTATTTCTAACATCACTCTCGCTTGATTGTGTATATTGTCTAAAAATGTGTGTATTTCTAAAATCACTCTCACTTGATTGTGTATATATATTGTCTAGAGATGTGTGTATTTCTAAAATCACTCTCACTTGATTGGGTATATTGTCCAGAGATGGGTGTATTTCTAAAATCACTCTCACTTGATTGGGTTTATTGTCTAGAGATGTGTGTATTTCTAAAATCACTCTCACTTGATTGGGTATATTGTCTAGAGATGTGTGTATTTCTAAAATCACTCTCACTTGATTGGGTATATTGTCCAGAGATGTGTGGATTTCTAAAATCACTCCCTTGATTGTGTATATTGTCTAGAGATGTGTGTATTTCTCAAATCACTCTCACTTGATTGGGTATATTGTCAAAAGATGTGTGGATTTCTAAAATCACTCTCACTTGATTGTGTATATTGTCTAGAGATGTGTGTATTTCTAAAATCACTCTCATTTGATTGGGTATATTGTCTAGAGATATGTGTATTTCTAAAATCACTCCTACTTGATTGGGTATACTGTCTAGAGATGTGTGTATTTCTAAAATCACTCTCACTTGATGGTGTATATATATTGTCTAGAGATGTGTGCATTTCTATAATCACTCTCTCTTGAATGGTATATTGTCTAGAGATGTGTTTATTTCCAAAATCACTCACTTGCTTGTGTTTATTGTCACTCTCACTGGATGGGGTATATTGTAGAGATATGTGTATTACTAAAATCACTCACTTGATTGGGTATATTGTCTAGAGATGTTTGTATTCTTAAAATCACTATCACTTGCTTGGAAATATTGTCTAGAGATGTTTGTATTTCTAAAATCATTCACTTGATGGTGTATATTGTCACTCTCACTGGATTGGTATATTGTCTACAGATGTGTGTATTTCTAAAATCACTCTCACTTGATTGTTTATATTGTCTAGAAATGTGTGTATTTCTAAAATCACTCTCACTTGATTGGGTATATTGTCTAGAAATGTGTGTATTTCTAAAATCACTCTCACTTGATTGGGTATATTGTCTAGAGATGTGTGTATTTCTAAAATCACTCTCACTTGATTGGGTATATTGTCTAGAGATATGTGTATTTCTAAAATCACTCCCACTTGATTGGGTATACTGTCTAGAGATGTGTGTATTTCTAAAATCACTCTCACTTGATGGTGTATATATATTGTCTAGAGATGTGTGCATTTCTATAATCACTCTCTCTTGAATGGTATATTGTCTAGTGATGTGTGTATTTCTAAAATCACTCTAACTTGATTGGGTTTGTGCGTATTTCCAAAATCACTCTCACTTGATTGGGTATATTGTCTAGAGATGTGTGTGTTTCTAAAATCACTCTCGCTTGATTGGGTATACTGTCTAGATATGTGTGTATTTCTAACATCACTCTCGCTTGATTGTGTATATTGTCTAAAAATGTGTGTATTTCTAAAATCACTCTCACTAGATTGTGTATATATATTGTCTAGATATGTGTGTATTTCTAAAATCACTCTCACTTGATTGGGTATATTGTCCAGAGATGGGTGTATTTCTAAAATCACTCTCACTTGATTGGGTATATTGTCTAGAGATGTGTGTATTTCTAAAATCACTCTCACTTGATTGGGTATATTGTCTAGAGATGTGTGTATTTCTAAAAATCACTCTCACTTGATTGGGTTTATTGTCTAGAGATGTGTGTATTTCTAAAATCACTCTCACTTGATTGAGTATATTGTCTAGAGATGTGTGTATTTCTAAAATCACTCTCACTTGATTGGGTATATTGTCTATTGGATGTGTGGATTTCTAAAATCACTCACTTGATTGTGTATATTGTCTAGATATGTGTGTATTTCTAAAATCACTCTCACTTGATTGGGTATATTGTCCAGAGATGGGTGTATTTCTAAAATCACTCTCACTTGATTTGGTATATTGTCAAAAGATGTGTGGATTTCTAAAATCACTCTCACTTGATTGGGTATATTGTCAAAAGATGTGTGGATTTCTAAAATCCCTCTCACGTGATTGGGTATACTGTCTAGAGATGTGTGTATTTCTAAAATCACTCTCACTTGATTGGGTATATTGTCTAGAGATATGTGTATTTCTAAAATCACTCTCACTTGATTGGGTATACTGTCTAGAGATGTGTGTATTTCTAAAATCACTCTCACTTGATTGGGTATATTGTCAAAAGATGTGTGGATTTCTAAAATCACTCTCACTTGATTGTGTATATTGTCAAAAGATGTGTGTATTTCTAAAATCACTCTCACGTGATTGGGTATATTATCTTGAGATGTGTGTATTTCTAAAATCACTCTCACTTGATTGGGTATATTGTCTAGAGATATGTGTATTTCTAAAATCACTCTCACTTGATTGGGTATACTGTCTAGAGATGTGTGTATTTCTAAAATCACGATCACTTGATTGGGTATATTGTCAGAAGATGTGTGCATTTCTAAAATCACTCTCACTTGATTGGGTATATTGTCAAAAGATGTGTGTATTTCTAAAATCACTCTCACGTGATTGGGTATATTGTCTAGAGATGTGTGTATTTCTAAAATCACTCTCACTTCATTGGGTATATTGGCTAGAGATGTGTGCATTTCTAAAATCTCTCTCACTTTATTGGGTATATTGTCTAGAGATATGTGTATTTCTAAAATCACTCTCGCGTGATTGGGTATACTGTCTAGAGATGTTTATATTTCTAACATCACTCTCGCTTGATTGTGTATATTTTCTAGAGATATGTGTATTTCTAAAATCACTCTCACTTGATTGGGTATATTGTCTAGAGATGTGTGTATTTCTAAAATCACTCTCACTTGATTGGGTATAGTGTGAAAAGATGTGTGGATTTCTAAAATCACTCTCACTTGATTGGGTATATTGTCAAAAGATGTGTGGATTTCTAAAATCGCTCTCACGTGATTTGTTATTTTGTCTAGAGATGTGTGTATTTCTAAAATCACTCTCACTTCATTAGGTATATTGTCTAGAGATGTGTGATTTTCTAAAATCACTCTCACTTGATTGGGTATATTGTCTAGAGATGTGTGTATTTCTTAAATCACTCTCGCTTGATTGGGTATATTGTCTAGAGATGTGTGTATTTCTAAAATCACTCTCGCTTGATTGGGTATATTGTCTAGAGATGTGTGTATTTCTAAAATCACTCACTTGATGGTTTATATTGTCACTCTCACTGGATTGGGTATATTGTCTAGAGATGTGTTTTTCTAAAATCACTCTCGCTTGATTGGGTATATTGTCTAGAGATATGTGTATTTCTAAAATCACTCTCGCTTAATAGGGTATATTGTCTAGAGATGTGTGTATTTCTAAAATCACTCACTTGATGGTTTATATTGTCACTCTCACTGGATTGGATATATTGTTTAGAATGTGTGTATTTCTAAAATCAGTCTCACTTGATTGTGTATATATATATTGTCTAGAGATGTGTGCATTTCAAAAATCACTCTCACTTGAATGGTATATTTTCTAGAGATGTGTGCATTTCCAAAATCACTCTCACTGGATTTGGTATATTGTCTAGAGATGTGTGTATTTTCAAAAATCACTCTCACTTGATTGGGTATACTGTCTAGAGTTGTGTGTATTTCTAAAATCACGGTCACTTGATTGGGTATACTGTCTAGAGATGTGTGTATTTCTAACATCACTCTCGCTTGATTGTGTATATTGTCTAGAAATTTGTGTATTTCTAAAATCACTCTCACTTGATTGTGTATTTATATTGTCTAGAGATGTGTGTATTTCTAAAATCACTCTCACTTGATTTTGTATATATATTATCTAGAGATGTGTGTATTTCTAAAATCACTCTCACTTGATTGTGTATATTGTCTAGTGATCTGTGTATTTCTAAAATCTTTTTCATTTTATTGGGTATATTTTCACTCTCACTTGATTGGGTATGTTGTCTAGAGATGTGTGTATTTCTCTAGAATCACTCTCATTTCATTAGTTTTATTGTCTATGGGTATATTGTCTATGGGTATATTGTCTATGGTATATTGTCTAGCTCGTCCAAGATCTGATTGAAACAACCGTCGGATTACATTGAGAGTCATAAACTGTTACTTGAGTATTGTCGTTCACAAGAATAAGCTGACTAACGACAGACGATGGTGCACAATGCGCTATCGCATAACGACAGACGATGGTGCACAATGCGCTATCGCATAACGACAGACGATGGTGCACAATGCGCTATCGCATAACGACAGACGAAGGTGCACAATGCGCTATCGCATAACGACAGACGATGGTGCACAATGCGCTATCGCATAACGACAGACGAAGGTGCACAATGCGCTATCGCATAAGCTCACTTCGTCATTTAGTATTTACGGGCAATATTGATATTGGCAAACACCTGAACAATTTTTACTAAAGAAAAATATATTTATTGGGTAAAGTTCCGAGCGAAAAAAATATACAATCAGTAAAGTCAGTGTTTATCGATTACGAAAATTGACGAGAAAGTGAAGAATGCAAACGGAATTATTCTAAATTATTATGCATCACGAAAACTACTTTTAACTCACAAAAAAATTGATGTAAACAAATAGAACAAGAAATATCACTGTAAGTGACAAATGCCCCGGAAGTGACCTTTGACCTCAGTTGTGCTATTAAACATCAACAAGGAAATAGGGCTTTAATATCTTCTAAGAAATATTTTTTCAGCTCTATACCACAGAAATATTATATTTATTATTAGGTCTTATTATTAAGTGTTATACGATTTTATGCATACTCTTAATGAGTTCCACGTTCATGAAATAAATAATATATAATTATCATTGTCATAAAGATTGGGTTCAGTGATCCCAAAGGACAGTAATAACACTATTGATTTGTGTTCGTAGCGACGTTTTACAGCCACCACATGACACTAAACAAAAGCTAGTCAAAATATCAATACATACTGAACAGGTGATTCTTGGAAGCAAAGTAGCACACTCGGTGTTATCGAATCTGTTCATGAGAGGTAAATGTAATAGTTCGTGAGACGTGTATATTTCTAAACAAATTATATCTTAAATTGAACTGAATGCTGTCTTTAGTATTACATATGTACATTTCATATCTGCATTTTGCTTTATTCATAATTTTTTCTTTTATTATTTTAATTTTATATTCTCAAAACCTGGTCGGGCAAATATATGACATCTAAAACATACATAAACTTCTTTCCAGACTTGACTTAATACCATCTGCATTAGCACAACGCATTGTATTAACTTACGAAAACATATTTAAATTATTTTTATTATCAGCTGATTATACGCTTAAATAACACAGATACGCGTTTAATAATTTCAAATATCTTCAAATATTAATGCTTAGAGTGGTTGACACTTTTCTGTCTGACATACACACTCGCACGCACGCACGCACGCACACACACTCGCACGCACACACACACACACACACACACACACACACACACACACACACACACACACATCATTAGCGGACACACGGTTTCTCTTCTAGAACAGTTCTTATGTGTATGCGTTATGTGTATGCGTTATGTGTATATGTGTATGCGTTATGTATATGCGTTATGTGTATGCGTTATGTGTATGCGTTATGTATATGCGTTATGTATATGCGTTATGATAGCTTTGATCGTTTTGCATCTGAGGTTGGTGTCTTACTGAAGTGAAGAACGACAGTTTGATTTCATCGACGGTAATAAAATATACGTTCGTCTGAGCCTAAAACATCAACATAACACTTAAATATCATAAATAGTTTGGCAAGTGGTACGTGGTACAGTAGTAAAACAAAACAGTTGACGCTCATCATTATGTTCTTCTTATTTAAAATAGATCATTGCATGACGTTTGTCTACGATGGAATTGTGAACAAACTTAACTATTTATTTTTGATGAAAGAGATAACAAACTGTCAGTCTACAGTCATTGACTGCAAATTAAATGCAAAATAAACTGCTCTGAATCCAAATACACGAGTTTTCAGGCTAACATGTCATTCACACTAAGCAAGAGTAAGTGCTTGTTTTAACATTATCAACTAGGGAATTCCGTGTTCGCAGATCCGATATTCTTAAATAATTTTTGAGGAAGATTAATTGGTCAGCTTATGTGCTTGTGAAATTTTGCAGAATGTGTGCAACTCTCAATTAAAGTTTAACACGTATGAAACGCTTGCTTATTTACGAACATGCTCATCGACTGATAATCCAAGGTATATTTACATACCGAGGCCCGAGTAAAGATTTTTTTATTTATAACATTGTTATATACTGATAAAAATAATCAATGTTTTTAGAGTACCGATATTTTGCCCTAAATCAATGAACACAGTTATATGCCAAAGCAATCCCAAGATGTTTTGAAAAAAAGGGTTGCAGCTAGTTAAAAAAAGGATACAACGGTGATGATGTAAACTTTTTAATCACAGTACAATTTGTAACACGAACTTCATAAATGTTGAAGTTCCGCTTTGCAAATTTGAGCCATTTCAGTACTGTATTTAAAGCTGAATGGCCACCCTTTTTGTAGTATTATCAATTAACAAATTTAACTCTTAAACATCATATGAACATTTCTTGACAGTCCCGGAGAGAAACATATATTTAAAACCTCTACTAAGTTGTATGTAAAACTAATAATTATTTGCATGACGTAGATACTACAATTACTACTGCGTGACTGCACGGGGAAATTAGGTAAATCTGAATTGTATAGCTGCACAACTATTGCCAGATACTCGATAAATACATTTACCTGTGGATTAATTTACCTGTTCAACGTTTTCTACGTCATCAAACAAAATATTATTCTCGCTTTTCACAGATATTGCAATGTGTGAATTGTAAATATATTTTGTTGTGTATTGATTTCGATTTAAATAAACATAAACATGTTCATGACAACAAAATACGGCCGGAGAACTTTAACGTAAAGAGTTTGCAACATTTTACATCCTAAGTTTGCTCAACTGCTTGAGCCAAACGCGTACTCTGTCAATAATGAAACTTTGAAGTGGAACTATTCGGCGTGCATTACGTGGTCCGAGTATTAACTTTCATGCCCCATCCAACCCCTTCTCCAAGAAGCGAAAACGGGGTTGGCTGGGCTATGAAATAAAACCTTAATTTCGGGTTAAAACTTTTTCACATTGTAAAATTGAAACATTTAATAGGTAATTTTAAACAGGTTATGGCGGTTTTTTTCAGTAAAAAGTGTTTTGAAACATGTTTTGTTGTCGAAATATCCGTTATAAAATCCTGCTAATATATGCTTTCCCATCGCTTAATGGAATTAAGGCGGGACCAAGTAATTGGTATTTGTTGTTTTAGTCGTATGTAGCCATGTACCATTCGATTAGCATATTTTACTTACAATATATAACGGAAATTCCCGAGTTGTATACATCATATATTAGAAATTCCCGAGATGTATACATCATTTAGCGGAAATCTCCGAGTTGTGTACATAATATAGCGGAAATTCCCGAGTTTCGTTTCTGTTTTCCTTTAGTATAATTTATATTCAAATATTAATTATTAAACTGAGCTCAAGCTCACATTCCGATTTGATTTTCATGCACGCGTAATTTTGTTAAGCTGACCCGTCTCCTTTTGTTAAATCATGTGTAGCACGAAATCTGCTTTGTATAAAGTGTCAAAACCCACATTATTTTATTCCATTTTACAGCAACAATAAAAACCGGAGTAAAATACTGAAACATTGCTAATAACCAGCGTCAAATCAAATGGCCATTGGAATGTTAGCGTCATGAATGAAGGCACGATACATCGCAAGACATTATAGTAGTCGTTTAAAGCTACAGAGTCTCTATATCAATCGATTTCTTCTTTGTAGACGTATCTTTATATGTAACTTCATGTTCACCAGCTCATGTCGAAATCGGGTATTTAAGCGAGCAAATATAACGCAGGACATCATTTATTGTATATACATCGACCAGTGCACATCGTACCTGTACACGAGTAACATTATGATTTACAGAAAAATGTTGTTTGCCTCTTTCGGGACTCGAAACATGACCTTCTGATTTCGTCAGGTGCTCTATCCACTGAGCTATAACGCTTCTTGAGAAAATGGTATACAAACTACCATTTATTATGAGGCAAAATAACTTAACATATTTGAACGCAACTCAAGATGAATCCATAAATATATAGTTTATCTTGTCGGACGTGTAAATTAACATTGTCTGGTGTAATACTATATGTTATCAATATGAAACTAGTATTCCGCCTCAAAACAACCATATCTCGACTTGTTATTTAGCGCTTGATGAGTTTGTGTGTGCGCTAGTTATTACGTAATGCCTATTTACTAATAATGATATAATATAACAATAAATAGCCGTGGTCTAGTGGTTAAACGTACGGCCATCAAAACTTAAAAGCGCAACGGCAGTGGTTCAAATCCCGTTCCGGGCAAAAAGAAAATTCCACATAAATTCTGAAGCCGTATATTTATTGATGTTATCGGTACGAAGACTAAATAAAAAATGCGATATTTTATGCATCTATTTCTGCCTTATATACCGACTATTTGGGTGTTCGTCGATTTGAAAATACTTCACAAGTGACTCATTCATATTCGTGAGTTGTTACCAGTTAAAATAGAGACGCTGTACCTTTAAGACTAGATCTCAGCTGAAAGAAAATGTTATGACAGACCAGGTTCAAGCCGCGCAAGAGAAGACCACTAATTTGTGACGCCTTCGCGAAAAAACAAATTCAAGTTAAGCAGAAAGTTAGCCAACCGCCTACAAAATGCTACTGGCATGACCTTCCGTAACAGGGTATACGCGCGGCGGCTCGGCTGCATTTGCGTCGACCTTACGTTGGTGTTACGTTGACGCCACGGCATCGTCAGGCTCGTGTCGACTGGGTGCGAATTCATCGTCGATTGTCCCGTATGCAATGAAACGAGGTAAGTTTTATGTCTGAATCTCGTTTCAACCGTTGTGTTGCTGATGGTAGACAGGGAAGGATGGGTGAAGGACTTTATCCTGAAAACGTCATTCAGCGTGATCGTTACGGCGGGGTTAGTGCTATGGTGTATGTGTGTGGGGGTGGGGGGGGGGGGGTTGCATATGTCAGTTCAGTAAGACGGAGCTTGTTACAGTTGCTGGAAACCTCACGGCACTGCGATATTGCTACGACGTTATCCAGCCTATTGTGATACCATTTCTACGTCATGGGAAGATATTCCAGCAGGATAACGCCCGATCACACTCCGCAAGGCACATACAGGACATCATTCGATGAAATAACGTTAACGTACTCGATTGCCTGAAAGATCACCAGAACTTTCGCCCACTGAACGCCTTTGGGACTACCTTGGGTGTAAGGTCAGAGGACGTGATGACGTCAGCAACTTCGAGACTTGAACCCTATCTGCACGAAGAATAGCAAAGTTGTTAGGGGACTGATTTCCAGCATGAGAAGAGGTAGCTGCGAGAATCATAGCTCTTATGGTTGTACCATACGATGCCACCCTTTGTTTAAATTTTAGGTATCAGGGTCGACTCCATCCAGAGAGGTTTCTGAACAAATCGACCAATGCCTGCGTAAACAACCGCCGTATTTAAATAGATTAAACCTTAAATAGCACGAGTGCGTGCATAAAACACACCAAAGAGAAGAATACCTCATTGATCTTAGGCATTTTCGTACGACTGTCTATTTTCTGGAATGTTTACATTTCGACATGTCTCGCGCTGATACGTATTCCGTATTTGGAAAATTAAACCCGCACACAGCAGACACAAATCGACAACCAAGAATTTATTGGAACTAGCTAAACATAATTTTATCATTGTATATTAATTATTATCTAAGGTAATTGTACGTTATACTTTATTTTTACGAAGAAAAACAAGTTAACAGCTAAATACAAACACTTTTATAAAACTTCTTACGATATTTTTGATCGCAAGTCCATATTCATCAACAATTCCTACAGTTTTGCTCTGCATTCGAGATAGCCAAACATGTGGGCAAGTATTTACAAAAATACACATCTTTTAGAAAATCAAATGCACTTTCCTTATTTCTTTTATTTCAAACGTATAGAAAAAGTAAATTAAGAATTTGACTTACGATCAAATTTATCGAAGAAGTTTAATGAAACTGGGCCTGGCAGCTGGTCTTTATTGTTTTTAGAATACAATTAAAACTTATACACACACAATGAAAAACCTGTGTCTATGTTTTTTTTAAAACATGTATGTTAACTACAAACACTTTACCATCCGATCATCGAATGACGCCATTGTGTCAGGCAAGTGTATAACTATGACTGAATTACGGCTACATACGTCATTCCCTCACTCCTCTCCCAACCCAAATACAATATGTTGATATTGAAATAGGTCTTTAACACGTACATTTGCTCTGGTGAACAATTTGCAGAATAGTAAAGAAATTGTTTGGTCAGATGTGTTTTTGTATTTGGTCATATGTGTTCTTGTATTTGGTCAGATTTTTTTTTGAGCGGTTAATGCATATAACGTGAATTGCTTAAGACGACACCTTTAACGTGTGCCTGACGTGAGAGAGAAACGGGTAACAATCTCGGGCATTCATCTTTATCATTATGGCAAGATTACAGATACATAAAACTGTTTACAGCGTATGACATATTTCGGAAATAAGACTTAATTACTTTCGTGTTGAAACCAATTTAGCGTTTATTTAATGGAACAGCAGTGGTGTTTTCCCATTCCGCGGTTATTTTTCAAGTTTTATGCACACTGGATTAGAAATGTCATCTCTTGTTTCAGAATGTTATGGTTTCTAAATTTAATACCGATGCGTCGTTCAAAACAAACATCAGGTATATGCTGAGCTTTATTGAGCTAATTGTTATTGCTATTTTTATCTTGGTGTTAAAAAGTTTTCCAAGATAATTAAATATTCCGGTTATAGATTCGGGGGTGTAGTTAGTAGCTGAATAAACCTGTAACATTCCATTTACAGATTCGAGGTTTTTGTAGTTTTGCAGTCAATAGCTGAATAACCCCTATCATTCCGCATATAGATTCGAGGTGTGTGTAGTTAATAGCTGAATAACCTGTAATATTCAGCTTATAGATTGAGGTTTGTGTATTTAATAGCTGCATAACCTGTAACATTCCTTTATAGATTCGAAGTTTGCGTAGTTAATAGCTGAATAAGCTGTAATATTCCATTTACAGATTCGAGGTTTTTGTAGTTTTGAAGTCAATAGCTGAATAACCCCTATCATTCCGCATATAGATTCGAGGTGTGTGTAGTTAATAGCTGAATAACCTGTAATATTCAGCTTATAGATTGAGGTTTGTGTATTTAATAGCTGCATAACCTGAAACATTCCTTTATAGAATCGAAGTTTGCGTAGTTAATAGCTGAATAACCTGTAATATTCCACTTATAGATTCGAGGTTTGTGTAGTTATTAGCTGAATAACCTGTAACCTTCCACTTATAGATTCGGGGTTTGTGTAGTTAGTAGCTGAATAACCCATAACAATCCGCTTATAGATTCGAGGTTTGTGAAGTTAGCATCTGAATAACCTGTAATATTCCACTAATGGATTCGAGGTTTGTGTAGTTAGTAAATGAATAACCTGTAACATTCCGCTTATAGAATCGAGATTTGTGTAGTTAGTAGCTGAATAACCCGTAACAATCCCTTATAGATTCGCGGTTTGTGAAGTTAGCATCTGAATAACCTGTAATATTTCGCTAATGGATTCGAGGTTTGTGTAGTTAATAGCTGAATAACCTGTACTATTCCGCTTATAGATTCGAGGTTTGCGTAGTTAATAGCTGAATAACCTGTAATATTCCACTTATAGATTCGAGGTTTGTGTAGTTATTAGCTGAATAACCTGTAACCTTCCACTTATAGATTCGGGGTTTGTGTAGTTAGTAGCTGAATAACCCATAACAATCCGCTTATAGATTCGAGGTTTGTGAAGTTAGCATCTGAATAACCTGTAATATTCCACTAATGGATTCGAGGTTTGTGTAGTTAGTAAATGAATAACCTGTAACATTCCGCTTATAGAATCGAGATTTGTGTAGTTAGTAGCTGAATCCTTATAGATTCGCGGTTTGTTAAGTTAGCATCTGAATAACCTGTAATATTTCGCTAATGGATTCGAGGTTTGTGTAGTTAATAGCTGAATAACCTGTACTATTCCGCTGATAGATTCGAGGTTTGTGTAGTTAATAGCTGAATAACCTGTACTATTCCGCTGATAGATTCGATGTTTGCGTAGTTAATAGCTGAATAACCTGTACTATTCCGCTGATAGATTCGATGTTTGCGTAGTTAATAGCTGAATAACCTGTACTATTCCGCTGATAGATTCGATGTTTGCGTAGTTAATAGCTGAATAACCTGTACTATTCCGCTGATAGATTCGATGTTTGCGTAGTTAATAGCTGAATAACCTGTACTATTCCGCTGATAGATTCGATGTTTGCGTAGTTAATAGCTGAATAACCTGTACTATTCCGCTGATAGATTCGATGTTTGCGTAGTTAATAGCCAGGGTGTATACTTACTCCCTGTTAATAGCTGAATAACCTTTAAAGATGAACATTGTCCTAAATCAACAAATCCGACGTTGATATGTTTTTAAATTATTAAATATCATTATAAATACGATGTTTACTATGCTATTGATGTATGTTTAGTGAAAATGTGTTTTTAAAGATAAAAATCGAAAAGGCAAACAGGGATTGCTAAAAAAATCGAAAAAAATCTAAGTGGGGAAACTATTCCTCGTATAACCGGAAGTGACGTCATTGGGAACTAAACAAAAAGCCATTAGTACATAGGGAAAGCACGCAAAAACAGTATAGTGTGTATGAAAATGTCGGAATTAAACTGTTTTTATCGAAATTCTGACAGTAAGTCACCGGCAACACCGTATATCTTGGTACATATACACTACTCAACTGTTATAATCGGTAACCCAGGTTTTTTGAAAATAACACAAATACTTAAAGCTGGAAATCACCGAAACACATACCAATATTTTATTAAGTTTATTAACAATGTTATCTGAAATCTGGTGACCATTAGATTACCACGTATTACACGCTCTCGACGTGCCCCCAACTAACAATATACCACACACCGACTAATCAACTGTTGCGGTGCCCTATTGAAATACAGCCTAATTAGCGTACATACGTCGGTATATGACAAAAGCACGTACCATTTAGGGAAACATAGTTCCTGTTTATTGCAATTCGTGAGCGGTGTAATACCGCCGCGGCGAGCCGCGTACTGCACAAGACGGATATATGATGAGTGGGAAACGTGTAAGTAAGTAAATAGTTTATTAAAGTGACATGTGCATATACAATTCAAAATCAAACATATATGAAATAACTGAAAATTAAGCACCCAGCCCAACGGACCTATAAGTCACTATCTATAAATAATAATATTAAGTAAATAACATGATATAAATATTTATTGTTAAATAGCTGAATAACCTGTAATATTCCGCTGATAGATTCGATGTTTGTGTAGTTAATAGCTATAACATTTAGCTTATAGATTCGAGGTGTGTGCAGTTAATAGCTGATTATCCTATAACATTCCACTTATAGACTCGATGGTTGTGTAGTTAATAGCTGATTAACTATAACTTTCCGCTTATAGATTCGAGGTTTGTGTAGTTAATAGCTGAATAGCATGTAACATTCCGCTCATAGATTCGAGGTTAGTTAATAGCGAATAAGCTCTAACATTCCGCATATAGATTCGAGGTTTTTGTAGATAGTAGCTGAATAACCTGTAACATTCTCCTTATAGATTCGGGGTTTGCGTAGTTCATAGCTAAATAACATGATACATTTCGGTTACAGATTCAATGTTTTTGTAGTTAATAGCTGAATAACCTCTAACATTCCGCTGATAGATTCGAGGTTTGTGTATTCAGTAGCTGAATACACTGTAACATTCCACTTATACATTCGATGTTTGTGTATTTAATAGCTGAATATCCTGTAACATTCCGCTTACAGATGGGAGGTTTGTGTAGTTATTAGCTGAATAATCTGTAACATTCCCTTATAGATTCGAGGTTTGTGTAGTTAATAGCTGAATAACATGTAACATTCCGCTTATATATTCGAGTTTTGTGTAGTTAATAGCTAAATAACCTGTAATATTCCGCTATTAGATTCGAGCTTTGTGTAATTAGTAGCTGAATAACCTGTAATATTCCGCTTATAGATTCGAGGTTTGTGTAGTTGTTAACTGAATAACCTGTAACATTCCGCTTATAGATTCGAGGTTTGTGTAGTTAATAGCTGACTAACCTGTAGCATTGTATTTACGGATTCGAGGTTTTTGTAGTTAATAGCTTAATAACTCCTAGCATTTCGCTTATAGATTCGAGTTTTGTGTAGTTAATAGCTGAAAAACCTGTAATATTCAGCTTATAGATTCGAGGTTTGTGTAGTTAATACCTGAATAACCTGTAACATTCCGCTTATATATTCGAGGTTTGTGTAGTTATTAGCTGGGTAATCTGTAACATTCCGCTTATAGATTCGAGGTTTGTGTAGTTAATAGCTGAATAACCTGTTACATTCCGCTTATATATTTGAGGTTTGTGTAGTTAATAGCTAAATAACCTGTAATATTCCGCTGATAGATTCGAGCTTTGTGTAATTAGTAGCTGAATAACCTGTAATATTCCGCTTATAGATTCGAAGTTTTTGTAGTTGTTAACTGAATAACCTGTAACATTCCACTTATAGATTCGAGGTTTGTGTAGTTAATAGCTGACTAACCTGTGGCATTCTATTTACGGATTCGAGGTTTGTGTAGTTAATACCTTAATAACCCCTAGCATTTGGCTTATAGATTCGAGTTTTGTGTAGTTAATAGCTGTATAACCTGTAATATTCAGCTTATAGATTCGAGGTTTGTGTAGTTAATACCTGAATAAACTCTAACATTCCGCTTATATATTCGAGGTTTGTGTAGTTAGTAGCTGAATAACCTGTAATATTACGCTTATATAATTGAGGTTTGTGTAGTTAATAGCTGATTAACCAAACATTTCGCTTATAGATTCGAGGTTTGTGTAGTTAGTAGCTGAATAACCTGTAATACTCCGCTGACATATTCGAAGTTTGTCTAATTAGTAGCTGAAATACCTGTAATATTTCGCTGATAGATTCGAGGTTTATGTAGTTTGTAGCAGATAAACCTGTAATATTCCGCTTATAGATTAGAGGTTTGTGTAGTGAATAGCTGAATAACCTGTAACATTGCGCTAATATATTTGAGGTTTGTGTTGTTAATAGCTAAATAACCTGTAATGTTCCTCTAATAGATTCGAGCTTTGTGTAATTAGTAGCTGAATAACCTGTAATATTCCGCTTATAGATTCGAGGTTTGTGTAGTTGTTAACTGAATAACCTGTAACATTCCACTTATAGATCCGAGGTTTGTGTAGTTAATAGCTGACTAACCTGTAACATTCTGTTTACGGATTCGAGGTTTTTGTAGTTAATAGCTTAATAACCCCTAACATTTCGCTTATAGATTCGAGTTTTGTGTAGTTAATACCTGAAAAATCTGTAATATTCAGCTTATAGATTCGAGGTTTGTGTAGTTAATAGCTGATTAACCAAACATTTCGCTTATAGATTCGAGGTTTCAGGAGTTAGTAGCTGTAACCTTTAACATTCTGCTTAATGATTAGAGGTGTAGTAAGTTGCTGAATAACCCGTAACATTCCGCTTACAGATTCGAGGTTTGTGTAGTGATTAGCTGAATAACCTGTAATATTCCGCTTATTGATTTGAGGTTTGTGTAGATAATATAGCTGAATAATCTGACGCTAACATTCCGCTTATAGATTCGAGGTTTGTGTAGTTAGTAGCTGAATAACCTGTAATACTCCGCTGATAGATTCGAGGTTTGTCTAATTAGGAGCTGAAATACCTGTAATATTCCGCTGATAGATTCGAGGTTTGTGTAGTTCGTAGCAGATTAACCTGTAATATTCCGCTTATAGATTAGAGGTTTGTGTAGTTAATAGCTGAATAACTTGTAACATTGCGCTAATATATTTGAGGTTTGTGTAGTTAATAGCTAAATAACCTGTAATGTTCCGCTAATAGATTCGAGCTTTGTGTAATTAGTTGCTGAATAACCTGTAATATTCGGCTTATAGATTCGAGGTTTGTGTAGTTGTTAATTGAATAACCTGTAACATTCCACTTATAGATCCGAGGTTTGTGTAGTTAATAGCTGACTAACCTGTAACATTCTGTTTACGGATTCGAGGTTTTTGTAGTGAATAGCTTAATAACCCCTAACATTTCGCTTATAGATTCGAGTTTTGTGTAGTTAATAGCTGAAAAATCTGTTATATTCAGCTTATAGATTCGAGGTTTGTGTGGTTAATACCTGAATAACCTGCAACATTCCGCTTATATATTCGAGGTTTGTGTAGTTAGTAGCTGAATAACCTGAAATTTTACGCTGATAGATTTGAGGTTTGTGTAGTTAATAGCTGATATACCAAACATTTCGCTTATAGATTCGAGGTTTCTGGAGTTAGTAGCTGAATAACCTTTAACATTCTGCTTAATGATTAGAGGTGTAGTAAGTTGCTGAATAACCCGTAACATTCCGCTTACAGATTCGAGGTTTGTGTAGTGATTAGCTGAATAACCTGTAACCTTCCACTTTTAGATTCGAGGTTTGTGTAGTGATTAGCTGAATAACCTGAAACATTCCGCTTATTGGTTTGAGGTTTGTGTAGATAATATAGCTGAATAATCTCACGCTAACATTCCGCTTATAGATTCGAGGTTTGTGTAGTTAGTAGCTGAATAACCTGTAATACTCCGCTGATAGATTCGAGGTTTGTCTAATTAGGAGCTGAAATACCTGTTATATTCCGCTGATAGATTCGAGGTTTGTGTAGTTCGTAGAAGATTAACCTGTAATATTCTGCTTATAGATTACAGGTTTGTGTAGTTAATAGCTGAATAACCTGTAACATTCCGCTTATAGATTCGAGGTTTTTGTAGTTAGTAGCTGAATAACCTTTAACATTCTGCTTAATGATTAGAGGTGTAGTAAGTTGCTGAATAACCCGTAACATTCCGCTTACAGATTCGAGGTTTGTGTAGTGATTAGCTGAATAACCTGTAACCTTCCAATTATAGATTCGAGGTTTGTGAAGTTAGTAGCTAAATAACCTGTAATACTCCGCTGATAGATTCGAGGTTTGTCTAATTAATTGCTGAAATACCTGTAATATTCCGCTGATAGATTCGAGGTTTGTGTAGTTATTAGCTGAATATCCCGTAACATTCCGCTTATAGATGAGAGGTTTGTGTAGTTATTAGCTGAATAATCTGTAACATTCCGCTTATAGATTCGAGGTTTGTGTAGTAAATAGCTGAATAACTTGTAACACTGCGCTTATATATTTGACGTTTGTGTAGTTAATAGCTAAATAACCTGTAATATTCCGCTGATAGATTCGAGCTTTGTGTAATTAGTAGCTGAATATCCTGTAATATTCCGCTTATAGATTCGAGGTTTGTGTAGTTGTTATCTAAATAACCTGTTACATTCCACTTATAGATTCGCGGTTTGTGTAGTTAATAGCTGACTAACCTGTCACATTCTATTTACGGATTCGAGGTTTTTGTAGTTAATAGCTTAATAACCCCTAGCATTTCACTTGTAGATTCGAGTTTTGTGTAGTTAATAGCTGAAAAACCTGTAATATTCGAGGTTTGTGTAGTTAATACCTGAATAACCTGTAACATTCCGCTTATATATTCGAGGTTTGTGTAGTTAGTAGCTCAATAACCTGTACTATTACGCTTATATATTTGAGGTTTGTGTACTTAATAGCTGATTAACCAAACATTTCGCTTATAGATTCGAGATTTATTTAGTTAGTAGCTGAATAACCTTTAACATTCTGCTTAATAATTAGAGGTGTAGTAAGTTGCTGAATAACCCGTAACATTCCGCTTACAGATTCGAGGTTTGTGTAGTGATTAGCTGAATAACCTGTAACCTTCCACTTATAGATTCGAGGTTTGTGTAGTGATTAGCTGAATAACCTGAAACATTCCGCTTATTGATTTGAGGTTTGTGTAGATAATATAGCTGAATAATCTCACGCTAACATTCCGCTTTTAGATTCGAGGTTTGTGTAGTTAGTAGCTGAATAACCTGTAATACTCCGCTGATAGATTCGAGGTTTGTCTAATTAGGAGCTGAAATACCTGTAATATTCCGCTGATAGATTCGAGGTTTGTGTAGTTCGTTACAAATTAACCTGTAATATTCCGATTATAGATTAGAGGTTTGTGTAGTTAATAGCTGAATAACCTGTAACATTCCGCTTATATATTCGAGTTTTTTGTAGTTAGTAGCTGAATAACCTTTAACATTCTGCTTAATGATTAGAGGTGTAGTAAGTTGCTGAATAACCCGTAACATTCCGCTTACAGATTCGAGGTTTGTGTAGTGATTAGCTGAATAACCTGTAATATTACGCTTATTGATTTGAGGTTTGTGTAGATAATATAGCTGAATAATCTCACGCTAACATTCCGCTTATAGATTCGAGGTTTGTGTAGTTAGTAGCTGAATAACCTGTAACATTCCGCTTACAGATGGGAGGTTTGTGTAGTTATTAGCTGAATAATCTGTAACATTCCACTTATAGATTCGAGGTTTGTGTAGTAAATAGCTGAATAACCTGTAACACTGCGCTTATATATTTGACGTTTGTGTAGTTAATAGCTAAATAACCTGTAATATTCCGCTGATAGATTCGAGCTTTGTGTAATTAGTAGCTGAATATCCTGTAATATTCAGCTTATAGATTCGAGGTTTGTGTAGTTGTTATCTAAATAACCTGTTACATTCCACTTATAGATTCGAGGTTTGTGTAGTTAATAGCTGACTAACCTGTCACATTCTATTTACGGATTCGAGGTTTTTGTAGTTAATAGCTTAATAACCCCTAGCAGTTCACTTGTAGATTCGAGTTTTGTGTAGTTAATAGCTGAAAAACCTGTAATATTCGAGGTTTGTGTAGTTAATACCTGAATAACCTGTAACATTCCGCTTATATATTCGAGGTTTGTGTAGTTAGTAGCTCAATAACCTGTAATATTACGCTTATAGATTTGAGGTTTGTGTACTTAATAGCTGATTAACCAAACATTTCGCTTATAGATTCGAGATTTTTTTAGTTAGTAGCTGAATAACCTTTAACATTCTGCTTAATGATTAGAGGTGTAGTAAGTTGCTGAATAACCCGTAACATTCCGCTTACAGATTCGAGGTTTGTGTAGTTGATTAGCTGAATAACCTGTAACCTTCCACTTATAGATTCGAGGTTTGTGTAGTGATTAGCTGAATAACCTGTAACATTCCAATTATAGATTCGAGGTTTGTGAAGTTAGTAGCTAAATAACCTGTAATACTCCGCTGATAGATTCGAGGTTTGTCTAATTAGTTGCTGAAATACCTGTAATATTCCGCTGATAGATTCGAGGTTTGTGTAGTGATTAGCTGAATAACCTGAAACATTCCGCTTATTGGGTTGAGGTTTGTGTAGATAATATAGCTGAATAATCTCACGCTAACATTCCGCTTTTAGATTCGAGGTTTGTGTAGTTAGTAGCTGAATAACCTGTAATACTCCGCTGATAGATTCGAGGTTTGTCTAATTAGGAGCTGAAATACCTGTAATATTCCGCTGATAGATTCGAGGTTTGTGTAGTTCGTAGCAGATTAACCTGTAATATTCCGCTTATAGATTAGAGGTTTGTGTAGTTAATAGCTGAATAACCTGTAACATTCCGCTTATATATTCGAGGTTTTTTGTAGTTAGTAGCTGAATAACCTTTAACATTCTGCTTAATGATTAGAGGTGTAGTAAGTTGCTGAATAACCCGTAACATTCCGCTTACAGATTCGAGGTTTGTGTAGTGATTAGCTGAATAACCTGTAACCTTCCACTTATAGATTCGAGGTTTGTGTAGTTAGTAGCTGAATAACCTGTAATATTCCGCTGATAGATTCGAGGTTTGTGTAGTTGGAAGCATATTCACCTGTAATATTCCGCTTATAGATTGGAGGTTTGTGTAGTTAATAGCTGAATAACCTGTAAGATTCCGCTTATAGATTCGAGGTTTGTGTAGTTAGTTGCTGAATAACCCGTAACATTCCGCTTGTAGATCCGTTGTTTTTGTACCTAGTAGCTGTACAAACCGCTGATAGATTCGAGGTTTGTGTAGTTGGAAGCAGATTCACCTGTACAATTCCACTGATAGATTCAATGTTTGTATAGTTAATAGCTGAATAACCCGTACAATTCCGCTTATAGATTCGAGGTTTGTGTAGTTATTAGCTAAATAACCTGTAACCTTCCACTTATAGATTCGAGGTTTGTGTAGTTAATAGCTTAATAACCTGTAACATTCCTTTTATAAAAGTAGATATACAAATCGAACAGAAAACGTTGCATTCAAGGAAGACAGTCAACAACAAACACACACAGAAACAAAGAACTACTTTAAAAATGAATTAAAAGCAAGAAAAGACATCACAAACACAAAAGTGTTGACAATAGGGCTACCGTCTTGGAACAGTCAGTGGCAGAAAAGACCGCTGGGAGCTTTAACAATGTTCTAGGGTGCACCAAACCTCACTCTTACCCTATTGCCATCCCAATAAACGGGACAGTGTAAATAAAGATATCTCCGCCAGGTTATCAACTCTAACAGATAATGCAGCATTAATAGTCAATATAAGTAAAACACATACATGGTCATGTATATATAATATAAAAAACAAAAGCCTAGAAAGCCATTAGTCGAGTATTTATGGTAAGAAGCGGAATAATAATATATAACGTCCCGCTGTACTAGTCACGTACACTAGTGACGTACATTAGTAATACCACCCTGTCCTAGTCATGTACTAGTCACATACATTGATCCTACGCTGTACTAGTCACGCACACTGGTCATACATTGATGTACTAGTCGCGCACACTGATCATAAACTGATGTACTAGTCATGCACACTGATCATACGCAGTACTAGTCACGCACACTGGTCATACAATGCTGTACTAGTCATACCCCGCTGTCCTAGTCACGTACATTGGTCATACCCCGCTGTCCTAGTCACGTACACTGATCATACGCTGTACTAGTCACGTACACTGATCATACGCTGTACTAGTCACGCACACTGGTCATACAATGCTGTACTAGTCACGTACACTAGTGACGTACATTAGTCATACCCCGCTCTCCTAGTCACGTACATTGGTTAGTATAAGGTTTTATTTTGCCTCGCCGTTGGCAACTAGGCCTTTTGGCGAGGTTAACGTACATTGGTCATACCCCGCTGTCCTAGTCACGTACACTGATCATACGCTGTACTAGTCACGTACACTGATCATACGCTGTACTAGTCACGTACACTGATCATACGCTGTACTAGTCACGTACACTGATCATACACTGTTGTACTAGTCACGCACACTGATCATACGTTGTACTAGTCGCGTACACTGGTCATACACTGCTGTACTAATCACGCACACTGGTCATACGCTGCTGTACTAGTGAAGCACACTGGTCATACACTGATGTACTAGTCACTCACACTGGTCATACACTGCTGTACTAGTCACCCACACTGGCCATACACTGATGTACTAGTCACGCACACTGGTCATACACTGCTGTACTAGTCACCCACACTGGTCATACACTGTTGTACTAGTCACGCACACTGGCCATACTCTGCTTTTGAAAATGTAAAAGGTTAATAAAATAATAACTTACATTGCAAAAAACGTGTCTATTACCTGCCAGCTGCTAATGGGCGTTTTCTAATTGGAACATCGATATGTTTTCTGTAATTTGTAATCTAATATGATTGGATTATATCTGCTTCATCTGATATAAAATAATCATATTATCTAGAGATAACGAGCAAAATGTCTAGCTGCTCACTGTATAATGTTAGGAACTTACAGTTGGCTACACTTAATTTACCCCCAAACCTCCGCGTTGTATACAATATTAATTAGTATACAATACGATGCCCGTTGGATTTCAAGTGCTATATAGAGAATAATAAATGGATATTTTCATATCACACCCTATATCAGGCATGAGACACCATATCAGCCCGAGCTTTAGCTCGAGGGCTGATATGGGTCGAAGGCCTGATAAACATGTTTTATTCTTTCATATACTTCAGCAATGTCTTTGTTGAACTGTTAACTTCAGCTAACTTACTACGCTGTTTTCCAGGAAGAAAACATTAATGTTATTAATAGATGTAATCCCATTCTGATGTGTTCACGTCTGTCGCGTAAGTCAGGGAGTACGTACTCCCTGCGTAAGTGTACACGACATTTATTTTTTTCCGAAACATTTCCGAAATTTTATTTAAAATAAATGAATGCCATTGAATTTGAAAGTGTCTAATTCAGTAAATGAATGGTCACAAGTGGTTATTTCATCCACGAATGGTTCTGTATCATTGAAATTCTTATAAATTTGTTAAACTTTCTTCTTTCTTTATTTGATCTATTTATTGAATGCCGACGACAAATCATAAGCGTGACAAGTCGTATACAATCGGAACACAATACAAACTAATTGGTATTTCCGTATCACTCCGCTGAAAGCGTCATAAAGAACATTCGGTTATTTCCGTGATATGACATATTTCTTGAGTGTGATATAGCTTTATTGCCCGGCAACTAAATCCTGATTGATATGACTAGCTAGGTCTATGTCGTATCGTATATTCAAAAACAACGTTTTTATAGGGAAGTATGTGATCAATGTATATACCATACGACATGATCTTAAATGAGCTTGATTTTAGTGTCTTTTTTTTTATGGAACGAGTTCAGTAAAATAATTCGGCACGATTTGCTATAGAAATATCCTTATGCTATCTTTACTAAGTGCTTATCACGAACTGTTATTGTAATGCGTATATATCTAACTGTACTTGTTCTTCTAGAGATTGTTAGCATCGATATTAAACGTTATTACATGTGTTACTATATATAGTAACACAAATGGCCTGTTTTTCGTGTAATACAGGCATTGTCTCTACCGTCATATTACACAAGCGCGTGAAACGTCGGGCCAAAATCCATATGAAGGGCCAATGAAACCTTATGGCGGGCCGAACACCCATATTAAATATGGACTGCGTTATTAAATTATAGATTTTTTTTTATAATCGACCACTAACCAGTCATATCGTGCATCGGCGACAGCTGCGATGGTTAAAAATGGTAGCCAGAAAGTTCACTACCCTGTCAAGCCGATTAATGTAGATCAAGTGCACGCAGGAGATCGTTAGCAGACGATACAGGTTTTATTACACTAAATCAGCCGGATGTGCTCGCCTGGTGCATTCGAAAGTAGTTCTGTATTAAAGAGTGCTTATCTTTTTTTCTTTAAACTTTTTTTTAGTGCAGTTTCCAGTTATGTTTTGGATATAACTGTATCCTGGACATGTTGTTGATATTTGAAAATAGAGTTCATCATGTTTTTGACAGTTTTTGGTATAAATTTCAGAAGTGAAAGTAAGCAGGGTACGAAATTGCAATGGGTAAAAATAGCTTTGACCTTTGACCCGGTGTAAGTATATATACAGCTGAAGAATTCAACCCTCTATTCCCTTGTTGATGCATAATAGCAGACATGTTTATTTGCATGATAAAGTAAGTTTCCCAGAATTCTATTCAGGTTTGAGTTTTTGTTGTCAACATTCTAACTTTACTATGGAAGGGGCATGGAGACTCATTTACGCTATTATAACTTACAAAGATGAGAATGGGTGGAGAATGGACGTATGACGTGATTAAATGGTAAAACTGGCTCGGAGATGTTCAGCGGCTCGAGGAAAATAACTTATGAAAAAAAATGAATCAAGGGCCAAATATTCATTTCATTTTGGATCTGTCATGCGATAATTTGGAATTGAAAGCAGTCGATTTCATATGAAAATACCACAGAAATTCGAAGATAGTGCTGACTCGTTTACCGATGAGGACGTAATAAATAGTTTGGTGTGATAGATTTAATAGATTAAATTATACATGTTCATTATCAAAATAATGTGTAGTTGTTTTTGATCGAACTGTCTTCAACAACCTATTACAATATGTACTGCCGCTCGGGTCTCAATTACATGTCAAATACAAGTCATCTGAAACAATAAATGTACAGTATGTGAAATAATAATTATTCTCCTACTGAGTATTTCAGGGTGGCTAGACGTCGAATATGAATCGAGCTTTTTTTTTTATTACTTGCTATATGTTTTCATACCTGATATGGTTAGATAGAATGACAATCGACGCTCCTGGATCTGTTTACAATCTTACCGTAGCCATCCGTTAAGCTTTACAAAGCACGAAATTCTTTTTGACACCCCATGTTTACATTCTCCCTGGCCGAATGGTTAACGACGTTGCGTTGTAAACCTTCGCCTCTCACCGCTTCGGTCACAAATCCCACCGGGAGCTCGACTTGTAAGTGAGGAAGTGTCGATTCTTACGGATGGCGAGAGGTGTAATGTACAGAACTTGTTCTACCCAGGACTAGTGGGTGGTCTGCCTCCACCACAAAAATCGACCGTCATATATAACCTTTGATGTGTTGAAAATGACGTAAAACACCATAAAAACAAATATTGTAAAAACAAAACAACATGGCGGCGTTAATTTTAGAAATCGTCGGCAAGACTGCAAACAGATCCAGGAGCGTCTGTTTTCATTCTATCTAATCATACCAGGTATGAAAACATATAGAAAGTATTAAAAACATTATTTTCAACAGAACCGTTTGAGGAAGCTCCACAAGGAAAGATACCACTGGATGTTCACCGGGTGGTTTGATGTTTAGTTGGCACCCACGTTTATGAATCGATGCCTACCTGGGTACCTGACCAAGAAGTGATGGTCAGCTAGAGACCCTGGGTGTGCACGTATGCTTCAATACAAAGAACAGGCGAAATATCGTTGCAAAATATTGCTGACGGACGTAAGACGGACACATTGCTCTACGTGGACACAATAGCCCAGGAGAGCAAACTACCATGCGTAAGTAACTTTATGTCACCTGGAAGGTATCTATAATGTGGGGAAAACATTTATTCCGTCGTTGTTGCTCAATAAGGAAAATAATCATCAACTATACAAAGCCATGGCGATACTTTAAAAACATGCCACCGGCTAGGTATAACAATAGCATATACCTTAGAGACCTCGTGGAAACCACGGCGACACTTTATGCATTGTTAACCACTAGTGAGCACCATTAATGCGACCGCAGTTTACAATGAGTCTGTAGAAGCTATATTACAGGCATTCGTTTAGAATACTTAAAGTGAAGTAAATAATCTGATGGAATATGGCGTTAAGGGAGATGGTTGGTTTTTAAATAGTAAAGTTCTCCAGCCATGTTTTGTTTCATGAACATGTTTATGTTTATTTAAATCGAAATCAGTACAAAACAATAGATATTTACAATTCACACACTGCAATATCTGTGAAAAGCGAGAATAAAGATTTTATTTGATGACGTAGAAAACTTTGAGCAGGTAAATATATTTATAAATTATCTGGCAATAGTCGTGCAGCTATACAATTCAGATTTACCTCATTTCCCCGTGCAGTCACGCAGTGGTAAAAGTAGTATCTACGTCATGCAAATAATACTTATTTTTACACACAACTTAATAGCGGTTTTAAATATGTTTCTCTCCGGGACTATCAAGACATGTTCATATGACGTTTAAGAGTTAAATGTGTTACTTGATAATACTACAAAAAGGGTGGCTATTCATCTTTAATGTGACGCAATAGGTCACGCAGCACAATTTAAATACGTTAAACTGATTAGAAGTTAAGACTAGCAATGCAAACCTACATACACAAACGAGGTGAATAAAACCATAACATTTGCTAGGGGACGCTTGATACCAAGGTGTGTTTGTGCCAAATAGTCAAAGAGACACGCCAAATACAACCACACGAACTTGCAACACGGATGTATTGGTTTTGTATATATTTGAAATTATTATTTTATGTTAAATGTACTAAAATCGTTCAAAGCTGGAAATAGGGAAATAATGTTTTTGCACTTTCATAATTGTACTTAGTCAGGTTTAAGTTGACGTGTAGTTGGACTGTTTATTAAGGCATTTCGATAATATTCAATTGATCATTTCACTCTGTTGAACAAGGAACACATATGATGATTATTCCCTCCACTTACATTTGACACGGAAAGCTTGATACTACAGAGTTTAAGTAGTTCATAAGCATTTACTTATATCGATCTCATGCTTAGATTTTAGAAGACTTTTGATGTAATCTTTCTTATCTTGACTTGTCAATAGTATATTCAGAAATAGTCACTCCACTGTACTATATTTCTATACAAGTGTCTTCGTTGATTATGTTATTAGTAGTATGTCAAATGTCTTCGTTGATTGTGTGATCAGTGGTATGTCAAGTGTCTTGGTTGATTTTGTGATTAATGGTATGTCAATTGTCTTCCTTGATTATGCGATTAGTGGTATGTCAAGTGCCTGCGTTGATAATGCGATTAGTGGTATGTCAAGTGCCTGCGTTGATAATGCGATTAGTGGTATGTCAAGTGTCTTCTTTGATTATGCGACTAGTGGTATGTCAAGTGCCTGCGTTGATAATGTGATTAGTGGTATGTCAAGTGTCTTCTTTGATTATGCGATTAGTGGTATGTCAAGTGTCTTCTTTGATTATGCGATTAATGGTATGTCAAGTGTTTCCGTTGATTATGTGATTAGTGGTATGTCAAGTATCTTCGTTGATTATGCGATTAATGGTATGTCATGTGTCTTCGTTGATTATGTGATTAGTGGTATGTGAAGTGTGTTCGTTGATTTTGTGATTAGTGGTATGTCAAGTGTCTTCGTTGATAATGTGATTAGTGGTATGTCAAGTGTCTTCGTTGATTATGCGATTAGTGGTATGTCAAGTGTCTTCGTTGATTTTGTGATTAGTGGTATGCCAAGTGTCTTCGTTGATTATGCGATAAGGTTATGTCAAGTGTCTTCGTTGATAATGTGATTAGTGGTATGTCAAGTGTCTTCGTTGTTTATATGATTAGTGGTATGTCAAGTGTCTTCGTTGATTATGTTATTAGTGGTATGTCAAGTGTCTTCGTTGATTTTGTGATTAGTGGTATGTCAAGTGTCTTCTTTGATTATGCGACTAGTGGTATGTCAAGTGCCTGCGTTGATAATGTGATTAGTGGTATGTCAAGTGTCTTCTTTGATTATGCGATTAGTGGTATGTCAAGTGTCTTCTTTGATTATGCGATTAATGGTATGTCAAGTGTTTCCGTTGATTATGTGATTAGTGGTATGTCAAGTATCTTCGTTGATTATGCGATTAATGGTATGTCATGTGTCTTCGTTGATTATGTGATTAGTGGTATGTGAAGTGTGTTCGTTGATTTTGTGATTAGTGGTATGTCAAGTGTCTTCGTTGATAATGTGATTAGTGGTATGTCAAGTGTCTTTGTTGATTATGCGATTAGTGGTATGTCAAGTGTCTTCGTTGATTTTGTGATTAGTGGTATGCCAAGTGTCTTCGTTGATTATGCGATAAGGTTATGTCAAGTGTCTTCGTTGATAATGTGATTAGTGGTATGTCAAGTGTCTTCGTTGTTTATATGATTAGTGGTATGTCAAGTGTCTTCGTTGATTATGTTATTAGTGGTATGTCAAGTGTCTTCGTTGATTTTGTGATTAGTGGTATGTCAAGTGTCTTCGTTGATTATGTGATTAATGGTATGTCAAATGTCTTCTTTGATTGTTTGTATGAGTGTATATTTTATAATAGAGGATGTAAAGGTCTGTGTACGCTATTAACACACCCCTCTAACGGATAATGACCAATCCGATAAAGTCTAGACAATCGAACTAGAAGTAAATCAGAGAAAGAAAAAACTCATCTCCATGAATAGCGTTATTTACCTTTCATTGCTAAAACAATATGTTCAAAGCATTCGGAATTTGATTTACAAAACGTTCTTCTTCACATGTGCATCTCTTTCGACTTTGTGATGATAAATTGCCAATGTTGGAGCGACAGTAGAATTTCCAGCTGGGCTATGAACACTAGGTAAAGTGAGAGAGGTTGAGTTTTTAGATATCAACACGCTAGTATGTAGACGGGTTCAGTTGCATCATGAAATTGAATTTACATTAAAAATGTAAACAAACGCAGCATTTTTACGATATTTCAATCGTTTCTAAAGTTAAGTTGCATTTTCTTTACTGACTTAAACTCTGATAACTTTGACGACATGTTGCTATATGTTTTATATGTTTATTCAAATCATTAAATTAGTCAAGGCGAAAAATGTACGGTATATGATGTTATAACATTTCTTCTAAATATCTGGGTCTAAATGCTGTATCCTTTACACTGGTTTTATACTTTAGTAGTATGTGCCGAAATACGTATTTATTTATTGTCTTAAATGCTCATTTCATTGAAATCTAGACAAGTTTGTAGATGTATATGCCCTGGTTTGTTGAAGTTAAGCACTAGTTTGTCGATGATATGTTTTCTATAAGCGCTGGTTTTCGTTGATTTTGGGGATTTTTTTACAACTGTAACTTTTCTTTTTTCTCGTAGTATATCCATTATTTAGACAAAAGGTAACCATTTTGTATTTTACTATAGTTCGGGTGTGTGAATCTTTATACTTCGCTTATTTTTTTCTCTCAACAGCACTATGTTAAATTTTTGATGTTATTACTGCACATAAGAAACAGAAACATTTGGCAGTATCGTACACCACAAAGTCATGCATATGCAAATCCAAATTTAAGCATCAAAAGGAAAGTCTCTTACACCAAATACCAAAGTTTTTCAATTTGTGTCTTGATACAATCGTCAGAGATGGAAGGTCAGTTATTCCATTATCGCATACTGACTCCATAAAGGTAAGTGAATCTTAACAGGACATATGTTTTCCTTCAATGAGAAAAGCGAACTATATGTTGCTGTAACCGAGTGTCCATTAAAAGATGGCATTGACCTTGATAATACAACAACGGAAACCACATTTTAAAATACAAAAAAAACAACAATAAATACTGAAAAAGAGATCTCTTGGAAGCAATAAACACAAACAAGAGACACAGGTAGCAGACTCGGTTTTATTGAGTATGTTCATGAGAGGTAATGTCGAGTGCAACACCTCTCACGCCTCCTATCACCAGCTTAAGCGATATTCTACTTTAAAGACACGAAAATTGGGCTTGAAGATCCCAAAGGACCAGTAAGTAATAACACTACTGATTTTTAGTCGGGGCAACTATTTATTGCCGCCACACAGCACTAAACTACGGTGTCCTGTTAGGGCCATCTTGCCATAGTATAGGTCGATAGTAAGATGCGATGGTAAAATGCGATGGTCGATGGTAAGATGCGATGGTCGATGGTAAGATGCGATGGTATGATGCGATGGTTGAAGGTCTATCGCATCTTACCATCGACCATCGCATCTTACCATCGCATCTTACCATCGACCATCGCATCTTACCATCGACCATCGCATCAATCCTAATGTACATTAGGCCTCTTCTTCGTTTTATCGACACCCATCTCTTCGCCCTCTCTCTCTCCTCTCTCTTTCTCTCTCGCTCTCAATATAATCGCAGGTTTGTCAGTGAGACAATTTTATTAAATATTAAATTGATAAATATGTTAAGATGATGGAATGAAAACTATTCAACCATTTTGGGCGGGTGGGTGTTTTGTTGGTGTGCGTAAACAAAACCTGCTCTGTTCATTTCTAATTAATTTTATATTTTATATATAGCGTTCAACTTAGGCCTTGCAAAAAGTTATGTGTGTTTAGGGTATCCCGACCATACCTATTTTTTTCTGGTGAAACCTAGCATTTTTTTTTCAATTTACCAGAAAAATATAAAAATCAAGGCTGTTTTGGGTCTAAAATGCTATGTTCCTATATTTATGAAACTAAATCCGTACCTACCCTACCTATTATTTTCTGACATGTTAACCCAAACCTGGGATGAAAATTGAAATATAGAGCCTTGCCTAAACACATATTTTTTTTGTTTGGCCTTATTAGGGAATTATAGCTCACATATAGACGCATGCAATCTATCAGACTTCAAACTTCGGAATTCAGAAGTACAACAAACTTGGCATTGTCACCCTTCTGTGTCTGGGTTTGTGTAGGTTCCAATGGGGAGAGGAAGGGCGGTAGGGCGCGCGCCTATATAAATCCTCGACAATTCGGACATCCTTGTTAAAATCCGGGCCAATACCCTGAATACGGATTGACTAGATACATTCCAGACAACCCCTGCCCCCACCATGCTCTTAATGTTTCTTTAGGCCCTCAGGCAACTAGTAAAATAAAAGGATGCTTGACCTTAAAAAGTGAGGCAGTGCATGTTTTATGGATAGTTATAATCAATTGTCATTTAAAAAGTTGATTATGAAATGTGTCCGCGTGTCTTTATATAATTATGTTTTATGTGTTTCTCCAATGTATGCACTCCTCACTCGCCGACAAACACTTGTTTGCAATATTCGGGAATGGAAACACGTTCGATACCAAGAGTGGCCGTAGCACGTTTGTCATACGTCGATGGTCGATGGTAAAATGCGATGGTAAGATGCGATAGTCGATGGTAAGATGTGATGGTAAGATGCGATGGTCCATGGTAAGGGTAAGATGCGATGGTCGATGGTAAGATGCGATGGTAAGATGAGATGGTCGATAGTAAGATGCGATGGTCGATAGTAAGATGCGATGGTCGATAGTAAGATGCGATGGTCGATGGTCCATCGCATATTCTCATCGACCATTGCATTTTACTATTGCATCTTACTATCGACCATCGCATCTTACCATCGCATCTTACCATCGACCATCGACCTAGGTTGATGGTTGAAGTTAAGATGCGATGGTAAGATGCGATGGTAAGGTGGCCCTAACAGGACACCGTACTAAACAAATGCTAGTGTGAATGTCAATAAATACTGAAAACGGGGTCCCTTGGAAGCAACACACACAAACAAGAGATAAAAGTAGCAGACTCGGTTTTATTGTGTCTGTTCATGAGCGGTTATGTCGAGCGCTGCACCTCTGAGATAGGTAACGCATATGTCATCATACATATGTATAGGGTTTGACTGATATGTTACCCTCTGCAACGGAAACGGTAGATCGTTTATGGTCAGAATGAAAGATGTTTTATTTTTATTTTCGCTTTCAGGAAAAAAACTACCCTTGAGATTTTTAATGAAATGGTAACGTTGTGTTGTGTGTCAGTTCTTGTGCAATGAGGTATGATGTCACTATGCATCTATTTTGGAGGACAAAGAAACGATTGTTTAAAGGTAAACTCTTACGGTTTGAAAACTAAAGGACATCATGTTACTGGAATCATAACTCAAGGACACTACAGTTCCAGCCTATCGAAAATAAAATATGCATTTCCTGGTAAAAACATTTTGACTTTAATATCGAATAAGGCCAAGTTGTTTAAGTCCATGGATTATTACACCACTTCTCAAAACAGTTTCAAAAACTGTGAAGGATTCAACGTCATATAAACATTGTTGACCTTAAGAAGTTAAACTGTTTATGTTAACTGTTTTTGGTTACGAAAAATAATACCAACATTGATGGAAAGATGAGATAGATTTGACGATGCAATTGCTACTTTGAAAGAAATTGAAATGGAAATTGATCAGGTCTGAACAAATGCTAATAATTCCAAGAAATATATACCGAACTTTATTTCATCAATCAGTGTTATAACACAGATATAATCAGTTAAGTATTGCTGAATTTCTATGAAATATACTATATTTAATTATCAATATAGTAATGCAGATGTGTGCGTGTGCTTGTTTAAATGTTCCTCTTAGACAAACATTATATATTGATGAATAACCATGAACTCTGAACTTTATCACTTTTTGCCATTCATACTTTGCCAAATACAAACAATTAATATAGAAGTGACCATTAATTGTTTTAAATATATATTTCCATGAAATATGAAGTGTGTAAGGAAAAAGGTTTAACTTAACGATATCAATTAACCACCGGACAGAACACGGACGAAGAACATTAATGGGCAAACAGTCACGACAAATTATATCCTCTCACAAAGTTCGTTAAGATGTTATAAAATGAACAAAAGATTATGTTTTACCGACCGTGACTTTGATAATAACGAATAGGTGAGCTAATTGGCAATACGTATCATATAAGAAATGGAGCTAAGCTAAAAGAAACCAGCGCCCCTACATCGAACAACTAGCGCTTACCTTCAACAAACACTCGCTTTGATAAATGTTAACATCTACAAACCAAACCAGACAAATATGTATTTTGGCTTTTTAAAATTTGGTGTTGAGGTTAAAATCTATCAGAAACAAATTAAAACACACGTTATCTGATCCAGCAAATGTATTATGATGGAATATAAGGCGGTAAAGTAGATATATACACGTTATTGTCGTATAAACCGCCTGATAGCATCAAATACAGATTTCCACGTGGTAAACTCGATGTGTCACTTGAAAGTCTCGTGCATTGAGTAAATGTAAATACAGTGTGTAAAATCACGATTATTTGCCAAATACGGGTATTCCACATCTAAAAACCATCATATGTCTGCCTACAAATTAGCGTGTTGATATCTACAAACTCAGATTCGCACTTTACCTACAGTGATGAAGCGATTGCAAGTAATTTACAAAGACATTATTCCAGCACTTACGAGAACAAAAAGTCTGTAAAGCAAATCATTTCTGGATTTATGTAACATCATTGCAAAATAATTGAATGTGTGTTGATTAAATACACAAGGGTAGCGTTAAATCTGTCACATTACATTCACAAGACGTATAGCGTTAAATATGTTACATTACATTCACCACTATATTAGGGTTACACAATGTGTCAATAAGACTTATCTTTTTATTCATCCAAAACAAATAATCTGAACTCTGTTTGTATTCCCAAAGAGGAGATGTTTTTTAGACCATTCCTGGTGTAGTCGAAAGAAGTTCGCATTGATATAATACTTTTCTTTTGTTGTTATCTGTAAAACAAATGCATTTTTGAGTACATATGGTCGTTTGCTTTGGCGAAAAAAAAAAACTCAGATATATTGATGGTCCATTGTATTTACTTATTGACTTGTTTGTGAGAGCTAAGAACCATTGGCATGGCTGTAGGATAATTTTATTGACTTGTTTGTGAGAGCTAAGAACCATTTGCATTGTTGTATAATAATTGTACTTGACTTGTTTTGTGAGAGCTAAGAACCATTTGCATTGTTGTATAATAATTTTAATGACTTGTTTGTGAGAGCTAAGAACCATTTGCACTGGCTGTATGATGATTTTAATGATCTTGTTTGTGAGAGCTAAGAATCATTTGCATGGCTGTATGATGATTTAATGACTTGTTTGTGAGAGCTAAGAACCATTTGCATTGTTGTATATAATTTTAATGACTTGTTTGTGAGAGCTAAGAACCATTTTGCATTGTTGTATAATAATTTTAATGACTTGTTTGTAAGAGCTAAGAACCATTTGCATGGTTCTGTGATAATTGTATTGACTTGTTTGTGAGAGCTAAGAACATATGCATTGTTGTTTAATAATATGATTGACTTGTTTTGAGAGCTAAGAACCATTTTCATGGCTGTATGATGATTTTATTTACATTATTGAATTGTTTGTGAGAGCTAAGAACCGTTTGCATTGTTGTATAATAATTTTATTGTCTTGTTGTGAGAACAAAGAACCATTTTGCATTGTTGTATAATAATTTATTGACATGACTTTGTGAGAGCTAAGAACCCATTTGAATGGCTGTATGATGATATTATTTACTTTATTGGCCTCTTTGTGAGAGCTAAAATCCATTTGCATTGTTGTATAATAATTTTATCGACTTTTTGTGAGAGCTAAGAACCATTTGCATTGTTGTATAATAATATTATTGACTTGTTTGTGAAAGGCTAAGAACCATTACTGCATGGTTATGTGATAATTGTATTGACTTGTTTATGAGAGCTAAGAACCATTTGCATTGTTGTATAATAATTTTATTGACTTGTTTATGAGAAGCTAAGAACCATTTGCATGGCTGTATGATGATTTAATACTTTATTGACTTGTTTGTGAGAGCTAAGAAACCATTTGCATTGTTGTATAATAATACTATTGACTTGTTTGTGAGAGCTAAGAACCATTTGCATGGTTGTGTGATAATTTTATTGAATTGTTTGTGAGAGCTAAGAACCATTTGCGTTATTGTATAATAATTTTATTGACTTGTTTTTGAGAGCTAAGAAACCATTTTCATGGCTGTATGATGATTTTATTTACATTATTGACTTGTTTGTAAGAGCTAAGAACCGTTTGCATTGTTGTATAATAGTTTTATTGACCTGTTTGTGAGAGCTAGAACCATTTGCTTGGTTGTGTGATAATTGTATTGACTGTTTGTGAGAGCTAAGAATTATTTGCATTGTTGCATAATAATTTTAATGACTTATTTGTGAGAGCTAAGAACCATTTGCATGGCTGAATGATGATTTATTGACTTGTTTGAGAGCTAAGCACCATTTGTAATGTTCTGTGATAATTGTATTGACTTGTTTGTGAGAGCTAAGAACCATTTGCATTGTGTATAATAATGTTATTTACATGATTGTGAGTGTTAAGAAACCATTTGCCTTGTTGTATGATAATTATATTGACTTGTTTGTGAGAGCTTAGAACTATTTGCATGGTTGTATGATAATTTTATTGACTTGTTTGTGAGAGCTAAGAACTATTTGCATGGCTGAATGATAATTTATTGACTTGTTTGTGAGATATAAGAAATATTTGCATAGCTGAATAATAAGTTTATGTACATGTTTGTGAGAGCCTTAAGAACAATTTGCATGGTTTTGTGATAATTGTATTGACTTGTTGTGAGATGATAAGAACTATTTGCATGGCTGAATGATAATTTTATGGGACCTGTTTGTGAGAGCTAAGACCATTGGCATGGTTGTATGATAAATTTTTGACTTGTTTGTGAGAGCTCTGAACCATATTGTAAGGCTTGTATGGATAATTAAATTGACTTGTTTGTGAGAGCTTGAACCCATTTGCATGGTTGTATGATAATTTATTGAATTGTTTGTGAGAGATTAGAACCTATTTGCATGGTTGTTATTATAATTTATTGACTTTGGTTTTGTGGAGACCAAGACTATTTTGAATGGCTGAATGATAATTTTATTGACTTGTTTTGTGAGATAAAGAACTATATGCATGGCTGCAATGATAATTTTATGGGACTTGTTTGTGGAGAGCTAAGAACATTTCATGGTTTTTGTGTAATTTTATTGACTTGTTCTGAGATATAAGAACTATTTGCTATGGCTGGGTAATGAGTAATTTTTATGGACATGTATGTAGGAGAGCTAAGAACTTTTGCATGGTTGTATGATAATTTATTTGACTTGTGATGTGAGAGCTGAAGAACCAATTGCATGTTCTTGTGATAATTTTATTGAATCGATTTGTGAGAGCTAAGCCCAATTGCATGCGCTTGTAATATAATTTTAGTGACTTGTTATTGTGAGAGCTAAGAACCATTTGCATTGTTCGTATAATAATTTTATTGACTTGTTTGTGAGAGCTAAGAACCATTTGCATTGTTGACTATAATAATTTTATTGACTTTGTTTGTGAGAGCTAAGACCCATTTGCATGGCTGTAGGATAATTTTATTGACTTGTTTTTGTGAGAGCTAGAACCATTTGCATTGTTTGTAAAATAATTTTATGTGACTGGTTTGTGAGAGCTAAGAACCATTGCATTGTTGTATGATGATATTATTTACTTAATTGACTTGTTTGTGAGAGCTAAGAACGATTCTGCATTGTTGGTATATAATATTATTGGATCTTGTTTGTGATGAGAGAGCTAAGAACATTTGCATGGTTCTGTGATAGTGTATTGACTAGTCTTGGTGAGAGACTAAGACCCATATGCATTGTTGTGTTAATAATTTCTTTTGACTTGTTTGTGAGTAGCTTAGAACCATTTGCATGGTTGTGTTCATAATTTTATTGATCTTGTGTTGTGAGAGCTAAGAACTATTTGAATGGTCTGAATGATAATTTATTGACTTGTTTGTGAGATTATACGAACTATTTGCTGGTACTGATGATAATTTTATGGACGTTTTTTGTGAGAGCCTAAGAACAATTTTCAGGGTTTTGTGATACATTTATTGACTTGTTCTGAGATATAAGCACTATTTGCATGGCTGATTGATAATTTTATGGATCTTGGTGTGAGAGCCTAAGAACCATTTGCAGGTTGTATGCATAAAATTTATGGACTTGTTTGTGAGAGCTAAGAACGACACAATTGCATGGTTTTGTGATAATTTTATTGATTTGTTTGTGAGAGCTAAGCCTCCATTTGGCATGGCTGTAGATAATTTGATTGACTTGTTTGTGAGAGCTAAGAATCCATTTGCATTGTTGTATAAAAATTTTATTGGACTTGTTTGTGAGAGCTAAAGAACCCATTTGCATTGTTGTATAATAATTTTATTGACTTGTTGTGTGGAGCTAAGAACCATTTGCTACTGGCTGTAGGATAATGTTATTGACTTGTTGTGAGAGCTAAGAACCATTTGCATTGTTGTATAATGTCATTTTATTGACTTGTTTGTGAGAGCTTAGAACCATTTGCATTGTTGTATGATGATATTATTACTTTATTGACTTGTTTGTGAGAGCTAAGAACGATTTGCATCTGTTGTATAATTATTATTATTTACTTGTTTGTGAGAGAGAGACTACAGATCCATTTGCATGGTTCTGTGATAATTGTATTGACTAGTACTGTGAGAGCTAAGAACCATATGCATTGTTGTCTTAATAAATTTTATTGACTTGTTGTGAGAGCTAAGAACCATTTTCATGTGCTGTATGTGATTTTTATTTACATTATTGATTTGTTTGTGAGAGCCTATAGAACCATTTGCATTGTTGTATAATAATTTTTTGACTTTTTTGTGAGAGCTAAGAACCATTTGCATTGTTGTATGATGATATTATTTACTTTATGACTTGTTTGTGAGAGCTAAAGAGACGATTTGCATTGTTGTATAATAATATTATTACTTGTTTTGTGAGAGAGAGCTAAGAACCATTTGCATGGGTTCTCTGTGATAATTGTATTGACTAGTTTGTGAGAGCTAAGACCATATGCCATAGTTGTTTAATAATTTTATTGGACTTGTTTGTGAGAGCTAAGAACGCTTTTCATGGCTGTATGGATGATTTCTATTTACATTATTGAATTGTTTGTGGAGAGCTAAGAACCGTTTGCCTTGTTGTAATAATAATTGATTGACTTGTTTGTGAGAACAAAGAACCATTTGCATTGTTGTATATTAATTTAAGGACTTGTTTGTGAGAGCTAAGAACCATTTGCATTGTTGTATAATGAATTATATTGACTGTTTGTGAGAGCTATGAAGCCATTTGCATGGTGTCTGTGATAATTGTATTGACTTGTTTGTGAGAGCTAAGAACCATATGCATTGTTGTATTAATAATTTTATGACTTGTTTTTGAGAGCTAAGAACCATGTTTTCGATAGGCTGTCTATTGATTATTTGATTTACATTATTTGAATTGTTTGTGAGAGCTAAGAACCATTTGCCATTGTTGTATAATAATTGTATTGCACCCTTTTTTTAGTAGAGAACAACGAACCCATTTTACCTTGTTGTATAATAATTTTAATGACTTGTTTGTGAGAGCTAAGACCATTTGAATGGCTGTGATGATATTAGTTTACTTATTGGCCTCTTTGTGAGAGCTAATAAACGTTGCATTGTTGTATAATATTTTATCGACTTGTTTGTGAGAGGCTAAGAACCATTTTGCATTGTTGTTATAATAATATTTTGACTTGTTTGGGTAAGGCTAAGGACCATTTGCAAGGTTATGTGATAGATTGTATTGACTGGTTATGAGACAGCTAAGAAACCATTATGCATTGTTGTTAATAATTTTATTGACTTGTTTATGAGAGCTAAGAACCATTTGCATGGCTGTATGATGATTTTATTTACTTTATTGACTTGTCGGTGAGAGCTAAGAACCATTTGCATTGTTGTTTGAATATACTCTATGACTTGTTGTGAGAGCTAAGAACCATTTGCATGGTTGTGTGATCATTTTTGACTGTTTGTGAAAGCTAAGAACATTTGCGTTATTGTGTAAATTTTTTATTGATTTGTTTGAGAGAGCTATGAACCATTTTCATTGGCTATATGATGTTTTATATCATTATTGACTTGTTTGTAAGAGCCTAAGAACCTTTTGCATTGTTGTAATATTTTTTTGTTGACCCTGTTTGTGTGAGCTAAGAACCTTGTGCATGGTTGTGAGATAATTGTATTGACTTGTTTTTTTGAGAGCTAAGAATTAGTTTGCATTGTGGTGCATAATAATTTTAATGACTTATTTGTGAGAGCTAACGAACCATTTGCATGGCTAGTATGAGATTTTATTGGACTTGTTTGTATGAGAGCTAAGACTTTTGCATTGTCTATAATAATGTTATTGACATGATTGTGAGTGTTAAGACCATTTGCATTGTTGCAGTAATAATGTATTTGACTTGTTTTGTGAGGGCTAAGAACCATTTGCATTGTTGTATAATAATGTTATTGACTTGTTTGTGAGAGCTAAGACCATTTTTGAATGGCTGTATGATGATAATGACT